>OY757919.1:86782484-87274984 GCA_963585895.1 Sepioteuthis lessoniana | reverse complement strand
GCTCATAACACCTCCAATATAAAAAGTTGGCGACTGTAGTCGAGAGCAACCAGAAAGCTCCCTTTTTAATAGCTACTACACTGAGGGCGCCTCTCCTTTCCCTGGATTGCTCCACTTTACCATTGATATATACCTTATATTGCTGAGTGTTAAGCAAGGAGGTATCAAGTACCATTTTTAAAGTCTTTGGTATGACGCGAGCTGGAATTGAACCCAGGTCTCCCGGACCATTGGCAAAGACTCTACCCACTAGGCCAATGAGCCGGGTACCTCCAATATATATATATATATATATATATATATATATATATATATATATATATATATATATATATATATGTGTGTGTGTGTGTGTGTATTAATAAACACTAACTCCAAGTGGATTTAACCTCAAACTGAATAATGCTGCTTTGAAATAGGTTGAACAGATTTGGGGTGACATGGAAATACCTAAATAAACCCACAAACCAAGCAGCCATGGCTAATTTGAAACACCCCACACCCATGCTTGTAATACCTCTCAAATGAAGAGCTCACTGCCAGATTTCCTTACAACAGATATATATATAAAGGTCATTTGTAGACACTTGGATTGCAGAAAATGATTTTCATTCAATAAATGGTTATGCTACGTCACCAGTGTATTTTTGTTAGGACTCCAATAGCTTTAAACTTCTTTTTCCGCATAAACTTTTCTTCAGAATTTTTTTGCATAAATGTAAACTCTGCATTGTTAGGAATTGGTTTATAGTAAAAATTATTTCAATCTCACAAAAATATTGGTTTTGAGGCAATTCAAAATGGTGGAAAACCAAATAGTGCTCCATACTTGAACAGAGGTCCATCATCAAATTTTTGGTGGCTGAGAAGTGCAAACCATGTAAAATTTACAGAAGAATGTGTGGTGTGTACAGAGAAGTATTTTTTAGTTAAAAAAAAAATTTAAAATTGGGCTAAATATGGGTTTGCCACAATTAGCTTGAATCAAAAAGACTGTACATGAAGTGGAAACACACAGACTCTCCAGTAAAGAAAAAATTCAGGGCACAGCACTCAGTAAAGGTCTTCTGGGGTATGAAGGAACCCATCACAATAGATTTCCTTGAAAAAAGTGTAACTGTAAACAGGGTTTCTTATTGGCAACTCCTTAAGAAATATTTACCATATTCATAAGATGACCATTGTATATGTGTCAGTGTGTCTGAAATTCTTGGATTATTTGGGACTGTACATATGCATCAGTTTTAAATAACTTGATTCTAGTAAAAAATAATATACCTCAACACTACTAAGGAATCATTTTATTGCCATTATGATCAGCAGTCTTGAAATCTCTAACTTATAACAATTAGTAGTTGAGTTTTATGCCATATCAACACTTGTGGGTTATTCAATGCAAATTGTTGTATTATATGGAATGTGTTTTTATAATTTTATATAGTTTTAATATGAGTTTATTTCTGGTGCAAGCTTGTTACATTTTTGTGTGAACATGTCCTTGTATTTGTTCTAAATACTGTATAAATTTTGTGTTTGAAGACACAATGTAAACAATATAAATTCTAATTTTTAGTCATTATAACTTGATAAAAAGTTGAACAAATGCCATATTTAAGTTAAATTTAGTTGCTACCAATTCTAAAATGGCAGTGTGTATTATCCACAAGAATTTTTTGTCTCAGAATTTTTTCCTAAGAATATTTTGGTTTGGTTTAGTTTGGTTTTATGGCATATCAACCATTGTAGGTTATTTAATATCAAATCCATTTTTATACAAATAAACAGTTCTATTTCAAACATTTCAATTTAGCATAAGTACACATTTTAAACACACAGTTAAATTTAAAAACAGTTAATTTAAAACAATTCAGTTTAGCATAAGTACAGTTTTTGGTTTACACACAGTTAAATGTAAAAACAGTTCTATTTTTATCAATTCAGTTTAGCATAAGAACACTGTTTAGTTCTATTTAACCCATAAATAGTATCCTTGTTGTAGGTGACTCACCTATGACCAGAATAATGGACTTACCAAAAGAGAATATTAATCAAGAACTAAGCTGAGAGAGCAGCAGCAGCTGTAGTAAGCACCTTGCCAGTCTTCGTGCACATTGAACCAAGGCGTACCTCTCCTCAGAGACTTGGATACATTTGTGTAGCTCCTCATTTCTCCGTGTTGAGTTATTTATTTATTGACCCCTATTAATCGGTCATAACAATCCTATCAGATGCTACCACTCAAAAGCCAGAACAGACCTGGGATCGATGGCAATAAAGGGGTACTCTTTATTCCCCAAAACTCAAGCATTACTGGAGCCTTACCATCAGATGGTTTTGTGTCGTATCTAGGACACTCGTTTGGTGGGGTCTTACCATTCTGCAGAGATGCAATTGGTGTATTTTGCAGCCCAAGCTGACTGGGTCTTCACGAGAATAGTTGGATGCATAATTTTCCAGATTGTATTAGCACTGTGCAAAACACAAAGAACTTCGTTCAAGATTTGAACTCAAGTTGCCTTGTCCATTTTTTACATCTGTTACCATTACACCATGAGCACTTCTTTCACATCTTAAAAAACAATCCATGAAAATAAGAATGCTTCTATTTTGTAAGGAATAAAGGATTCAGATTCTTGACGTAATAGAGCTAACTTCTTCTCCTCACTGATCCCATAACCTGATAGGGACACAACTTACAGAGTATGTCTTTGGCAGGAGTAGCCTGGTGGAACCCATCCCTTTCCAGGTCTACAACTGGTTTTCTTACTCCTAGACCAGTTGCTGTAGCAAGGTTAAAGAGCCCAATTTGTTCTATTATTTACCTATTGCATGAAAACAATCATAAGTTAATTATTTATACAAAAATGATCAATTGTACTACACTTCTTTGCACTTGAACAGTTCATATGACCTTCAAAGTTGACAGTGGAATAAAAAAAACTTCAAATGTCATGAGTGATTTCATGTTTCTAAAGATTTTGGATGCTCAGGCATGGAGATTTGGAATGAAAAGAATGAAAAACCAATATGCTTCATTTTTTTTCCATAATCCTGAATGACATTTAATTACACTGTTAATTAGACATTAAAAATTCAGTCTTTAATCAACATTAGGATTTTCTATTTTAGGCAATACTGACCATTGCATTATTAATTCATAGAACTTTATTCAAAAAGGGAATATGAATCAGATGCCATGATTTGTTATTTTCTGAATTGGGACAGTTTTACATTGCACAATGAATTCATGAAAAAAAAAAAAAAAATACCCATGCACATCCAAAATGAAGGGGAGACTTTTTTTTTATTTGATTTTAAAAAATGTTTTATTTTTGATGTTGTAAAAGATTCAACGCCGCAGTAGGAGGGGTAGGATTACTTATAGGACCTAGAGCATTAAAAACGCTTAATAGCGTTGAGAAAATACAACCTAGAATGATGGCAGCTACATTTAACGGAAACCCCAGAGCAACAATCATCTCATGCTACAGCCCCACCAATGTTAGTGAAGAAACTGAACTAGTCACCTTCTACGATGAGTTATCCTCATTAGTGCGTAGCATCCCGAAACACAACATGTTAGTCATTGGCGGAGACATGAATGCACAAATCGGGAAAAACGGAAACAACAAATACAGCCTCCACAACACGTCAAATAGGAATGGGCAACATCTAACAGATTTCATGATAGAAAATAGATTAGCATGCCTCAATACAAACTACCAAAAAAGAGAGGGCAAACTGTGGACATACACGTATGCAAACAATACTAAAGCTCAGATAGACTACGTCCTTATAAACAAGAAATGGAAAAATAGTGCATTGAATTGCGAGGCATACTCCTCTTTTGAGGGTGTGTCCACCGATCACCGAATAGTCACGGCGAAAATACGGTTAAGCCTACGAAAAAACGCCAAACGAACAGCGACCACCAAACACTATGACTGGGCCCTATTGAACAACAAAGATATAAGAGATAAATACATATTAGAATTAAGAAACAGATTCGAAACACTACAAGAAAAGACGGAAAAAAGTACACCAAACGACGAATATGAAAATTTCGTCAATGCACACCTCAAGGCAGCAGCAAAATACATTCCAACAAAAATTAAAACTAAATATAGAGTCCCATGGGAAACTTTAGCGGTGAGAGAAAAACGTGTACTAGTGAAAACAGCCTCCAAAAACTATCGAAAAAACCCAACAAACACAAATGCCTTAAAACTAAAAATGGCACAATATCAATTAGCAGGCATATATATAAAGGAACAGACAGAATACATTCAAAATCAGATAGATAAGATTAGAGACTCGGTGGAAGATAGACAATCTAGAATAGCCTGGCAAACAATAAACGAAGTGAGCAGAAGAAAGAACACAGCCAAAGCAAAACTTAAAGCAGCAAACCAACAAGAAAGAATAAAACTGTGGAAACAGCACTTCGAAAACTTACTTGGAAACCCACCAAAAATAACGCATGAACCAATCACCAGAATAATTAGCAAACAATTAGACATTAAACTAGGACCGTTCACACAAGAAGAACTCGACTCGGTTCTCAGAAAAATTAAAAATAGGAAAGCTGCAGGGCTGGACGAAATTCCCCCGGAAGTATGGAAGACCAGACAATTCGACGACATACTGCTCCGCCACTGCAACGCAGTATACAATCAAAATCCGATAGATAGATGGATGAAGGGATGCATACTCCCCTTCCCTAAAAAGGGAGACCTCGGATTAGGCAAAAACTACCGAGGCATAACACTTACATCCATAGCTGCCAAAATCTACAATGCCCTACTACGAAACCGAATAGAACCCAAAATCGACAACATACTTAGAAAAAACCAAAATGGCTTCCGAAGAAATAGATCCACGACCTCACAAATATTAACCATCCGCAGAATCCTTGAAGGTGTACAGGCAAAGAACCTACAAGCGACATTAATATTTGTCGACTTTACCAAGGCTTTCGATTCCATTCACAGAGGAAAGATGGAACAAATCCTACTAGCATACGGCATACCGAAAGAAACCGTAGCGGCAATAACGATTCTCTATAGAAACACTAAAGTAAAAGTACGATCACCGGATGGAGACACAGAATACTTTGACATTGTAGCAGGAGTACTACAAGGGGACACGCTGGCCCCGTACCTCTTTATCATTTGTCTAGACTACGTACTTAGAACATCGATTGACAAAATCAAAGAGAATGGCTTCGAACTGACGAAGAAAAGAAGCAGAAGATACCCCGCAACAACAATTACCGACGCCAACTACGCCGATGACATAGCGATACTGGCAAATACACCTGACCAAGCCGAAACACTTCTGCATAGTTTGGAACGAACAGCAGCAAGCATAGGCCTCTATGTTAATGCACACAAAATGGAATATATGTGCTATAACCAAACGGGGGACATCTCCACTCTAGAAGGAACCCCTCTTAAACTAGTAGACAAATTCACGTACCTAGGAAGCAGCGTCGAATCAACCGAAAAGGACATCGAAACGAGGTTAACGAAAGCATGGACAGCTATCAATAGGCTATCGATTATATGGAAATCAGACCTAACCGATAAAATGAAACGCAGTTTCTTCCAGGCAGCGGTCACATCGATACTGCTATATGGATGCACTACATGGATGCTAACAAAATGGCTGGAGAAGAAGCTAGATGGCAATTACACAAGAATGTTGCGTGCAATCCTGAACAAGTCCTGGCAGCAACACCCAACAAGACACCAACTGTACGGCCACCTGCCCCCTATCACGAAAACTATTCAAGTTAGATGAACCAGACATGCAGGACACTGCTGGAGAAGCAGAGATGAACTCATAAGAGATGTACTCTTATGGATCCCCACACATGGCCGCGCAAAAGCAGGAAGACCAGCACGAACGTATATTCAGCAGCTATGTGAGGATACAGGATGTTGTCCTGAAGACCTACCTAGGGCAATGAACGATAGAGAGGAGTGGCGAGAGAGGGTCAGGGATATCCGTGCTACCAGCGCGATATGATGATGATGATGAAAAGATTATTATGAAATTTAAGTTAAAAGTATGGCTGAGTCAAAAAGTTTTCCAATATTTTGTCGTAGCTATTGAAAAGGGAGCCTTTGGGTTGCTCTTGACTACAGTCGCCAACTTTACCAGAGGGGCTGGGTTTATCACTTGGTACTTGAGGTGATCTTTTTTAAGAGAATGCCAATGAGACTCAAGGCATTTTTAGAATCACTGGGCACATGTGAGCAATTGTTCTGTGCCTAGTTCCCACAATAAAAAAAAGCCATGTGCCATACTCGCACATAAGTGGGGCTATCAACAAATATCAGGGTTTGTATAATCTTTTTGACTCGCAGCCCTGACTCACTGTGGTGGGACATAATTCGGCCAGCTGTGTTCCCTGATACATGGACCAGGTCGGGTGAGACTTGGCTTCAGTGGTAGTCAGTCAAGGCTGCCTGACATGGGTTCTAGGAAGCTGACACTCATATCACACATACTAAGACCAGTGCTCCTGGAGCCTCAGGAGGTTATCCTACCAAGCTCTACCTAATTCCAGAGGGGCTAGGTTTATCGCTTGACACCAGAGACCTCTTTTTAGGGGAATGCCAACCTGGCTCCAGGAATTTTTGGAACCACTGGGTATGTTTGGGATATGGTCCTACATTTAGCTCCTACAATAAAAAAAGTGATATGCCATTCTCATGCATATGTGGAGCACCAACAAATATCAGAGTCTGTTTTAAGTTAAAGCCTGTTTTATTTTTGACTGCCAACTGGACCCTAGTTGAGACTCCTACGCTGGTAAGTATTATTGTGATTTTACAACCCTGGCAAAAATTATGGAATTAGCCCATTTAGAAGATATTGACATATTTAAAAAAAAAATTATTTAGCAGTAAATAAACAAATAACAGGTAAGATGCAAAACATTGTTTCTTTAATAGCTGAACATTCTGGATTTATAAAAATATTCCTTACACAAACTAGATTGCATTTTTTAAATTGATGGTATATTTTTTTAAAAACCAACACAGGGTAAAATATCATGGAATGAGCCAATAATGTGAAAAAATGCATGGAATTCTTAGACAAAAACAATAGATTCTTTAGTTCCCCCTTCTTGAGGTTTTATGGCAGCCTTAATTCTTTCTGGCATGGATTTCTCTAATTTAAAGCAATATTCTTTATCCTAGTGATTCAGACTTTTTCAAATGACTATTAATAGATCTTTGGTGGATGGAGTCTTTTCATAGATCACTTTTTTGAATTTTCATTATAAATTTTCAATTGGATTTAGGTCTAGAATTAGATGACTTGCAATGTTGTGTATGTAGCTGATGCTACTAAAAGAAGGAGACGTCATGTGTGGCCAGGCTTGAGGCCTAGCTGTGTCATATTGATAGCTCCAATTGCTTAGAAAAAACAAATTAACAAAAAAACTAGAGGAAATTCCAGTGTATATACTATATGCTTCAGGGGGCACCGCTTGTGTTGACTTTTAATTGGTCAGAAGAAGTCAGATGAACTGCCCCTATACCACATATGTAGAGTGAGCTGTAATCCAGTGTTCTATGTGGTCATATAACATCCTATCTGAATCTGGTAAAGTTGTTGTCGCGTCTCTAAACAACACAAGAAAAAAAGACTGTGATGTCTGACCAAAAACCTCCTTTTGTATTCCACATTTATCCTCTCCTTCATCTAAACTGATTACTGCTTCTCCTCTAATCAATTCATATCCAACGCAAACACAAAAAGAAGCTCTGACTGATGACGTTCATTATTTTTATGTTCTTTTCTGCCTGCCTTCATTTGCATACGTGTCTTCACTCTCTGTGGTTTTACATGACTGCTGGTGTGAAAATTTGTGACCATTTGCAATATAAGCTCACTCAGAGTAGCCATGTTTTTTCTGGTCAAAAAAATATATCTTGCACGCAGAGCATATGTGCTAACATTTGTGCTGAGGTGAGTGGCAATTTTCACCCCAATTTTCACTACACTATCTTTTTAGACTTTGATGAAAAAATCATGAACTCTAACAAGATTTAATTTTGAGTTTAACCCAATTAAATCTTCTAAAGATGATTGTGAACACTAGTTTCTAGTATAAATTTTACACAGTTAAATGACAGCAATATACAAGTGTGAGTCAAAAGTTTGACAATATTTAAGCTACCAGGTTCAGTCAAAAGTTTTCGTTTTTTTTTCTCATTTTCATTAATAATTTTTGAAAACTTGTACCTTCATGTTGTGTCATGAATTTGAAACAACTTGTCTAATTGTCACTGAATTGTTTATTCATTATTTTTATATATAACATATAAACATTAATTGCTTATTCTTTGTTTTACACTTTTGATAATGAGGGCTTGAAAAAGTGCATTCAGCATTTTTACACTGAAAAAAAAAAAACCAGATTAAGAGCAGTGGCAAAAGAAATGAATGATGTGGTTTGGTTTGGTTTGGTTTGTTGGGTTTTATGGCATATCAACCTTTGTAGGTTATTTAACGCCAAATTCATTTTTATGTGAATAATCTGTTCTTTTTAAAACAATTCAGTTTAGTGTGAGTACACAGTTTGTCAAAAACATTTCTATTTCAAACTATTCAAGCAGTTATATGTAACAATTCAGTTAAGTGCAAATACAGTTTTAATGTCGAAAAACAGTTCTATTTCAAATAATTCAGTTTAGCATAAGCACATAGTTTAAATGTAAGTATGGTTTAATAGTCAAAAACATTTCTATTTCAAGCTATTCAGTTTAATCTAACAATTCAGTTTAGCATAAGTCTGCTATTAGTTCTATTTAACCCATAGATAGGGACCTATCAGGTGCTACCATTCCGGGCCAGAGTGGACCTGGGAGCAATGGCAATGAAGTGGTACTCCACATTCCCCAAAGCTCCAGCACTGCTGGAACCTCACCATCAGATTGTTTAGTGTCATATCCAGGACACTCGTTAGGGGGTCTTACTCCTCTGCAGAGGTGCAGTCAGTGTATTCTACAGCCCCAGCCGACTGGGCAAGAATGATGTGGAAGGCCCAGGAATTGTCAATCAACATGTAGCATATAACTGGATCAAACATTTCAGAGAAAGGTGACACCAGCCTTGAAGACAAAGCAAAGTCAGAGAGGCTTTCTGTTGTGGTATTACATGTTTGACCTTTGACAGGTTGTCTAAGTTTGTGGATTTCAAAAAAAAGGATGCACCTGAGTCTTGAGGTAAACAAAAGACCGCACAAATGCCATGTGAATCGTGTGAGTGGGATGCCAGAAGGAAGAATAACCACAAGGTGCATGGGCATCTGGAACAATGGAAGTTTTTAGGCACAGCAGAGAGAGAAAGACAGACAGACTAGATGTCACACTGTTCTGGGTGCTGGCCCAGTGGTGGAGGTGGTGGTAGTAGATGGCTCTGTGTTGAGAGGTAGAGAAAAATCTAAATATACAAGACTCGCTAATGTTGAAAGTAAGTATGATCCCAGAAGAACATAGCAAAGTGTAGCAGAGGCTTCTGTAGTAAACTGACCTGTACCAGCCTCATGGAGGCAGAATGAAAAAGATAAAAAGAAGATTATGGTGTAAATCTTAGTGGTTCCCTGTCTATCCCAACTCTCTCTTCACATAACTATTTTGCCAATGATTTCGCACTTTTCGTATTAAAAAAAGAGAGAAGATATTTTTATATATGTGCCATGGTCTTTCCTTCATCCCTTAGTATACAACAATAGAAGATGAGGCCTTGCTTAAAATGGCTGAAGAATAGCCAAGGATAAGCACTCATATATTGTCAGCAGAACTTGGTCCTTCAAAAAGCACCATCGATTGACACCTCCATAAACTTGGTCTTTTCAACAGATGCTGAAATAACAAATAACTTTTGAATCACCCTAGTAAATCGATGATGCTAAGAGTTTCTTTCTTTCTTAATAAGAAAATGTCAAAGGGCTGTAATATAAAGAATGTTTACATAAATTCAATTATGAAGGACTCATTTTTAGGAAAAAATATCAGTGTCAATCAATAAATGACTAATAATTTTACAAGGCTTCAGATGTCCAAGGGAGGATTAAGAGCAACTCTTGGCATCAAAAATTAATTCCATAAATTAATGATTTGGCTACTATAAATCAAAAGTAAAAAATTAAAATATGAAGTAGATATATTGTTATGGTACCTACCTTATGGACTATAATGAACTCTTCCTATAACTATGAATATTATCCCAGTATTCATGAATACTGGGAGAATATTCATCTTGGTGTTGAGTTAACTCCAGCCAAACACTTTTGTCTTCAGACTGATGTTCAACACTCTTTTACCTATGCTGTATATATATTTTCATTCAATATACTTGTTTCATGCAATCCCGAGTTTGTATCTTTCTTCCGGACCTTTTACTGGTCCACAACATATATGGAATATTTCAAAGCTACAAATAACAATAAAAAATTATTTATCTCCGTTGAAAGTGAAACTCTCCAACGTGTTAATTCAAGGTTGTTCTGATTTTTTCACAACTATACTTCTTCTCTGAGCAATGTTTTCCAATTGAAAATTAAAAATTAACCAATGATTGAACCTTTTGCTGCCATATTTTTTGGTTTTGCTCATTCCCGGCACCACCTTTTGATGGAAAAAATTAAATTAGCTTAAAAAAACAATTGTTTCAAAAAATTGACTTTATTACCTTTAAATCTATAAAATGTTATGATAATTAGGAACTGGTGTTGAAACAATAAGAATATTTTTTGAATAAAATCTTTAAATTGTATATTTTTTTCTGCCTTTATTCAATTATTAGCTTGTCTAATTCTTGACCCTGTGATATCTTGTTAAACAATCTTTAAGACACAATGACAAAAATTTGTATTTTTTATCCAATAAATTCCTACATTCATTTTTTAAACTTGCTACTAACTTAAGACAGGCTGTCACAGCATACAATAATGAAATACAGAAACAGTACAATTTGATTCTAAAATAATCAGAAACTTCTTTACAAAATTACCTAACCCATGAAAAATATGGATCAGCAAGTCAAACTTAGCATGAAATTCAACTAAATTTTCATATCCTAAAAAAGATGAGGATAGTAATTTGTTTTTCAATAAAAAAAATAGTATAACAGCCAACCTTCTGACTATAATAACAATCAAGATGAGGTAAGTAGTTTGAATGTATCTGTGTTTGCTTGTGAATCAAGGAATTTTACCAAGTCCATTATAATCAACTGAAGTTTGTACAAAATGAATAACATTATCTGGTTTGTGAAGGATCATATCCGATTCTTCATGCCAGTAAAAACAGAAATATTAAATTCTCTATTTAGAAAAAGACTGATAAAAGTTCTAACTAGAAAAACCAAGATGAGTGATTTGGTTTAATTTCTTTGATGGCATATCAAGCTTCATGGGTTATTTAATGCCAGAGCCATCTTTGTCGAAGAACAATAGCAGCACTATTTAGCCCATAGCTGGAACAACAAAAATGAAAACATTGACTTAATTCATCAGTGTATAATAATGATATCTGCATTCAAATTCCAAAATTTGACAGCAGTTGCATACAGCTTAGTTTTAGAGATGTAACTATTGTGGCACATGCCAGTGAAAGGGTTAAATCAGATCAGAAAATCTGGTCCAAGTCAACTTTCATGTTCAGCCATCAAAATTATAAAAACTTATCCATTTTCAATTTGGTGGATTTAGATTCTTAGATTTAGCATTTCTAAGAGGGTAATAATAATAATAATAATAATAATAATAATAAAAGAAATCTGTCTCTTTTGGATGCTGTTCCAGACCCATGACTAACTACTTTATTCTTGTGTTTGTTTATGTACTTAAAGCATCAATAAAAGAACATTGCTGAGAAAATTTGAACAGAATGGAAAATTCTTTGGTTGTCTGTCAAAAGAAATACATCTCATCATCTCAATGTCTGGATTCTAAGAGAATGTCTATAAATGTCCCTGGTTAGTTCTCCATCAATAGATGATCAATAAAAGTCTTAAGATCTCAGATAGATCCATTTTAATGACCATCTGTCTTTTTCCGAGTATAGAATTTCATGTTTCTGTTTTTGCCGGGGTGAAGAATCGGATTTGATCTTTCACAAACCAGATAATGTTATACGTTTTGCACAAACTTCAGTTGATTATAATGGACTTGGTAAAATTCCTAGATTCACAAGCAAACACAGATACATACAAACTACTTTCCTCATCTTTGTTGTTATTATAGTCTGAACATTGGCTGTTAAACTATTTTCAAAGTATCTGCTATAGTTGGTAACTTTCTGGAATTTTCAAACCAAATCCTTCATTCAATCTTATTCCACTGTCCATCTTTAGGGGATATATAATTTTTCATGTGCTGCCTCAACCAGGTATTGAACTCCTGTCAGCTAGATAAGTAGATCCACTTTAATAGATGCTTTTATCAAGTAGACCATCTGTCTCATAAGATACATATTGTGATAATAATAGCCAAGATCGTTGACTGATAGATTTGAACAGCATATCAATTTGTCTTGGGTTATTTTATGCCTAGAGATAAGGGAATTGCATTAATTACATGTTCATATTTACATTTTTTGTAGTTGTTTTGGAAGAGATTTTTTTTTGCATATATTTCAATGAAATATTTGAAATTTTTAAACAGATCTATTGACCTGTAGATGGGACTCTAACAGGTACTATCATTCTGGGTCAGAGTGTATCTGGAAGTAATGGCTATGAAGGGGTACTCCACACTTTTCCAAATCTCTAGAAATGGAGCCTCATCATTAGATGCAATTTAGTGTTATACTTAGGATACCCCTTTTTTTGAAGGGGGAGTTTTACACCTCTGCAGAGCATACAGACCCCCCCACCAACCGAGAGGGTGTATAACCAAGATGAGAACACTTAATGCATCAGTATATAATAATTCTTCGGCACAGAAATTCTGTCTCATATAATAAGTGTTGTAACTATGACAGCCAAGATGATTGATTGGTTCATTTTAATGGTATATCAACCTGTCTAGGGTTATTTCATGTCAAGAGGTTAATCATTCGAATCCATATTTGCATTTTTTGGTAATTGTTATTTAGATTTTTTTTGTTGTTGTGTATGGTCCTTTTGATTTTTTGTTGCTGTGTATGGTCCCTTTGATTTTTTTGTTGCCTATGGTCCTTTTAATTTTTTTATTTTGTTGCGTATGGTCCCTTTGTTTGTTTTTTTTGTTGCCTCTGGTCCTTTTGATTTTTTTTGTTGTCTATGGTCCTTTTGAAAACAAATATCTTTAAACAGATCTATTTCATCCATAGATAAGACCCTAACAGGTACTACCACCTTGAGTCAGAGTGGATCTGGGAGTAATGGCAATAAAGGGATACTCCACATTTTCCCAGATCTCAAGAACTGAAGCTTCACCATCAGATGCTGCTTCATGTCATACCTAGGAAACCTCTGAGTGTGTTATTTTTTAGGGGAGTGGTTTTCTATCCTCTAGGATACAGACAGCATATTCTAAGCTCCATCAACGAGCTATACAAAAAAGATGAGGACACTGACTTACTGCATCAGTGTATAATAATGATAATTCTTCTGTCAGAAATAAACAGCCTGTTCAATATTTTTTTCTTTTTTTCTTTTTCTTTTTTGTTGCTAAAAACAAAAAGCTTCCTGTGAAAACTTTCTTTCTTTGAAAAAGACCTGACACTCAAAATTGTTAATGATGTGAAACACAAATTTTGAAAGAAGAGAAATTATAGAACTGGCAATCATTTGCTTTGCATGTGGCAAATTTTAGAAAATGTACCATTAAATAAAGAAACAAATTATTTTGGTTGCTGTGCCATTAGGAATTCAAGAATAAAATAGATTTCTTTTTAATACAATGCTATTAATACCGATTTAATATAGGCTGAGTGTGTAAGGTTTGCTAATGTTGCTTCCTATTTTGGAATATTCTGAGTTAACAATCAATTATGCTGGTCCAAATGCATTGCAGTTGGTAGGCATAACATTCCACACATATTACATAGATATATATATATTACAGTTATCTCACTCATTTTCTATCCATGTACTTATACACACACATAGAAGCAGTATGGTACAACCATTAAAATCATACATTGGAACTAATAGTTTCTCCATTTTCGCAATTATCGGGCAATACTACATTTGGAAGAATTAAAGGTGGCGTAAGACCTCCAACTTTATTGATGGTGGATGGTAATAGCTGGTGCTTTCAAAGTGAAAAAAAAAAAAGATGAACAATTCATCAAAAATCTCCTTATGCATCTCATGATTGAGATAATCTTGTGAAAGTACTGGTAACATTAGGAGCCTGTTAGAATATGGAAACAAACTTGCAATTAATTTTTTTAACTGATTTTTTTTAGGTTTTACAATATATTGCTCTTCTGTGTCAGGTTGCTTTAAGTGCTACTGGTACTACATAACCCAGTACAAACTGTTTCTTAGTGAAGTCATTAATAACTAAACTGGTACCCCCACTGAGTTTGTCTGGTGAAGAGGTTGGTTGGCCAGACACCCTTAGAGGATGATAAATCTATCTGTTTATATAGAAATGCATACAGAGTCAGAAAAAATCTACCTTGGTTTCATCTAACCACTCTACTTAGTATATTGAGCACTCTTACGTTTAGCTTAAGGAATTAATTTTTTCCCCAGATATCACTTTGTGTAATATCTTTTTATTTGCAAATCTTATCATCTGTTTTTTTTTTTTACACCATCAGAATAGAATCGGTATAAAAATTAAATAAAATATCTATCTATCTATCTATCTATCTATCTATCTATCTATCTATTTGAATAGAGTCAACAGCACTTATTGACTGTCAGTTCATCAACTTGGTTTCATGATTTCATAGGTAAGAAACTGATAGTCACAAAGCACCATTGATTCTATTAAAATTTATACCTACATATACTCTATCATTAATGTTGAGTACTTTTTCATCATAGATATAAAGCAAGCCATATATATATATATATTCTTGTAGTACTTATAATTCTTGAGAATGTAGTATAGCCAGATAATTGTTAAAACATGAAACTATTGCAATGTAAGTTTTTAATATCTGTGTTATAGAGTCTATTTATATATTTACCTTACTCCTCCTTCACACAAAGACTAAAGAACCCAGTTTCCCAACTATTTACCATTAGCTGGAAGAAAAACAGATTGATTCATGCCTTTCCAGAGAGGATTAGCATAAAGTGAAATGCACACTGCTTTGTACAGGACTTGAACTCGAGTTTTTAATTTCATTTCCTATGATGATAACTGTCACGCTTAGCACACTTATATATCCTCTATCCCAGACATTGAGAATTTTCTTTGTAGATAATGCAATCTTTAAACAGTATGTCTCTCTATACATATATATATATGTATATGTATATATATATATATATACACACCATAATAATATTATATACACATGCTGCTATAAATGAAACAACAGCTGTGAAGCCAACAAAGTTTTCAGCACATGATGAAGACTTTGTTATATATAGAGATTCGTGTCTCATGCATACATATATCCAGTTATACACTGAGCAAGAAAATAATGTTCCAGAGACAAAGATAATTATACTACATAGATATTGCTGATTTTCATAATATACAAAAAGGATAAGTTAAAGAAGGTAAGGACCTCATGTTGTACAAATCTCAGAATTTTAAACATTCATCAACTACCTTATAAAACAATGTGACATGTATTATTAAATATGACAGAGAAAGATTGCTTATTCAGTTTTCTATTAAATTTTTCTTGCCAACAAGTCATAAATGTAGAACAAAACTGTATAGATTTTGACAATTGTCGGTCATTATCAAGAATATGAATTATTCAAGTGTCATATTTGAAATCCAGAAAAAAGGTCTTGTAAATTTTTAAATGAAAATTTTTATCATGTGCTAATAACCTCATGTATAAGTTTAATGTATGCAAAATGGCCTGTTAAGGGAGATGTGACTGCAAAGTCACCTAGAATCAAACAAAATATCATTTGCCCAAGGTGTTGGGATTTTAATAGCTATTTAAAACTCAGCAATTATATTGACAAGTGTTTTTTTAACCATTCTGCTGAAAGATATTGTCAATTTTACTATACATGTATTGTTGGAAAATACTTGGTTATTAGAATAAAGGCTTCACCTTTGACAAAAATATAAATGAGATATTTATAATGGTATATAATAATTTTCATGTAGGAGTTCCCAGAGACATTAAAACTATTTCAATGGTTCCAACAAGGGTGAAACTGTTGAAAAATGCTGATCCAGATCCTTGACAATGCCAATCATGTGATCTTTAATGGTCAGGTTTCCAAAGATTAAACTTCACAGTACAGTGTGAGCCATGTTTCAAACAGACTCCTGCCAAAATATAGCCATTATAATGGGTGAATGAAAAAACTGTAATAAAAGTGTTTTTCTTAAGTCAAGAAAGTGCTCAAATACTGGCAAGTAGAGCATGATAAAACCTAAAATAAATTGTTATCTCACTTCCTTGTGTCTGCTTCATTACTAAAACTTTCATATTAGTTCTCTAAATTTCTGAGATGAAGCTTGATGGTTTTTATCAGTTAGAGTTTTTGGACTATGATCTTTATCTTTAGTGTTTTTTTCACATTTCAGCTGCTGTATCCTCCAGTCTTCCTTAGGTGTCCCCTGTTTATCTGGGCATAGAAATGATTCAAACTTTAAATATGATTTCCCAGGTTGAATCATTTCTATGCCCAAATAAATAGGGGACACCTGAGGAAGGCTGGAGGATACAGCAACCAAAACGTTGTGAAAAAAAACCTAATAAAGATGTAGACAATAGTTCAAAAACTCTTTCTGATAAAAATAAAACTTTCATATTTAAAAAAATAAAACCCAACAAACCTTTCAGTGTGACATATGAGTAAAATGAATGAATAAGGATTAATAAGTACTGAATAACCCTCACCCAATGCAAAAAAATGACAGTATGGTGTGGGTGTGAAAGCTGAGGAAATCTTTATCTCTCTCTCAATATATATATATATATATATACTCACACATCTACATAGAGAGGATATCAATGTACAGACTTAGTTAATAGTTGCTGTAATTCATACCTGAAAGTTAAACACATTTATAATTTATCACAAGGTCAATTTTTTTAAAAGGAATTTGACGGGTTTGAATTCAGAGTTTTCCTTTTCCTAAATTGGTTGCTACACCAAGGTTAAAGAGCCCAGTCTGCCTTACTATTTACCCATAACTAAAGAGAGAATAGTTACATGATTTCCTTTAACAAGGGTATTAAAACTATATGAAAATGCAAACTACCTTGTCCAGGATTTGAACTAGGATAGCCAAGTCCATTTCTTATGATAATAATATTACATCAGAAGCATGTATTGCTCATAATCTGTCAAGTAAAGAAAAAATGTTGTTGAATAAATTGTAGTGTAGTGTGTTGTGTGCACTAAGAATCTCATTGACCAGTTTCTCCAAATTGAAGTACATGTCAATCTAATTCTTTCTATTGCTAGATAATGATTGATGGCAGTAAATTGTGATTATCATCATTGGCCTAGTTGGCTGGGGTTGCAGAATATAGTGATTGCATCTCTACAGAGGGATAAGACTCCACCAAGAGTGTCCTGGATATGGCCTTCATGTTCAGGCTCTTGGAATGCGGAGTACCTCTTCATTGGTATTTTTCCCTCTGTCCTGGAGTGATAGCACCAGATAGGTCCTATCTATGGGTCAAATAGAACAGTTTGACATTTAAACTGTGTGCAAAAAAATGGCTTATGCTAAATAGTACTGTTTGATCATTTAATGGAGTGTAAACAAATGACTGATGTTTAACTGGACTCTTAGTGATACACAACAATATTTGAAAAGATTAAACTGCATACAAACAAATGATTAATCGTAAATAGAATTATTCATTTTAGAAATAAGTGAAACCATCTAACTGCGTGCCAAAAAAATGAGCTAAGGCTCATTCAAAAGTGTTATCTACAAAATGTGTTTAGAAATCTTATATATTTATATGTATAAAAAGGATTTAGTATAAAATAACCTCCAATATTTGATATGCTAAAAAACCAAACCAAACTAAACCAAACTGACTATCATCACATAGTATTTAACTAACTAGAATGTTTGATCCATATCATTATGATCCATACCATTTTGGTTGACTGTTATGAATCAGAGTGAAAGTTTATGCATCAATTTGATGATAGTTGTCCACCAATGAAGCTCTGCTTTGAACTCTAGAAACTATTAATATCAACTCATGTAACTCTAATAATGATGTAGTAAATCTTTTTGACTGATAACAGCAAAGATGCAAAAATATATACATTGTTAACTAGTTTTTATAATGCTTTTTTTGTTTATATATATATATAAAAGGATATTTTAAACATTTAAAATGACATTTGAACATAAACTCAGTTTCTTATTAAAATTTTACTAAAAAATTTAATCCTCTAAGAATTTAATTAACTTTCATATAATTTTACACCTGCTGTTAGCAGCATGTTGTATCTTTAGACTCTATATATACAAAGAACAATCAAAAAGTATTGTAACTAATTGATTGATTTTAATGGTATATGAACCTGTCTCGGGTTATTTTATGCCTAGTGGTTAGCATTCATTGTATGTTAATATCTTTATTTTTGTGTTGTTGAAAGATTTTTTTGACACACTCCAACTGAATATGAAGAATTTTTAAACAGATCTTTTTGACCAATAGATGAGAACCTAACATGTATGACCACTCAGGACCAGAGTGGATCTGGGAGTAATAGCAATGAAGATGAACTCCAAACTCCCCAGATCTCTGGAACAGAAGTCTCACCACAAGATACAGTTTCATATCATAACCAAGACACAGCTTTTTGGGAGAGTCTTACTCCTCTGCAGAGAATAGAATCAGCTTATTCTAAGTCCCACCAAACCCAATCTAAATTTAAAAAAATTTTTAATATTTTTATGTGCACAGGTATAACTTGATGATGTTTACATGAGTCAGCGTCTATTCTTGATAGTTTTTGATCAACAGTTAGTATTTTTTAATTAACAATTTTTAACAACATATAGGATTTTTTTATGTGTATCACAATTCATATTCATCAAAGTTTGCTCCATTAGGCCAGAAGCAAGAAACAAAGTGAATTATATATATATATATATATATATATATATATATAAATGGTTTCTGTTTGATTTCTTTATTTAATGGCTTATCAACCTTTGTGGCTTACTTAATGCCAAAGTCACCCTTATAGAAGAACAATAGGGGTACTATTTCATTCATTGCTGGAGGGATAAGGAGTTCATTCTTTCCCCCCAGTATTTGTCTATAAGTGAACACAGTAGCATGACTAGAGTTTGGTTTGGTTTCTTTGTTTAAAGGCATATCAACCTTTGTAGATTATTTAATGCCAAAGCCATTCTCCTAGAAGAATAGTAGTGGTACTATTTAACCCATAGCTGGAAGGATAAGGAGGTTCATACCTTTCCCAAGGGTATTTACCCGAAAGTGAATGTAATAACATGACTAGAGTACAAACTCGCTTACTACAATTTCAAAGTCCATCGCTTTAACCATTACACCACGAGGACACCCCCCACTGAAGTTTGAATGTGCTGTCAAGTCATGGAATAGCATGTTAGCTCCTACATCATGAGCACTGTCCCATATATACATATAAAGAGAAAGAGAGAGAGAAATTTGTTTTTTTAGCAGATGTAACACTTGACTAAGTAAAGTAAAATAGTATGTACTATTCTATTTTTATGTTATTTTAATTCTTACATATAAAATAATTTATAATGGAGCACCCTTAATAAATGTACACAGTTAAGTATAGAAATAAAGTGATGATGCCTTGACATCTACAATGCTGTCTAGACAAGTCAGTGCTAATTCTCTGTACTTCTTCCTTAGCAGTTTTTGGTGAAAAACAGGATTGAGATCTGAAAATTGGGAGGATATTAAAAGAAATATGATAACACTGCTTCACACCATATCAGAAGAGAAATTTCAGAGGTGCTTCAACCAATGGAAAATTTGCTGGAATGAGTGCATTGAATACCTATGGGACTATTCTGAAAAAAATAAAAGTTTCCTTTGTTGTTCATTTTTATCTGGGCAAATACAGATTCAGTCTCAGTATTTTCTTAATACAGTGTCGGAGTGAAGAGCATGACATACTAAGGATGAAGCAGGTATGATTTGTCACAGTAGTAGACAAAAATCCTTCACAAGGTTTCCAGGCATATGTGCACAATAATTGGTATTTCATGAAATGGACATCTTGCCGATGCAAATATGCTGACATGTGCCACTTTTTATATAAGCTGCTTTATTGTTTGCAAGTCCAGTTGTCTGATGACCGCACTAGTGGGTAGGGGATTTTGAAAATGATAAAAACGTATATATATATATATATATATATATATACACACACACACACATACCAGCCAATTTTCTAGTGGGTAGACTGTTTGCCAATGGCCAAGGAGAGTGGGATTCAATCCCAGGTCAAGTCATACCAAAGACTCAAAAAATGTTACTTGATACCTCCTTGCTTAACACTCATCTTCATAAGGTACGTATCAAGGGTAGAGAAATCCAGGGAAAGGAGTAGCACCCTCCCTTATAACTTGGTGTAGTAGCTACAGAGAAGGGAAGCTTTGGGTTGCCTTTGACTATGGTTTCCAACTTTACTTTATATACGTACACATACCATAAATTGTGATATACAAGTTGATTTTTTAAGCCTGAAAAATTCTCTACATAACTAGTGGTTGTCTTATATCATATGGCAACCATGCAAACCTTTACAAAAGTGTGGTTAATGGAAAAAAACAAAAAAAAACAGCTCTAACAACTGATATAAATTGCTTAGTATAACTCCAGCAGACTTTAAAGCAATGGGTTAAATAGTATCACAGGTGTTGTTCTACAAGGATGGTTTTTGGTATCAAGTAACCTGCAAAAAATTGATAGGTCATTAAACAAAGGAACTAAACCACACAGCCGACTGACACAAACATTTTCAACCTAAAACTGTATTTGTGGAGTATATTCAACATATTAATGCAGAGATTAAAATAAAATAAGAAAACTATAAGAGAAATTAAGTATTCAATTGATGCTATATCATCTGCTGTTTCCAGTGCACTGACTCTCAACACTAACCAGAACATGGCAGGTGGCTGCTCAGACAACTATGTTTCATTCTAGTGCAAAAGACTTTGAGTTCATATGGATATAAACTCTAATGTGTAAGAATTGCATGTTTCATATATGGTTGACATAACACATCACTCAATATATCCTGGACCTGACATATAGATGGCACCACTAAGAAAAATTTCATATGATTTTTATAAAGTACTAACCTTCAAGTGGCATGTGTCAAAATTTGAGCCTAATCAGATATTTAGTTTACAAATTACAGTTATTTAGTTGTCTAAATTTCTGAGATGAAGCTTGATGATTTTTATCATTAAGGGTCTTCAGACTATTGTCTTCATCTTTATTGTTATTTCCACAACATTTCGACCGATATGTCCTCTGGCCTTCTTCAGGTGTTTATCGAACTCAGGAACCTACATGGAACTTTAAATACATGGGGGTTGCCAGTTCTGATTCCATCAGCCATAACCGGGTACAAGTGTTCAGTATTCCTGTACTGAACCTGCAACCTCCAGATGTTTGTCTCCTTAGCTTGGGGAACCAATGCCTATAACCATTACGCTATGTGTCCTAATAATGGAATCAGAACAGGAACAACCCCCATGGATTCAATAAAGGATGTAGTTCGAACTTTTGTGTAGGTTCCTGAGTTCGGCAAACACCTGAAGAAGGCCAGAGGACATATCAGCCAAAACGTTGTGGAAATAACAATAAAAATGAAGATAACATATAGATGGCACCACTAAGAAAAATTTCATATGACTTTTATAAAGTACTAACCTTTAAATGGCAGGTGTCAAAATTTGAGCCAAATCAGATTATTAGTTTACAAATTACAGTTATTTAAGTGAAGCTACTGTTACAAATTTTCAAAACAATGGAGAAATCTGAATTTTGGTTGTTGATAAAGCATTGCTTTCTGATGGGAAAAAATACTGTTCAATGAAAGGAATGGCTTGATAAGTTTTATTCAGACTCTGCTCCTTGTAAACAATGGTGAAGAGGTGGTATGCTGATTTTATACACAGTCGTACAGACATAAAAGATGTTGAAAGCTCATGCCACCAAAATTCGGCAGATGTCCCGGAAAACAATAAAAAATCCCCAAACTCATTTTGGCTGAAAATAAATTGAAAATAAAGTGAGATAGCAGAGGAGTTGAAGATATCAGAAGGCAGTATATTCACCATTTTGCATTTGTTAATGAGAAAGCTGGGTTCAAAGTGGTTGTTGCATTTGCTTACAGTCAATCAAAAACAATGGATCGACAATTCAGAGTGTTGTTTGCAACTGTTTCAACATGACAAAAAGAAGTTTTTATATAAATATCTGACAATGGATGAAATATGGATCCACCATTTCACTCTGAAGCCAAATCAGCAGTTAGCTGAGGGAACAGCAGCAGGTGAAAGCCGTCCAAAATGACTAAAGATGTAAACATCATCAGGCAAGTTTTGAGCCTCCATATTTTGGGATGTGCAAGGTATTTTTTTCATTGATTACCTTGAGAAAGCAAATATCATATAGCATTATTGGTGCATTTAAAAGAAGAAAGTGCCAAAAAACAGCCACAAATGAAAAAGAAAAAAGTGCTCTTTGACCAAGAAAATGCATTGTGTCACAAGTCGATAGCAAAGATAGCAAAACTACATGAACTGCACTTCAAATTGCTTCTGCACCAACCTTATTCTCCAGATCTGGCCTCCAGCAACTACTGTCTGTTTGCAGACCTCAAAAGAATGCTCCAGGGAAAAGAGATTTGGCTCCAAAGAAGAATTGATATTGGAAACTGAGACATATTTTAAGGCCAAAGACAAATCATTCTACAAAAAAGGCATTGAATTGTTAGAGAAGTGTTGGAATCAGTGTATCACCCTAAAAGGAGACTATGTTCATGATTAAAGTCAAATTTTGCCGAAAAGTTGTTTTATTAGTTAGGCCCTGGACTTATTGAATGATGTGTTAATTCTAATTTCAAGGAAAAATTGCATACACCATCCACTATAGGAGTAATGACAGTTTAATAAGAAATAACAGTAGTTTATTGAATATACACACATTAGCATTATCATTGTACTTGTATGGCACAACATTTTAAATAAAGGTGACTTGAAAGTTATTTTATTGATGATTAAAATCTTGATTCTAAGACACCACACTTTAATTTTTGAAGTATTTACTCACACATATATATACTTTCAAGTTTATATTTAAACATAAAAACATGAATGAACATATCTTAAAATTCTTGAAAATCTTTCTTCAAATTCTGTTCATCATCTGTAACCTACAGTATGTCTAGAGGTCAACCTATAGAACAAGTATAGCTCGAACCCAGCATTTTGAACTAAAATTCTTGAGGTTGACTTATATGATAGATTGACTTGTACACTGAAATTTATGCTATGTACACATGTTAGATGAAGTGGTAATTTATGGTACATAAAAAATTAAAAGTTAGATTGAAAATGGTTATGACAGTAAAATGATTCCTGAAATAGATGGATATGAAGAAATTGGGATAGATGGATATAAACAGACTGAGATAGAGAGATGGTAAGTGTTGTTTCCATCAGAGTCAAGTTATGTAATTCAATTGGATATATATCAAAAATATTTTGTAAAAATTATTCTTTGTAGACACTCTGATGGTGTCTGCTAACAAAATATTTTTTATCATTTTTTTCAACACTGCTCATGACCACAATACATTGCATGATTAGGAGGCCTGAGGAAAATTTTTTTTTAGAGAAACAACATAATAAACACATTTATAATTAGGTAAACATAATGAGACCAACAGACAAATATAAAATACTTATTTAATTTTTCTAGCCAAAGTGCATTTTACAGTCTTTTTTGTCTCTCTCTCTATATATATACATATGAGAATTTCAACTGTTTTTGTGAGCCAGTTGTAGTATGGAATTTTCTTATCTGTTTTACATGAAGTATTCTTCATGAGATTACTGCCAACAAGAAAACTACTTTAGAAGAAATGGTTAGATGTTAGGCTGAGAATAAAATTAATGGTTAACTTTCTTCAACTTTTGGTTGATTGATTTATTTTTATGGCATGTCAATCAGTCGGGGATTATTTCATGCCTTGAGATTAGGAAACTGCTTAAACTTTATATTCATATTTACATTTTGGCATAGTTGTTTCTTAATATATTTTTTTTTGCACACAGTTATATGATATTAAGTATTCCAATAGAATACAAGTAATTTTTAAACAGATCTATTTGATCCATAGATGGGACCCAAATAACTTCTGCCACTTCCTTGCTTTAAGCAAAAAACAAAGATGACTTTGGTAGAGAGACTTGGATTCATACCTTTTCTAAAAGTAAAAAAAGAATGAAATTTGATTATGATTCAAGATTAATATTCAATTTTCCAGATTGTGAACATAATTATGACTTGCGTTAGTTATTTTGAAATTCATATAAGGTGTGACTCCTGGCAGACATATCCAATACAAAAATTCCATACTCTGATCTAAAACCAATCATTAACAAATTCAAACTTGACAAATAGCAAAAATCTTGGGATGATCAAATACAAAATAAGCGTCGCTGTATACAAGATACCATAGGTAAGTGGCCAGCAGGTTATAGAAGCAATAGAAAAGAAGTGATACTCTCCAGACTTTGTATTGGCCATGCCCACATTATTCACTCACAGCCACTACAAAGGGAAGACCTCCCCACCCCAATATGCTCAATGTGCACAGTACCCTCACAATCCAACATATTCTCATAAACTGTGACAGGTGAAGACAAACTCACCTAAGATACTACCAGACAAGCAACTTAAAGGACCTTTTCAAAAACACCAAACAGAGGACATCTTGAGCTTTCTAAAAGAAACCAACCTTTTCATCAAAATCTTATCAAGTATAATAAAATATATAATAAAAACACATACCCTAAAACACACAAAAGACAAAACCAATCTAATTCTTTCTAGCATTAAATGACCCAAAGAGGTTTATATGCCATAAAACAAAACTCAGACTCAAATATAAGATGTGAGTTTAAAATTCAGAGAATTTGAACAGATTTTATCAGTCTAATTATTTGTCAAGCTGTTGAGTATTTCATGTGTCTTGTTGGGAATTTCACACATCTCTCAAAATTAATTCCTCAGGAAAGAAAGAAGCTTATTTTCTATCAATATTTTCTTGCATTAGAGAAGCCATATTATGTCTGAAGCTTTCCAAATTCTTGGATATCATCTTGTAGGCACATATTTATATAAATAAAGCTGCTATCTGACTGTTTGTTTGTTCCAGTCTGGGCTATACATAAAACTGAATCACCAAAACAACTGCTTCTTCCTGCTGTAAACAAGTTTCTGAGTTGCTTGTGGTATGTAAAGGTGGGCTTAAAAGTTTAAATGATGACATTTTATCTGTGGTTGATGAAATTTTTGACCATTGGGATCCAAGCACTGCAACATCAATGGAAGAGCTATGTAGATGGCAAAGAGGACTTCGGTCACATTTCACAAGAGCATCTTGGTCAGCTTATGAACTTTTTAGTCAATACTCATAACTTGACACAGTAGTGATTTTTTTTTAACAAGCTGAACTAATGTGCATATTTTGTTTTAGAAATCATTTCTTAAAAATCCCTATTAGAAAAAATAAGATTAAAAATTAATAACTATTTTTTATTATTCATTTTCATCATGATTCTTTTAAATAAACAATTGCTTTGTTGATAGTTTTTGTAATCATTCTCAACTGTATTAGTATTGTTATCAAACATGATCTTCACATGAACTGGCAAAGATAGCCTTATTGCAAATCAAACTACCCATATAAAAAGTTTACTAAATTTTTCTCAAAAAAAAAAAATTATTATATTTACCTACAAAAGTGAACTATTTACTAAAAAAATTCAAAAAATAAGAAAAGGAATTTCTTAGTTTTTTATAATTTTTTCAGTTTCCCCACAATCAAAAGACGAGCTGAAGATCAATGGAAAACTTCCTTGAAAAAGGGTGTTGGATGCAAAAAAATTCAGGTTGCATTCATTGTTCATTTTTGTCTCAGTAAATATAACTTCAGTACTCTTTAACATACCTTGTGTGTATGTGTGTGTGTGTAATTTGCCATTCACTATATCAATAAATAAATAGTGTTCAATATCGGTAATATGTTGTATACTCATAATACATATACATGCAGAAACATAGTCAACAATAATGACGACTTCAATGAACGAACGAACACACTTCTTTGAAAATATATCCCTCACACTTTATTCTGAAAAGGGTTGATGCTGGTTGTGTGTGAAAGGTGAGTTGAAGACGGGAACAGACTGCTACATATTGACCCTAAGTTCTTCTGACCATAGTAGCACTTCTTTCTCATCTTGGCTGGGTTGCTCAACCGTGGGTCACTGAGGGCCCAAAGCCCTCTGTCTGCAGCTGGCCCTCACGCTGGCATCTTGTCCCCCAACTGACTCCAACTCCAACTGGAACTGACCCAAGCCGTCTGTGGCACCTGGTTATATAACTGTCTCATGCCCACCTGCTTCCGCTGTTCCTCTGCTTATTTAAACAGGTGCATCTCTTGAATGATGGCTTGGTCGAGGGTCAATATATAACAAATAGAGCACATATAGATCTTCAGTTAGGATGGTATAGAGACAAAGTCAGTGTGCTGTTTATTCTGTGTCTACGCAATCCCAACATAGATCTCAATCTATTTCTTTCTCTCTCTCTCTCTCTCTATATATATATATATATATATGCATGCATACACAGTATCATCCATAAAAAAGCACACTCAATCAGTTTTTTTAATTTAAAGTTAAATTTCTTCATATCAAATCAAAGCATGACTTTTGTGTTTCTCACAGAACATTAAACAGTCAAACAGATATCATTAGGCATTATTTATTACCAAACTCTACAATATTGAAAATGTAATCAAAAATAGAATTATTATACTTCTGTCACAAAAAATATAATTACATAGATGTATGTAAAAGGTGTACTTATTTTTGGACTGAGTTTCAATGCTGTAGAGTTGGATAATAAATGATACCAAATAATATTCACTTGGCTTCTCTAATTTTTAGTGAGAAATGATAAAATTTTGATATCTTTGGTTTAGGAGAAAATTAAGCTTTTAGAAAAAATTTGGAGGGGTGTACATATTTATGGGGCGATACTGCCTATGTAATGCCGCAGTATTTGGTTTGGAAAAGAATCAAAGATTTGTCTGATTATTCTGAATTTCTACATAGTCTATATGGACTGATGTACAGAGTGGAGTAAAAAATAAGAGTCCAGGAATAAGAGAGACAAATAAATGTTACCATTTTGCAATTATGAAAGATGATTTTTCAGAGTCATGTACACTCTTGATACACATAGACTGATGTAGATTGAAATGTTTAAATACGTGGGGGAGAGGAAATAATAGTACAAATGCAATGAACATTAAAAAGAATTCCTTAAAAAGACAGAAAATAAGGAGATAAATCTACATTAACTTTTGATAATAATTGCTCAAAGAATCCCCCCTCCCCCCAAAAAAAACAAATAAAAAAAGAGAAAAAGGCTAAAAGAAAAAAAGAAAGGAAAATGAAACAATGTAAGAAAATAAAAATGAACAAAATACAACATTAAAAGCAAGAAGTATAAGTAAAAGATAAATAAAACATCTGAATGAGCATTGATTTGCTCAATTAATGGAAAAGAAAATTGGATTTTGGGCTTTGGTTGTGTTTTGTATGGTAGCTAATTTGTAAGCAATGCAACATTCATGAACATTATTGGCACTTACGTTGCAACTGTTTATTTTGTCTGCTAAGCTTTTCGTGCAGCATAAAATAAGAATTTGTTGAGGAAGTTATACTATTTATTGTTATGAACACATGTCATTGGTTACTATATATATATATATATATATATATATATATTAGACACATACACACAAACATTTATGTTTATTTTAACCTGATATGTTCTTGCATTAGTTATTCATATATTCATTCTTTCTATATCTATGTGGCATACATATATATATATATATATATATATATATATATATTTATTTATTTATTCATTGTCTTGAACATGGTATTTTGAAAGCATATATATATATATATAAATATATATATATAGGCTTGAATTTGGCATTTTGCAAGTATATATATATATATATATATATATATATATATATATATATATATATATAAATAAATTGTATATATATATATTCATTTATTCATTTATTGTCTTGAACATGGTATTTTGAAAGCATACATATATATATATATAGGCTTGAACATGGTATTTTGAAAGTGTATATATATATATAAATAAAATGTACAAAGAGATAATATATATATATATATATATATATATATATATAGATATATAGGCTTTAACCTGAATATATTCTTGTATTTGTTATCCATATATTCTTTTGATATGTAAGTGTTATGCGTAAATTATATATATATATATATATATATATATATATACGCACACAGTTTAGTGTCATGGACATGTCATTTGTTACTCTGTTTTCAAAGTAAACATATTTGTTTGTGTGTGTGTGTGTGTGTAAATAAATACACACACAAATGCATATATATATGTTTTATCATTATAAATATTCATATATTTTGTTTCTGTGTGTATGTGTATACACACACACACACATATATAGTAGTGTTTGTAGTATTGCCACTGCAAGAAAAACATGAAAATAAGACTTTTAAAATTCCATGCAAAATGCAGATTAGAAAACCAAATTAGATGAGTTTATCTGGACATAGTAATAAATAGACAATTTGACTCAATCACTAATCAACTAACCAATTGGCAAGAAAAATTTCAAATACCTATCAGAAATTAAAATTTGAATCCTTAGAAATGTCAATCCAATCATAATACATAAATTTGAGGCATTCAATGGACCACCAAGATTAGTCAACAACTCAAGGCTATTCAAAAATATCAAGACAACTTTCATTCTTACCATGCTATGAATTTTAGAAAACTCTTTTCAACACCTGAAGAACTTCAATACAACAAAACTGGATAAATTCCTTTTTACAAGCTTATGGACAGACCTTATTTTGTCAATGAACAATTTTTTTTTCTCTGAAACTATTATAGACTATTCTATATTACTAATCTAAACAAATATTTGGATACACATGTCAAACTTTACTTTAAAAAAGCAGACTCTTTCTTCAAGAAAAATATTTACATGTGATCTCAGCAGTTCACATACCAGAACTTGATTCAATATTTAAATGTATTTACCCACCCCCTCCTTCACAGACAGAGTATGACACAAGGTCAATTTTTAAGCAAAGTAGAACAAGCTTGATTTCAGATATTTTTTTTCTTGCCTGATTGCCTAACCAAGGCTAAAGAACTCAGTCTACCCTACTATTTACTGGTAAGGGAAGAAGAAATGGTTACATGCTTTTCCTAAGGGCATTAGCATGAAATGAAACACAAACAGCTTCATCCAGGCTTTGATCTCAGGCTGCTGATTCCATTTTCTGTAATGATAACTGTCATGCAAAGTGCTCCTATTGTTTATGCATGTTAATGTCATTAAAATTTTAATCAGTGAGTGATCCTGTCTTGTATATCAAAAAGCAAGTGTCCATTTTTTTTCCTTGTTGAATTAGTGACAGACTTTTAAACAGCAACTGAGTCATTACCTTTTTCTCATATACAAAAACTTGAGACAATAACACATTTCTAACATCCCTCTCTTTCACTTACATGTTTATATGTTTGCTGGATTATAAAAACATTCATGAGGCTAATTGCCTCTGCAGAGGGGTAAGACCCCCACACCACCCCACAACAAGTGTCCTGGATATCACACTAAACAATCTGATGGTGAGGTTCCAGTAAAGCAGAGTACCCCTTCATTGCCATCACTCGCAGGTTCACGCTGGCTCGGAGTGGTAGCACCTGACAGGGCCCTATCTATGGGTCAAATAGAACTAAACAGCATACTTATGCTAAACTGAATTGCTTGAAATGGAACTGTTTTGACATCTAAACAGTGTACTTATGCTAAACTGAATTGTTTAAAATAGAACAGTTTTTGACATTGGAACTGTACTTATACTAAACTGAATTGTCTGAAATAGAAATGTTTTGACATTTAACTGTGTGTGGGCAAAAACTATACTTATAGTAAACTAAATTGTTTGAAATGGAACTGTTTATTTGTATAAAAATGGATTTGGCATTAAATAACCTACAAAGGCTTATATGCCATAAAACCCAGACAACTATCATGAGGCCAAATCATACAAAGTACAACAGATGTCCTGTTACATGTTTATAACACTTAATGGTTTATTAGTGTATTTCTGATTCTTGAAGAATTAGTAAAGAGACCATAATTATCCCATGTGGTAAATGGAGGCATGTCATGTGACACACTTCCTGAATCCATCTCAGTCTCTTTTTTTCTCTGTTCAAAGAACAATGAATACTTGCCTTTTTACCTCTGTTCTTATAACAGTAGAAGGTGATGGACCTTGTCTCTCACTTCATGACTGAAGCTTAAAGTTCACAGGGAGATGAACACTGAATTCCAGTGGCGTTTTACCATTTTTGTACCCACTTACATATACTGTTTGTTCTAAAGATATGTGCATATCTTATCAGTTGAGATACCTTTGAGTATTCCTGTAAATACTTCTAGTATGTATATTATGTATGTGTTAAATGTTCCAGTACATATGTAAATTAGCTTATCTTGTATTTTCTTTTAATTAATCAGTATTAGTATATCATTGGATATACTAATACTAGTATTAGACCTTGGTAAGTCGGGAGTCAATTAAATATGCTCTCTAACACCTAAACAACCATTCATATTTTCAAGTTTAATTGATTTGTGTCTTTTTATCATGTTTCTGGTTTAGGTAATTTCTATAATATACTCTCCTTTCAGATAAAGATTAACTGCACAAACTGAAGATAACACACACACACACACACACACACACATACAGATATATATATATATATACATATATATATATATATATATATATATATATATATATATATATATGCATACATGCACATGATTTGTTTATATATCGAATAAAATAAGAGATAAATATTTAGCTTATATATTTATGCTAATGATTTGTTTATTAAATAAACATGCACACACACACACACACACACACACACATATATATATATATATAAGTAGGTTTTCTTTGATTTCCTAACATCTAATGATGTAATTCAAATTTTGGTATCCCAGAAGAGATATGTTAAAAACAATTTAGCATTTTCATTTTATCCAATAACAACATTTCATTCTTTATCTTATTCTAGATAATGACCAGAGAATTGTTGAATAAAAAATAAAAAAAATAAACTCTGAAAAATTCTTACATGCCATTGATCAATACATATGTCCCCTCGGAAGAATGCAATAAAAAGAAAAAAATTGCTAATTCATTTCAACAAAATTTGTTTGCATATATACAGGGTGTGACAGAAATACTTCCCATATTTTAAAATGTCACCTGGGTGGTGCAAATTAATTTAGGAAGGTAGCAATGGTTGCTCCATCTAGCTAATGTTTTATCCTTCTTTTGCAGATATAATTAGTTATGATCATGGCTTGGACTGGAGCACACAGTGCATTTGCTGTTGAAGTGTTTTTTAAAGACTGTTGAATCAGTAATTACTACACAGAGAACTTTTCATACTTATTTCCAACCCATAGCAGGATTGATTTAATGTTTGAATGGTGCTGTTCTGTATAGAAAATTGATACTGCTATTTGTAATTGATCAAATTGGACTAAAAAAGATTGTAATTGATCAAATTGGACTAAAAAAAAAACATTGGCTAGATGGAGCTACCATTCGCACTTGCCTAAGTTCACTTATACTATAAAGGTGACAGTTTAAAATGTGGGAGGTATTTCTATTACAACCTGTATGTAAATATATACATGAATATAAGTTTCATAAATAACTTGTTTCAATATCTTTAATTGTATAAAGCTACTGAATTTTCATGGATACACTTTTAAGGAGAGTTCTAAAACACCTACATTCCCTGGTTTATAATTTATTTCAACACTTGCCTTTACATTTAGCTTCATTGACCAGCAATTATTGCATTTCTCTGAGATTGTAACAGAAATGTACAATTTTATGAACAGTGAAATTATAGTAATTAACTGTTCGGAAAATATATAAGCAATCAAAGCTGAGTTGAGCAATATCTATCAGCTATTAACAGACAAATTCCTATTGCCAGCAATATTTTTCTTGATTTATCATTATGTATATATATATGTACATGTAAATAAATACAACAGTCTGCTTAATAATACAGCAATGTGTATTGTAAAAGCTGGTAAACCTCAAGGAGCATAAATCTCTCTTTCTCTCTCTCTCTCTCTCTCTCTCTATATATATATATATATATATATATATAACTGTTAGTGTCTCCATCTATTTCAAATTAATATATGCAAATCTGTCTGTCTGTCCCTGTCTAAATATATATGTAAATCTTTCTTTCTCTCTCTCTCTCTCACTCTAAATATATATATACAATGTATATATATATATCAAGATATATGTATATTATACATATATCTTGATCATTTTCTATCTCTCTCTCTCTCTCTCTCTATATATATATATATATATATATATATATATAATATAGACACATATATATGTACATATTAATCTCCCCCCTCTCTCTCTAAATATATATATATATATATATATACATTCATATATAAACCTCTCTTTCTATAAATATATATATACACATATATAAATCTTACTCTCTCAATACATATATATATATATATATATATATATTTTATATATATATATATATATATATATATATAAAATCTCTCTCTTAATACATACATACATACATATATCTATAAACCTCTGTCTATCTATATATATATGGAGATACTGATGATGATATATGTATATTTAGGCAGCATTTCTTCGTTAATGCAAATTTCATTAAACATAATAGACATTTCATGCCTACATATTTTCTTCTGGATCCGTTCGAATTCCCGTATTACTTTTATCGTATTCGGGGGGAATTGATTTAGGTATTGTCCATAGTTGTATGTATCCCTAGTACTTTCTGCCCGACTTTCAAACCAGTGCTAATCTACTTAAATGTCTTTAGCTACTGTCACTATTTACAGAATTCCATTTAAAAGCAAACGCCATAATCTTCAATGGCAAAGACGTCCTTACACAGTAGTAATTTGCTAAAACAAAAGTTACATCACTTTTCTAATAGATTCTCCCCTGATGATGGCCCAAAATCGGGCAGAAAGTACTAGGGATACATACAACTATGGACAATACCTAAATCAATCCCCCCCCCCGAATATGATAAAAGTAATACAGGAATTCGAACGGATCCAGAAGAAAATATGTAGGCATAAAATGTCTATTATGTTTAATGAAATTTGCATATATATATATATATATATATATATATATATATATAAATCTCTCTCTCTCTTGCTTTCTCTCTCTCTCTATATATATATATAGAGGTAGTGATGATATACATATATCTATAAATCTCTATCTCTCTCTCTTTCTCTGTATATATATTTATGGAGGTATTGATGGTATGGTTATAAGACAGAATGGAGTCTTTAAACTGGGGCTATTTGTGTTTTACTTTATTCTTCTTGGGCAAAGAATGAATCTATCTTTTCTTTACTCAGTTATGAGTTAATAGTTGGATAAGCTCGGCTCTTTAATTTTACTCAGGCAACTAGTTTAGGAGAAGGAAAACTCTGAAATTGAACCTTCTACTAACATACTGTGAACTAGCAATGGCTGGGTAGAACCCACTACTTTCTATGTTGTATAGACTTTGTGGAAGTCCCAAGTCCAGTAGGAGAATGAGAAAAACATTGATGGAATGGATGTGGGGGTGTGTATTAGTACAGACTTCAATTTAACAAATGTTCCCATCATTGATTTCTGATTTAATGGACCTTAGAATTAAAATAAGATCTTGGGTCAATGCCACAAAAGGTTAAGAACCAGTGAACTACACTGTCAAGAAACTGAGTAAATATCATATTTTCTTTATAATTTAATATTTTACAGTAGTGTATTTTGTGTTAAACCTTTTATTATATGAACAAATAGATAAATTGGTAAAATAACTGATTTGATTCAAATACTATAACAAATACTACTTCCCCTCAAACAGTCCACTAAATTGTGATTTATTTTCTCTCCCTCTCATGAGATTATATATATATATATATATATATATATATATATACTTATTTACCCAACCCCTTCGCTCGGGCAGGATATGACATAAGGTCAATTTTTTAAGCGGAGTTTAACAGGTTTGAATTCAGAGTTTTCCTTCTCCTAGACTAGTTGCCTCACCAAGGCTGAAGAACCTAGTCTGCCCTACTATTTACCCATAGCTGGAGGGAGAATAATTGGATTCATACCTTTCCCAAGGGTATTAGTGCTATGTGAAATGCAGTCAGTCACGTCCAGGATTTGAACTCATGTCACTGTGTCCATTTCCTATGACGATAACCATTACACCACGGGCACATCCTTTTTATATATATATATATATATATATATATATATATATATATATATATATATATAATAATGATAATAAATAAATATATATTAGAAATATGTTGTATAGCCATAATACAACTGCACGTATACATATACATATACAAATATAAGTGGAAACATAGTTAATCATAATGACGAACTTCAATGAACGAATGAATATACTTCTTTATAAAAATATACCCCTCACACTTAATTCTCGAAAGGGTTGATGTTGGTTGTGTGTGAGAGGAAAGTTGGAGATGGGGACAGATTGCTACATATTGACCCCAAGTTCTTCTGACCATAGCAGCACTTCTTTTGCATCTTGGTTGGGGTTGCTCAACCGTGGGTCACTGAGGGCCACAAGCTGATTCTCACGCTGGAATCTTGTCCCCCAACTGACTCCAACTCCAAATGGAATTGACCCAAGCCATCTGTGGCACCTGGTTATATAACTGTCTCATGCCCACCTGCTTCCGCTGTTCCTCTGCTCATTTCCACAGGTGCATCTCTTGATTGACGGCTCAGTCAAGGGTCAATATATAACATATATATATATTTATATATATATTTTACATATATATATCTAATATATATTTATTTATTATCATTATTATATTATATAATCGCTCTATCCTAGATATTAAGCACTCTTCATATCATATTGCACTTGGTTCGATACATAACCACAAAGTGATTTAGTGACGGCCAACCCTCTTATAACACATATATATATATATATATATATATATATTTGAAATAGGAAGGTCCACGAAGAGGTTTGGATTTTTTGAATTTATTCATTTCGTTCTATATATATATATATATATTCTCTCTCTCTCTATATATATATATATATACATATATATATATATATATATTCTGTGACAAAGTGTTGTATAGTGGCTCATACCACGTGACTTCTGGTATCGCGGCGGTATAAAATACATCATGTTTCTAAAGCACGAGTGTTCTACAAGATCTCAGTCAATAATAAGACCAACTTCAGACATAACACACAGGGCAAGACTTATATTTGTTGGATTGTACCACTTCAGTTAATAAATAATTAACTCTTTATTTCACTGTGTACCTCTTTCTTACCACGATACAACACAAAGTATATATGTATGCTGCAGTCTGGAAGCCATATAAGATTGTGCATGGTTAACGTCAATGCTAAAAACTTCTTTTGCTTGGCAAATATGTAACAGGGCTTCAAAGAGTGAAGTTGGCCTGAAGAGCCACCTGTGTACCCACAAGCACTCTTTGCTGGATTTAGGAACTGGCCAACTTCTGTAAAGAAGTGAAAACCATTATACATATATGTACACATACATACAGATGAGAGTATTAATAAGTCTGTAATTATAGTAAGCAAGTTTGAACACCAGTTGTGCTATTACATTCACTTCTAGAGAAAGGCATGAACTCTCTTATCCTCCAAGCTATGGGTTAAATAATACGATTACTGTTCTTCTAAAATAATGGTCGTGGCTTTAAATAACCAATAAAAGTTGACCTGTCATTCAACAAAGAAGCTTAAGCAAACAAGTGAATGGACAGCATGGATCTATTGATAAAAAACAACGATAATAAGATACTGAATACGCATGGTACAAGTTCAAAGCTCCCCTGGAAATTCAAAAGTAAAAATGTCTGAGATGGCTTAATGAGTAGTATGTTTGTTAATTGTCTGGGAGACCAGAGTTCAATCCCAGGTCGAGTCATGCCAAAGACTCAAAAATGGTACTGGATTCCACCTTGCTTAACACTCAGCATTATAAGGTCAGGATCAAAGGTAAAGTGGAGCAATCCAGGGAATGGAGTAGTGCCCTCCTCTACACCTTGAAGTGGTAGCTATTGAAAAGGAGCCTTTAGTTCACCCTTGACAAAGGTTGCTAACTTTACTTTTTACTTACTGTCCATCAAGTGAGTGAAAAACAAGGGGTGAGCTCAATAAGGTATACAGTGAAGCAAGTGAAAACTATGAAAGCTATGGTTTTGCAATCCACAGTACAACTTTTGTGAGGAGGCATTATGCAAATAACACAATAATGCAATAACTAAGCATTTATATATTTTACTCAGCCCCTCTGCTACAAGAACTCTGTGACAGAAAATCAATTTTTAAGAACTCAGTTTGTCCTACTATTTATTTACTCTTAGCTGATGGGGGAGAAAATAAAGACACATGCCTTTCCGAAAGAGGGGGTGTTCCCGTAGTGTAATGGTTAAAATGCTGAACTGGAGAATTGCAGCTAGCAACTTTGAACTCCAGTCACACTATTATGTTCACTTTCCGATAAATATCCTTGGAAAAGGCATGAACGCTCTTATTCTCCCAGTTATGGGTTAAATAGTACTACTACTGCTCTTCTAGAAGGGTGGCTTTGGCATTGAATAACCTACAAAGGTTGATATGCCATTAAACAAAGAAACCTTTCCAAAAGACATGAACATGAAGTGAAACACAAACAGCTTTGGCCAGGATTTGAACTTGGATTGCTAATTCCATTTCCATCTTTGATAAACATTCAGCTAAACATGCTTCAAAGTATAAAAAGATTGAAATGGGGTATATCTGCAATGTAGGATCCAGAAGTTTGCAGGTTTAGAAAAGCGGTTGGGTATTGTGGGCTTATCAGAGCCCAGCAGAATGAGCATGATATCTCATGAGGGGGTGGGGTCTCTCAATGAAGACATTAAAATAACTTCTTGTAGTGCTACCAACCCCAAATAATGAATTGTTGAGGAAGAGATGTTATTACATTTACATCTACAGGGGAGGAGGAAAAGATGAAGATATATATTTATGTGTGTGTGCGTGTATGTGTATTTACCCACTCCCTCTGCACAAATAGTATGCAATACAATGTCAAGTTTCAAGTAAAATTTAATTGGCTTGAATTCAGAGTTTTCCTTCTCCTAGACTAGTTGCTAAACCATGGCTAAAGAGCTCAGTTGGCCCTACTATTTACCCATAGGTAGAGAGGGAATAGATGGATTTATACCTTTCTCAAGAGCATTAATTCTTTGAGAAAAGCAAACTGTAGATTGAACTTACCATGTAAATGGACCTAATATTAGAATGGATGCCTCAATCTGCAGTATTAGGGCCAATTGCATGGTATATAACCAGCGCGATAGTATTTTATTGCTTGATGATTATGGTAAGTAAAGTTGGCAAATGTAGTTGATGGTGACCCAAAGGTTACCTTTTCAATAGCTACTACACTGAAGTGTAGAGGAAGGTGCTACTCTTTTCCCTAGATTGCTCCTCTTTATATTGGTACATACCTTATAATGCTGAGTGTTAAGCAAGGCAGTATCAAGTACCATTTTTTGAGTCTTTGGTATTATGCAACGTGGGATTAAATTCCAGTTTCCTGAACCATTGGTTAACAAACTTTTCATTACAATTTTCGTCACATAAGTTTACTGTGGTATTACTTATCGCTCTATTGGTAGATAGCAACACTGTCACTATAGCTAGTCAATAGTATCATTGTTGACTACAAGTTTATATATATATATATATATATATATATATATAGAGAGAGAGAGAGAGAGAGAGAGAGATTAAGTTTGTAAGGAGAAAATTATGTATATGAAATTACATTATGCTGTGTTAGTGTCTGTATGAAAGACATGCATATGTGTGTGCGTGTTCATAAATGCTTTCTTGTGTATCTTTCTTGTGTATCTATATTCTCTGACTTATCCACATTCCCTGATGCTACTGATAGCTGTCATTAAGCTGTCAATACTCTGCTATTTATGAGACACTCAACATCCAATAAAAGCCACTAGAAAAGTACTGACAGTCTGTAGATTTCTGTTTGGTGTTGAATAAACCATTCCATTGTTGCTGTCAGTCTGTCTTTCATTTCTTCAGATATTTTTCTTTTTCTTCCTTATTTCATCAGTCTCTTATTTTCCTTTGTTACCTCTCATTTTCTCATTTTTTATGAAAAAAAAATTCCTATATTTTCTTTACTCCACTATTCATCCATATTTCCCCTTCTCTTCCTCTGTTCTCAACTTGTTTTATATTCTTCTTCTCTCTTTTTCTGATTCTCTTTTTGTTTTCCAGTTTTGTTTTTTCTTTTTCTTTTTTTTTTCTTTTATTTTTGTTTATCCTTTAAGTTTCTTTTTTTCTTTGTATCTTTTCTCAACTTTTAATTTTTCTATCATTCATTCTTTCTTTCTTATTTCTCTCTCTCTCTCTCTCTCTCTCTCTCTCTCTCTCTCTCTCACTCATTACAACTCTTACAAGTCTCTTTCACACATTTTCTTTCTTATATCTATTTATTTTCCTGTCTCTCTTTCACTTTCTATCTTTAACTCTGTATTCCTATTTTTTGATATTTTTCTTCTCGTATATTTTCTTTTGCAAACTGAATTTTTTTCTTTTTTTCCCCCTTCTCTTCTTTTTATACTTATATTTCCCTTTCTCTTTTATTGGTTTATTAGTCTTTCACTTTCTCTTCACTTCCTTCTCAATATATTTATTGCATGTGCTTCCCCACCATCCCAAACTATTTCTTTTTCATCTACTTTTAATCTCATGTTTCTTGAATCTACATTTTTATTTTTCTCAGAAAACACACAAATAGTTTTCAAATTCCAATAAATGAAGCTATGAAGGAAGTAAATAAACACTGATTTGGGTGTAGGTTATTTAAAGACTTAAAAGGTTCATGGATGGTGTATATACTACAGTTTCCTATCACCACAAGAAAACTGGCCATCATAAAATGAAAAATATCAAAAAAGAAAAGAAAAGCAAAAACAGCTGAAATAAAAAAGTTATAAATTTTATATTTTTATAATTTTTACTTTTATACAAGTTTCAGGTAAAGCCAAGGAGTGATTTACGTCTTAAATGTCTTCTTCATTGGTAATATGTTTTCAGATTTATATAAGTTTCAAGTTTTATTACAGAAAGTTTTTATTTTGTTTTGTTTCTAACATTAGTGTTGAGTTTTAAAACGGTATTAAAAAGTTCTCTTTTTCTGTTTTATGAGAATATTACCAAAGTTTGAAGAAGCATGATCAAACGATGAAAAAACAGAAGAAAAAGTAGAAAGAATACTATCCTACTGAAAATCATGCAATGAATTCCTAGTCATATTGCATTAAGATGAACAATATGCTAGTTTGTTAATGAAATATCTTCATTGGGAATCATATAAGAAAATAATCTTTCACTAATTCGCTTGATAAAATCTCATAGCAATCATAAAACATGTTGACGAGACATCTTTAAAATATTACTATTCTCATTATGTTTTGTATGAAACTGTAAAAAAATCTTTTTTTTTTATTATAGAAATACAATTCAAAATGCTCTTTGTTCTATTTTATTTTTTGTTGTTTTTTAATGGCATACCAACCTTCTTGGGTTATTTAAAGCCAAATCCATCTTTTTAAAAAGTACTGGTAGTATTTAACTCATAACTTGGAGGATAAGGAGGGTTCATACCTTTCCCGAGGGTATTTGCCAGAAAGTGAACGTAATAGCGCAACTGGAGTACGAACTCACTTACTACGATTCGGCAGTCCATCGCTTTAACCATTACACCACAAGGACACCTCCTGCAAACAAATGACTTGTGCTAAGCTGAATTGCATGAAATAGAATTGTTTTATCATTTAAGTGTGAAAGTGAACATAATTGCGTGACTAGAGTTCAAACTTGCTTAGTACGATTCTGCAGTCCAGCACTGTAACCATTACATCATGAGGAGACTTCTATTCTAACTTTGGGAATAAAGCAATTTCCAGTATAATTTGAAACTGAATGATAATTTTGTTGGATCAACATTATGATGAACATCATCAGTGACTGTGTCAGTAAGACTGTATGGATGCTCAAATGAAAAGCTAGATTGGAACTACAGAAGAATGCTACATACTGTTTTGAATACATCCTAGAAGCAACAACTCACAAAACAGCAGCTGTACGGCCACTTACCTCCAATCTCACAAACCATAAACTGTAAGGTAAACAAGACTTGCTGGAGAAGTGAGGACAAACTCATAAGCGACATTCTCTGATGGACTCTTACACATGGACCTGCCAGTGTTGGCCGACCAGCAAAGACTTACATACATATGTTAGCCTTATGCTACCGCCGGATACAGTTTAGAAGACCTGCCAGGAGTGATGGATGACAGGGATGGATATTGACATAGAGTCAGAGAACTCTGTGCTGTCAGTACAACTTGAACATGTTTTACTTTTTATTGATATCTGGGATGATAACAAATGGATTCATGCCTATCCTAATCGCATTAGTTCAATCAGAAACACAAATAGTTTGATATCATCATGGACCACAGTTACAAAATGAACCTAACAGGTTCACATATCACAAAATTTTCAAAGACAGACTACCTTGACAAAAGAGGGATAGAAGAGAATAGATTTTTTTAAAATTCTCTGAGGGGCCTTTCATAGAAAAAAATAACCTTCTTTTTTAGAGTAAAATGGCATAATTATATAAAAATATCTATTCATATTAGTTGGTTTGGTTTTATGGCATATCAACCATTGCAGATTATTTAATGCCAAATCTTTTTACACATATATTGAATATATGTGATTTGTAAACACATTTTGTAGGAAACATTTTGAAATGAGCCTGAGTGTTTTTTTTTTGCACACAATTAAATGGTTTCAAGTATTGCTATATGACAGTAACACTTTTACATCAGCCATTTGTTTGCACACTTTTAAATGGTTTAGTTTGCTATGGTTTTATGGCATATCAACCATTGTAGGTTATTTAATGCCAAATGTGATTTATACATATGTATTAGATTTATATGATTTCTAAATATAAGCCAACAAAGTTAGACGTTTACAAGTATTGCTAAAAATTCATTTAAACATCAGTCAATTGTTTACACAGTTAAATGTCAAAAAAGTTCTATTTCAAACAATTCAATTTGGCATATGTCATTTGCTTGCACTCAGTTTAAATATCAGTTCTATTTGATCCATTGACAGGATTGTTTCAGGTGCTACAATTTTGGGTCAGAGTGGACCTGGGAACAATGGCAATGAAGGGGTACTCCACATTCCCTAAAGTACCAGCATTACTAGAGCCTTGCCATCAGATTGTTTAATGTCATATTCAGGACACTAGTTGGAGGTGGATATCCTTCTGCAGAGATCCAATTGGTGTATTCTCCAGCTTCAGCCATTTGGGCTATATTCATAGGAGAGTTTTTTGTTTTAAATCATTATTATCAGAAAACAATTCCAAGATGGAAAAAGTTCAAGAAAATGAATATTATAAACACAAAAAATAACTCATGTAGAAGCAGGTAACTATTAAGTCTTAATTAGGATCCTCCCCTCCAATATTATCATGGACTGCTGTTACACCAAGACCCTAACAGGTTCACAGGCCATCTTGTAAGAACAAGTACTATCTATCTATCTATCTATCTATCAATATATTACAAAAATTCTCATTGTTTGTAATATATCTATGCAACTGTAAACCATCAAAAACATCACATCATAGAGAGATTTTTATTAAGGCAATACTCTTAGAATAGCCTAACAGAGAAAAAAGCAGACCCCAGTCCAATTTACAATTTAATGATAATTTGATGGGTATGGCTTTGCACTGAATGACAATTTTTAACAATCTAAATTCTCAACATAACAGAGATAGGTATGAAAAGTTAATTAGAATCCTTCACTCCTTCCTGAATAGAAGCATGAATATCATCATGGACTGCTGTTACACCAGGAACCTAACAGGCTCACAGTTCATCAAATATTGTTTTAAACATTTCTTCTTTTTGGTTTTTAATGGCATACGCACTTTTTCATTATAATAATGAATGTGAAAGAGTATTTAGAGAATGGTTTTGTTCACACTAACCATTATAAACAGATGATTCTAAAGACATCTGTCTTATATAAACAAGCTTTTTAGTAATTACTTGCCTGATGAATCTTAGTATTTTTAATCTTAGCACCTTGTGGTGGGTAAATTTTGAAAGTTGGTAGCAGAACATAGTTATAATCTATGGTCCTCTCGGTTATGAGCCAAGCAATCTTCTAATGTGCAACTCTGCTACCAATAGTAAAAATTCAGCCTCCACAAGGTGCTAACAGAGAAAAGTAGTTATGACCAAGATTCAATACTGCACTAAACATCTTTTCTTTTCAATTTTTAATATGATAAGCATGTTTTACTTAAGTGTTTTCATAGAGCATCATTTCGGCTGTGATGGTTTCTTTGGGAAGACTGTACGCCAGAAGTATTTGCTCCATCTTTCTTCTGTGTATGGAGTCAAATGCCATGGAGAAATTTACAAATAATGTCACCTCAAGGTTTTTTGCATGAACCCCTTCTAAAATTTGATAGTCAAAATTAGTGATGTAGATTGATTTTTCCAAAGAATTTCTAAATGATATCATCATGGACTTCCTAAGAATTTTCTCACTTTCAGGTTCAATGCAGTTGAGTAGCAGAGCATTGTAGATTTTGGCCGCCATGGAAATAAAGGTTTTACTTCGGTAGTTCTTGGCTATTCCGAAGTCACCCTTCTAGGGGAAAGGGAGGATGCAGCTCTTTGGCCATCTATCTATTATGTTCTGGTTACCTACAGTGTTGCAGTATCAGAGCAGTATGTCATCAAATTTCCTTGTTTTCCAAACTTCTGGGGTATTTCCCCAAGACCTGCAGCTTTCCTGTTCACCTATCTTGGAAGCAGCGTCTTATCTAGGGAAAATGACATCCATATGTGACTAGCAAAGGCATGGACAGATATTGATAGGGTAGCAGTCATATGGAAGTTAGACGTATAAATAAATATATAAAATGAATTGCAGTTTTTTCCAGGCAGCAGTCGTGTCAATACTACTATATAGATGCACCAAAGAGACACTGACTTAGCATATGCAGAAAAAGCTTGATGGCAATCGCACAAAAATGCGATAAGCTGTATTGAACAAATCCTGGAGACAACAAAACAGCAGCTGTGTAACCACCTACCACCCATCTTGAAAACCATCCAAATTAGACAAACAAGACATGTGGGACACTGATGGAGAAGTAAAGATGAACTCATAAGCAATGTACTCCTGTAGACCCCTTCATACAAACAAGCAAGGGTTTGGGCAACCAGCAAAAACCTATCTACAACAGCTCTGTACTAATACAGGATGTTGCATGGAAGACTTGTCGCGAGTGATGAATGATAGAGATAAGTGGCAAGAGAGGGTCTGAGAAATCTATGCTGGTGGGATGACATGATGATGTATGTCGGATTTCTAATATCAATATTTTTCATTATACCTGTAAGTGTGTGGAAGGTTGAAGGCTTATCGGATAGACACACTTACAGGTAATCAAGATTCAGTATATAACCAATAGTTGTAGATGATTTTGTTTATATTTCAATGTTTATTTACACTGTTCTCAGAACATTTTTATTCCACAGCTGATGTAAATAATAATAAAAATCAATCATTTGTATCTTTTGTTTGTTAATCCTTTGATCCTTATTGATTATCTCAAAAAATATTTTTCAGAGTTTCATTCTTCCAGTTTTAAAATTCTTTTAGTGCCCTGTGTTTTTCTTTGAATTTTTTAGAATAAAAAAAAAACAAGCTCAGCTTGAAAAAACAAACACAAACACACACACTCACAGAGCTTCAGTGTGGTCTTAAAGAAGAGATCATCTTTAATTCATGTCTTTTTTGTAACAGATAATTACTTAAAGTTTGAGTCAAATGAAGCAGCTTTGGATTTAGGTAATTTCAAAACAAGTTGATAAAAATTAGAAAACTAAAGATCTTGATTGAATTAAAATCTATGGAGCATATGAAAAAGGCTTACAAATGCTAAATTGGTTTGTATTTCTTCTTGGGAAATTCTTCCCAGTGAAAATGTCAAGCAAAAGGGAATTAATCAAATCCTTCAGGGTTTTGAGGAATGAGAAAAAAACTGAGGAAGAATAAACTGGGAAGGAGAAACAATAAACAAAAGTAAAAAGCGAAAAGAAGAAGAAAATAGAGATAAAGATAGAAAGAATTAATGAAGTCTTTTAGAGTTTGAGAATTAAAAAATAGAAAAGAATAAAAGAGGAGAAACAGTAAATATATATATATAGAAAGAGAGAGAGAGAGAGAGAAGAATAACAAAATCTCTCAAGGCTTGTGGATTGAGAAATTGCAAAGAAATAGAAAAAGAATTAGATTGTTGTGGAAAAAGAGAAACAGTATATCTATCTAGTTACCTATATATATATATATATATATATATATATGAAAGAGAGAGAAAAAGAATTAAATCTTTGAGGGTTTTGAGAAGTGAGTAATGGGGATGAAATGGAAAAGGAGAACAAGAGAGAAATGAATATATATATATATATATAGAAAGAGAGAGAAATCAATCAGATCCTTCTGGGTTTGAGGATTAGGAAATGGAAAATGCATAAAAGAATAAAGTGTAAAAATGCTGAGAAGAAGAAAGAGAAAATTTACAGAGGAAACATGCAGAAAAAAGAAAAAAATGGGAATAATGTGAAAAAAAGTATGTTGGCACACAAAGTATATATTCAGGGAAAAAAGAAACATTAAAAGATATTTTTAAATTTATTAAAAATAGGGAAAAAGATTTTAAAAATTGTCAAAGGAAAAATTATAAAAATGAAAGTGAAATAAAAAGCATAGAAGAAAGTGAAAGAAAGGAATAAAAGTAATGATAGAGAAAAGATGGAATGAAAGAGTAAATACTACCAGTAAAGAAAGAAAAAAATGAAAAAAGAGTGAAAAAAAAAAGATAAAAAGGAGGGAAATGACTGAAATGAAGAAAAAGAAGTGTTGTTTTTTTTTTCTAAAAGACTGTCAAATCTAATAATATGTTCAAAATATAAAGAACCCATTAGAATATGATAAAAAAAATCAAAGAAATAAGTTGAGATATTTGGAAAGCAGACAGATAGTGAAACAGAAACATCAAAACATGACATTAAATTAAATCAAACAAAAATATTAAGAGATTATTGCAAATGATCACATTATGTTCTTCCAGGTCAAAAAATGATCAACTTAATCTCTCTTGGGCCAACAATATTGAAAAAGGAAAAAAAATGATATAAATCAATGATGAGAAAGTATATATATATATATATATATATATATATTTATAAAATAAAATCACCAACAGAGATTTAAAAAATACTATACATTATATTATCATTTGTATAAAAAAACATAACAAAGACCAAATCACTTTTTGTCCTACAATTTAATCTACAGTTACTAGTCTCATGTTGATTGTAAGCTTTCTTGAAGTAAGTTGAACTAAAAGAATTTGATAGGGAGATGCAAACCCTGCACATGGTAATGTGACTTCTTTTCCTTTACTATTTACATTCTTATGCACAGTAGACCAGAAAATCCCAATGTTATTTGTTCAGTATGAAAACAGACCTCAGTCATTTCTTTTTCTAATGCTTGAAATCTCAAAATCCAATTACAGGAAAACATTCACTCTTGTATGAAGTCAATCTTCCAGTGATGCCTTCTATAAAATTCCACTATTGAAACCTGAACTTAATTCCAGGCTGAAGAACAAGCAATTACGCAAGACATTTCTTACATTTATGCCAGTGAAAGAAAGGTCACATGATCTATAATAATTTTATACATCATATGGAATGGGTGATACAGGTGGTGCAATTGTTATTGGTTCGGAAAATGGAATCAGCAAGCTGAATTTAAATTCCAGCTATGGCTCGTTGCGTTCACTTCAAAGTAATGCCTTCTTAGAAAAAGTCTGAATCTTTCTCTTCTTCTCCCCTACCAATCCAGCTAGGAGTAAAACTACTGGTCATACTGAGCTCTCTAGCACAGGTGGGTAACAACCAGTCTTGGACAACACTGAATTTGAAGGCAGAAGATTAAGTCCCAAACTCTTCTAATGTCTATTTTGAGGAAGGAGGAGGAGAAGGAGGAGGGTCGTGGAGATGACATCACTATAAAAGAAATAGATCAATACAATCAGTAAAGAGAAAAATCCATCTGACCAAGTGAACAGAAAAGTCATCAGGATTATACTGAATAGTTTGGTTAAGTATAGAATTTAATCTGAGATTTAAAAGATATTTAATTAGTCTTAAAATTTGAAAAAATAATGGAACTTGAATTTAAGAAGAAATTAATTGATCTTATATTTTAAAAAAATGGGTATGTGACTTAGAGAATGATTAATAGATCTGAGATTAACAGACATAATCAATCAATCTTATATTCTTTATTCTGGTTTGGTTATATGATTTTGCATGAGGTTCTTAATTATATATATATGAAATTGAATATTTTTTTACAGATATATATCATTAAATATTCTTTATAATATACATTATTAGGCATAATATTTAGATTATTTATCCAAGCTTGTTTATGATTCCCATTACTTTGAACTTACTTCAAGTAGAGAAAAATCTAAATCAATGTAAAGATTCTCTTTTTGAAGTCTAGCAGTGGTAAAATATTTGTTTATCAAATGGTATAAACATTTCTATACTTTTGAGAATACTGTGTTTACAGTTACTATTTATTGTAAATCTGATCTCAGCAATAAAATGTGAATTCTTCCAAGCCGTATCAGTATTACTGTTGTAGGTGCTGCACTACTTGGAGTCTCACAAAATGATTGAAGAAAAAACTACATGGGAACTACACAAGGATGCTGCATGCTAGTTTTAATAAACCCTGAAATAAGTACCCTAGAAAATAGTAATTGTAGAGTCACTTACCGCCCATCTTAAAAACCATTCACCTAACACCAGCAAGACAGGCTGGAAAATCAAAGATAAACTCATAAGTGATGTTTTCCTATGGACTCCTACACATGGACACATTAATATTAGCTGACCAGCAAAAACTTACATTCATCAGCTCTGTGTAGGCACAGGATGCCATCTGGAGGACTTACCAGGACAGATGGTGAAAGAGAGTCAAAAGAATCGATGCTGCTGGTATGTCTTGATGATGATGAGGCCAGAAGACAGTTTCTTTATACAAGGATGTTTGATCAAGGTTAAAATTGAATTAACAAAAAACTGTAATGTGGTCAAAATGAATGATGTCTGGATGAACCTTGACAAATCTCTCTTTCTCATACTAAGTTGACTATCTAACCAAACAAAGCAAAAACTAACAAGTCTTAATCATACAATTTTGGTTTGATTTCATTTTTTTTTTAGTTCAGAAGTGGATGTAATAGTGTGACTTGAGTTCCAACTCACTTGCTATGATGTCACTGTCCACCACATTTGCCACAATGTCATGAGGAGCTCTCTTACACCTTAAATATTTCTGTTGCAAAAACTTGTGATTTTTAATTCTTAACAAAGAATAAGGAAATATTTGAAAGTGTTTTCTTTTCGTATCTAGATATGAAAAATAATAATAAAGATAAATATATTTAAGTAAGAAACTGTTTTTTTTTTTTCAAAATAAGGTCAAAAATATATTTTGTTTTAAAAGGCTTTCTGTTTTTAACAAACAAAGAATGTCTTCATCCTTTTTCCCTAAAAATCCTTTTATAAAATCAATTAAAGGTAATAAATAGATTTCCTTTTAAAAAGAAGGGGAAAATAGGCAAAAGTTAAGAACAAACTAAAACTTTCAATGTTTTTGAACAACCCAAAATATTGAACATTAAGTGAAAGTAAAATTCATGTAAAATCCTGTTCTTTATTGACTGAGGTTTAATTTTTCCATAAAAGTGTTATTGCATGAAGTGAATTTTCTGGAAAAAGATGATTTTTGACAGTCTTGTAGGTGAGTCTTTATGCTTCATGTACGGATATGACTTTTATGTTTCTGTTTTGTTCTTCAAGCAATCTAAGAGAAAATCCCACAATAACTATGGCTTGAAAAACAACAATGATGGCAGCTCAGAAAATTCACTATATATAAAATGTATGGAAATAGACTAGAATTATAGAAGAAATAAACATTCAACTTTGATAAGCATAAAACCCAAGCAGAAGTACTCAACAATGTCAGAAGAAAAATATGAGGTAACATCTTCTTAGGAAAAGGATTAAATAAAGTTGACTGCAGAGTTTTTGACTAAATGATCAAGTAATGTATTTGAATAAAACAATGTTCACACCTTAAAAGACCAATAATTTAAGGGTAGTTCAAATAGTTCTTAGTCTTACCCAGAAAGAAGAGTCACAGCTGAACATTTTTAGTGTGGCAACATGCTACCACTTGTCATAAAATGAGAAAAACTAATCCAGATTTCTGTCAGAATTTCTGTGCTGGTGAGGCCCATACAAAGTTTAGAGGTGTACAAAAAATCTAAAAATGGACAAAACAGAGGTTCAAGCAGTGATGAAAAATTTTCAAAAGAAAAAGTATGACACTCAAGGAAACCCATGAAGACATGGTACAGGTACTTGCTGAGGACTTCCCTCACTATGCACCTTTGAAAAAATAGGCTGTTGAATTCAGGAGGGGTTGGGACAACACAGATTACCCTCAGTCAGGGGTCAGGTTGTCCAAAAACTTAACCCACTGATGAACAAAATGATGCCCATATTTACCCAACCCCTCCACTTGGGCAGGATATGACACAAGGACAATCTTTTAAGTAGAGTTTAACAGGTTTGAATTCAGAGTTTTTCTTCTCCTAGACTAGTTGCCTCCCCAAGGCTGAAGAACCCAGTTACCCCTACTATTTACCCATAGCTGGATGGAGAATAATTGGATTCATACCTTACCCAAGGGTATTAGTGCTATGTGAAATGCAATCAGCCAGATCCAGGATTTGAACTCGTGTTGCCGTGTCCATTTCCTACGACAATAACCATTACACCACAGACATCTCTGACCCTGAACAAGATGATGCCATTCACTGTATGCTTTTGGATGACTAAGGTCTTACTGTTCAGCAGATATCTTAGTCTATAGACATTACTTGAAGTTCAGTTCACACTATCTTAACCTGGATCTTGGAGATGAGCAAGTTGTCAGCAAGATGTTTGGTTTCATGGCATATCAACCATTGTTGGTTATTTAATGCCAACTTCTCCTTATACATATATACTAAATATATTATTTGTAAACACATTTTGTAGATAACATCTTTAAATGATCCTGAGCTCACTTTTTTTTGCACACAGTTAAATAGTTTCTCTTATTTCTCTCTAATACAAATAATTCTATTTATCATTAACCATTTGTTAGCAAACAGTTAAAAGTTTCAAGTATTGCTATTTAACACTAACAGTTCAATTAAACATTTGTCATTTGTTTACACACAGTTAGATGATGAAGAAGTTCTATTTCAAACAACTCAAATTAATACAAGTCATTTGTTTGCACTCAGTTTAAATGTCAAATGGTTCTATTTGATCCATTGATAGGAGCTTATTAAGTGTTATCACTCCATATCAGAGGGGACTTGGGAGCGATGACAATGAAGGGGTACTCCACATTCCCCAAAGCTCCAGCATTACTGGAACTTCATTATCAGATTGTTTAATGTCACATTTAGGATACTCATGGGAAAGTCTTACCCCTCTGCAGAAATGCAGTCAGTGTATTCTACAGCCCCAGCTGGCTGGGCTTCAGCAGGATGAGTCTCAAGATGCCAAAGCAGAAGCTGAAAAGGGTTGACCTTTCCAGGACACAACTGATTCACTTCCAGACTAATACTAAAAATTTCCACAACAGATTAATTACTCAAGATGTGACCTGGGTTCACCACTTCAAAATTGAATTGAAGAAAAAAAAAAATTCAAAGCCAACAGGGGAAACACTCTTGTTTTCCATTTGTGAAAAAGTTCAAGCAGGCAGCATGTGTTGGCAAGATATTGGCTTCTATTTTTTTTTATTCTAAAGGCATAATCATGATAGACTACCGGGAAATGGGAAAAACTATTAATGGACAGTGCAATGCATCAGAATTAAGACAGCTGAAGGAAGCAATCAAGTCAAAATGCTGAAGAAAGCTAAAGGTTGGTGTGCTCTTGCTCAAGGTTAATGTGCCCATTCTTATTGCTTAGGTTTGGTTATTTGGTTTAATCGTACATCAAGTCAAAATGCTGAAGAAAGCTAAAGGTTGGTGTGCTCTTGCTCAAGGTTAATGTGCCCATTCTTATTGCTTAGTTTTGATTATTTGGTTTAATTGTACATCAACCCAGTTATTTAATGCCAAATCCTGTATATAGACATATATGATTATCAAATAAATAGTCAGCAGGTAACTTAATTTTTAAATGAGTTTGAGTTTATTTGCTTGCATACAGTTAAATGGTTTCAAGTATTGCTATTTAACACTAATAATTCCATTCATCAAGTATTCCTTTTTAATTTAATACTAATCAGTGAGTCTAAGAACTTTTTAACAAACCTTGTAAGAAGAATTATCTTGCTAGACTTAACATGCTTTGTTTAGATAAGCTATGATTAAGTAAGGATTCAAATATCAATAAAAATAGAAAAGGAAGAGGAAATAGATTAAAAAGTAGAAAGATTAAGACTGACTGAAAAAGGAAAGGGAAGAAAAAATTATGTACATTTTGCTTAAAACTTACAACACTGTTTTGATTATATTCTTTGAAGTTTTAATGTTGGTTAAGAATCAAGATAATAGTATAAAAGTACGAAATATGTCAAAAACTGAGATTAAAAATTTTGTCATGTGACAGATTCTATGATTTGAAAGTTGCAAAAAATGAAGGGTTGTTTAAGTTATTAATTCATGATCAATATTTCTTTCATTGTTTCTGTTGTATTTTGCCTCAGTTAAAAGATTGTTAAGTAATTCAGATTATAAGGAATAAGCCTTCAATGAAAGAGAAATTGTTAAATAATATGGATTATAAGAAATAAGCCTTCAATGAAATAGAAATTGTTGATTAAATGGATTATAAGGAATAAAACTTCATTAAGATATAATCTGTATTATTTAACAATTTCTATTTCACTGAGGGCTTATTCTCTATAATCCATATTATTTAACAATTTCTAAGGAATAAGCCTTCAGTGAAATAGAAATTGTTATGTTAAATAATACGGATTATAGAGAATAAGCCTTCAGTGAAATAGAAATTGTTAAATAATACAGATTATAGAGAATAAGCCTTCAGTGAAATAGAAATTGTTAAATAATATGGATTATAAAGAATAAGCCTTCAGTGAAATAGAAATTGTTAAATAATACGGATTATAGAGAATAAGCCTTCAGTGAAATAGAAATTGTTAAATAATACAGATTATGGAGAATAAGCCTTCAGTGAAATAGAAATTGTTAAATAATACGGATTATAAAGAATAAGCCTTCAGTGAAATAGAAATTGTTAAATAATACGGATTATAGAGAATAAGCCTTCAGTGAAATAGAAATTGTTAAATAATACGGATTATAGAGAATAAGCCTTCAGTGAAATAGAAATTGTTAAATAATACAGATTATGGAGAATAAGCCTTCAGTGAAATAGAAATTGTTAAATAATACGGATTATAAAGAATAAGCCTTCAGTGAAATAGAAATTGTTAAATAATACGGATTATAAAGAATAAGCCTTCAGTGAAATAGAAATTGTTAAATGATACGGATTATAGAGAATAAGCCTTCAGTGAAATAGAAATTGTTAAATGATACGGATTATAGAGAATAAGCCTTCAGTGAAATAGAAATTGTTAAATAATACGGATTATAAAGAATAAGCCTTCAGTGAAATAGAAATTGTTAAATAATACAGATTATGGAGAATAAGCCTTCAGTGAAATAGAAATTGTTAAATAATATGGATTATAGAGAATAAGCCTTCAGTGAAATAGAAATTGTTAAATAATATGGATTATAGAGAATAAGCCTTCAGTGAAATAGAAATTGTTAAATAATACGGATTATAAAGAATAAGCCTTCAGTGAAATAGAAATTGTTAAATAATACGGATTATAGAGAATAGGCCTTCAGTGAAATAGAAATTGTTAAATAATATGGATTATAGAGAATAAGCCTTCAGTGAAATAGAAATTGTTAAATAATATGGATTATAGAGAATAAGCCTTCAGTGAAATAGAAATTGTTAAATAATACGGATTATAGAGAATAAGCCTTCAGTGAAATAGAAATTGTTAAATAATACGGATTATAGAGAATAAGCCTTCAGTGAAATAGAAATTGTTAAATAATACGGATTATAGAGAATAAGCCTTCAGTGAAATAGAAATTTTTAAATAATACAGATTATAGAGAATAAGCCTTCAGTGAAATAGAAATTGTTAAATAATACAGATTGTAAAGAATAAACCTCCAATGAAATACGAATTGTTAAGTAAGGCAGATTATAGTGAGCTCATTTTTTTTTTACTATGGAAGTTAAAATCTCATAGGAGGTTTATTCTTAATTTGCAATCTATGTTGCTTACCATATAAAATTTGATAAAAGCAAACAAGAATAAGATGAAATATTAGCCAAAAATTAAAATGATATTCATACACAAGAACAAATAAATTTATTTCATAAAACATTATGTATTTTACAGTAAAATACTTGACATAAGAAATTTTTAAATGTACAAACTCTTTCCTTTAAAATATTACCAATTTTGATAATAATACCAACATGGACATTATATCCGAAACCAAAGTTAATCTGAATTTCTGAGATGAGGAATTATCCAAAAAATCACTCATTTACTCAGATTAGTGTTGTCATCTCAGTTATTATTATTATCACAACATTTCAGTCATTGTCTCCTCTTATGTTGTTGATAATGATATTTTGTAGACTGATTTATAATCTTTGCATTCAAGAAGGTTTTTTTAATCTTTTTCTTATGAGACAAATGCATTGCGAGTATCAACTCAAAGCAAGTGTGCTCTGGATAATTTTCCTGTTATATTTGGGTTTTGGCAGCAACAAAGAGTTATTTCATTGAAGATCCTCTTTTATTCAGATTTTCAGCAAGTATTCACATTTATACAAACTCTCTTCATTGGATAATGAAGTGTTGTCATCAAGTTATGCTAACAGAACTGATATACCTGATTCTCTCTCTCCATCTATCCCTATCATCCAGGCAGGCTTTCCATACTACATCCTGTGTCTGTACAGAGCAGATGTAAATAACTTCTTGCTGGTTGGCAAGTATATGTGTAGGGGTCCATATGTTGTATACTGATGAATGAAGGACCATAATGAAGAGGCGATAACACTCATTTACAAAAATATCTCTCTCTCTTTTTTATCACTTGAAAGGTCCGAAATTGGCTCTAAGTGAGAGAGAGAGAGACAGAGAGAGACAGAGACAGAGAGAGAGACAGAGCCAAAGGATGTGGACACAGGCTGACGGAGGACTGCATAGACCTTTTCTTTAACCACATTGTGATTCTATATTCAGGACCTTACATCCTTGCTTTTTTAAAAGGAGGTCCTTAACTGGGAGTCACCTGGCCTGTGTCTTCTTTGAGCACTCACTGATTGCTCCCTGAACCTCTTGACAGCTTGACCCTCTTCTGTCAGTGGGCACCCAAGTATATATAATTTCATAACATCCTTGTGTTCCTTCTGGTTTGTGATTTACATGATCTGATTACACTTATGCATTGCTTGTTTTCTAGTAATCACTTTGTTTACACAGGTGCATCCTGTGTACAGATCCCTAATTAATGGCTCTGTCAAAGGTCAATATTGAACACATTGAAGAACATCACTTATGAGTTAGTCTTTGCTTTTCCAGCAGTCTCCCGCATATCTTGTTTGTTTTACTTGGATGGTTTTTGAGATAGGAGGTACATGTGTAGCAATACTATCAATATGTATGTTCATAAGGTAACCAAAGAACAATCAGACAGCTCTTGACAGAATTTGGCTGATAGATTCTTGAGGTCAAAGATAAAATCATATTTTGTTCTTTCAATTCAAAATATCTTATACATTGTTGGGTTACATATGTTTCATTAAGTTTTGTTCTATACAGTAAATATTGAACATGTGTTCCCCCTTATTTAAACAAAATAGTATTTAGAGTGACTATCTATTTTCATTACTATCACTTGAACAGGTCATTGTAAATATGAAAGTTGTTGAAAAAGTTCTAAGCCTCACCCAGAAAGAAGAGCATCATGGAACATTTTTCTAGAGGCAACACATTACCACTTCTAATAAAATTAGAAAAAAAAACTAATTCATATTTCTATCTTAATTTTTGTGCAGCTGAGGCCCATACGTAAGTGAGAGATAAGTTAAAATTCTTATACTGATAAAAGAACAAGTAAAAAACTTTATGCAGAGAAGAGTGACCTTATCTTGATTATTATTATCCTCATAACATTATGGCTGTTGAACCCACTCGGTCTTCTGGTGTCTCTTCTCCTTGGCAATTTTCTAAGAAATTGGAGCGGTACTTTATATTCAGTACATGGGGTTAGAGTGATCTGATTCTAAAGTTTATGGTTAGAGGATATTTTCTATCAATTAATTATTCTTAGTTATGTTATACAATGTAAACTGAGAGAGGTGCTCTTATGGTAGGCCTTGTGCCAAACTTGGATTTTAGGGTTGGCTGACCTTGAGCACAGCTGAAGCGAGGTCACTGGAATGCAGATTCAAAGCATGCAGACAGAAAAGTCACTGGCATACAAACTTCAAGCATGTTGTCAAAATTGATTGCACTAAGTGACATACCCACATAATGCACCAAGTAACCTTGAGATGACATAATAGGTGAATGAAAAATATTCACGCTCTTACTCTCTCTCTCTTTCTCTCTTTCCCACACTCTTCCTCTCTGGTACAGTTGAAGAACAGATCTAGATCTCCTTTGCTATTTGGTTGTTACGCACCACTCTATATTTGAATATAAGTAAAGTTAAGTTGGCGACTGTAGTTGAGGGCAGCCAGAAGATTCTCTTTTCAATAGCTACTACACTGAGGTGTAGGGGAGGGCGCAACTCCTTTCCCTGGATTGCTCCACTTTACTCTTGATACATGCCGTATACTGCTGACTGTTAAGCAAGTAGGTATCAAGTATCATTTTTAAAGTCTTTGGGATTGAACCCAGGTCTCCCAGCCCATTGGCAAACACTCTACCCACTAGACCAATGAAAATGAAGTAGAAAAAATTATTTTCCAAATACAAGTGAAGAGTTTTCTTCTTGAACAAATTACCAACCAACATGTACACAAGGGCACCTCGGGTGGTGTAATGGTTAGCATGTTAGACTAGCAAACCAACACGACTGAGTTCGATTCTCATTGGGTGCCCCATTCATGCGGCCTTGTGCTACAGCTAAGCAAAAAGCTTAGTAAATTAAAACCAACCTGTACGCAATAGTTAATTTGTCCAAGATATGATATTTGTTTTTCCACAGAACTCGAGTATATGACTTTTCATGAGCCCAGGGATTGAACTTATAACAACTTCACTTGAGGTATACTTTACAAAAACCTCTATCAACTAGGCCATAATCTTAAGCACGAAGATAGACACCAAAGTACATCTGTATATAAAACCAAAAACAAATTTCCCCTATTATGTATACTGAATGCATAGGCTATAATGAATTGCCTGTTAGCTCTAATAAAATCACAAATGACAATGATCTGACATGAACCTCCCAGATTTCACATGACCTGAAGGTAAATAATGTAAAAAGGTCGAGGGGTTGAAGAATCTTGGGTCGTCAAGATGGAAAGTGGAAATAATCAGAATAAAAAGTGACAAGAATCAATTAGAATAAGAGACATAAAAGGTTAATAAAATTGATATGGTCAGAATAATTTGTCTTTCAAACTGACCATTTGAATGAAGTGAGTGTGTGTAATGGAATCTCTGAGCTGTAGCTCTGTGAGTGCATAAATGTCCTATTTCTATTGGCAGACAGAATAGAAGCAATTCTTTCTTGAAAAGATGTTACCAAGTGAAATTCCTGGAAGCAGTATTTGTCATTCATATAAAATCAATATTGGAAAAATTTAAATTATAACTGCAGAAAAAAAGAAAAGGAAAAAGGATTTAGAATTTACATCCAGTAGTCAATACTAGAATTTGTTTTACGAATCAGTGAAAACTTTCAAAGCAGTTTATTTGATACTCTTGACTGGGAAGTTTTAGGAATTAGATTTCTTTTAGAAAAATATAAATATACATCTAGGCATGAAACTATCAGTATTAAAGTAATTACTGAGATAATGAAATTTGTGAATTTATACATAGAAAAGATCAAAGATGCAATTATATTCGTACAATTCTTTATCAGTCGGCTAGGGCTATAAAATACACTGACTGCATCTCTGCAGAGGGGTAAGATCCACCCCACCAACAAGTGTTCTGGATATAACACTAAACAATCTAATTGTGAGGTTCCAGTAATGCTGGAGCTTTGGGGAATGTGGAGTACCCCTTCATTGCCATCACCCCCAGATCCACACTGGCCTGGATAGGGTCCTATCAATGGGTCAAATAGAACTAAACTGTGTACTTAGGCTAAACTGAATTGTTTGAAATGGAAATGTTTTATATGGTAAACTGAATAGTTTGAAATAGAACTGTTTTGACATTTAACTATGTTTAAACGAAAATTATAATAAACTGAGTTGTTTGAATTAGAACTGTATGACTAAACTGAATAGCTTGAAACAGAAATGTTTTTGACAATTAAACTGTGTACTTATGTTAAACTGAACTGTTTATTTGAATAAAAATAGATTTGGCATTAGATAACCTACAAAGATTGATATGCCATAAAACCTAAACAAACAAACATCATACAATTCATGCTTATGAAGGAGTATATGTATATATTTACCAACTCCTCTGCATGAGAAAGAAGTGGAGTTTAACAGGTTTGAATTCAGAGTTTTCCTTCTCCTAGACTGGTTGCTAAACTAAAGCTAAAGAACCCAGTCTACCCAACAATTTATCCATAGCTGAAGGGAGAATAATATGATTCATACCTTTCTCAAGGGTATTAGAGGTTATATGATTTGAACTTGTTTCACTGTGTCCAATTCCTACAATGATAACCACTACACCACTAAGTATGAGTACGTGCTATATTTTTATTTCTGTCAGTCAGGCACCTGGACCAGGGTGAGGTATGGTAGTATGGAAAGACAGCAGTTGCCCATGCTGCGAGCATCCCCTCTTCTATGCTATATCAAGAATTCAGATGATTAAAAATGAAGTTCAGCATAGATACAAACTGCACAAAATTATCATTCCATTTCAGTCTGAACTGGAAACTGATTTAGTCTTTAAATTAGTGCATTTCAAGTTCAATTCTCTAATAAAAATCTTGCTGCAATGTATCATTTCTGCTGGGCTATGCTTATATATATATATCAGTAATATCCAATCGCTTCCAAGACAATGAATGTGGATTATTCATGTATAGAATATATGAGGAATTTCATATAGATCTTTGGGAGTGCTCGATGTATGGCTAAATCTACATAAGCTGTCTCTGAAACAACAAGTGCTCAATATCAGAGACAGAGCTTATGTAGATTTAAGGATAGTGTAGGATAAAAGTCAGTGGTGGTTGATGACTGTAACTTGTCAGTTTGTGTGTGTATGTGCGTGCGTATCATAGGTTTTTTTTTTGTATCATAGCTTATTTCATATATATATATATATATATATATATATACATTTTTATGCATGTAATCTATGACTCCACACACACACATGGCATAATGGTTAGATTATTCGTCAATGGTCTGGGAGACTGGGGTTCATTTCCAGGATGAATCATATCAAAGACTAAAAAAAAATAGTACTTGATGCCTTCTGGCTTAACGCTCAGCATTATAAGGTATGGATCTAGGCTAAGTGGAGCAATCCAAGGAAAGGAGTAGCACCCTCCCCAAAAACTTGGTGTAATGGCTATTGAAAAGGGAGCCTTTGGGTTGCCTTCAACTGTGATCAGCCAACTTACTTTACAACATAGATAGATAGATACAGAAAATGCTGTATCAAAAGTAATTTAATTTTTTAAAAGAATTTTACTCAACTTATTTTGTGTGGAAATACTATTGATGGTTCCTCTGTATTATTAATATCATCATTTTGATTAATATTTTTATTAATCTTTTTAATTTTAGTTACTAGTTATACCGTAACAACTTCTTTACCATATAGTCATCTGTGATATTAATTACTCTTGTGGCTTAAATGATAAAGAAGCTGTTATGGATAACCAGGCTTCTCTGAGACAAAGAGAGATGTAAGTTTAAGTCTCACCAAGAGATGACTTTGTTGCTTCTAATGTGTGTTGTTCATCACTATTGTACAAATAATGACTCACGTGAACTGCGATAAAAAAACAACTAAAAATAAAAAGATAAATAAAACACTTAATCAAAATTGATTATAACTGACAATGTTTCATCTAATGAAAAAAATGAAAAGAGAACATGAATTTAAGTTTCACCAAGTGCTTATCCTTTATTATTGTCTCTGGTATACATTATTCCCTATTGTTTAAGAAATGATTTGGTTTCTTAGTTTAATGGCATATCAACTTTCATGGGCAATTTAATGCCAAAGCCATCTTTGTAAAAGAACAGTCGTGATACTATTTAACCCATAGCTGAGAGGCATAAAGGGTTCATGCCTTTTCCCACAGTAAAATAAAAGTAAAAGTAATGGAATGACTCTAGTTTCAACTTGCTTACTATGCCATATTCAAACACAATAACAACAATGTTATGGAGACTCAACATATGATTGATTAATATCATATCAAACCGTCTATGGTTATTTTATTCCAAGAGGTAAATTGTGGGGAATGTTCAGATTTATTTGAATGTTTTTCAAGGATCTTCCTTGATATTTAAAGTAAATTGTTTGCAGTTGTTTGTTGCTAAGTGGATTTGGAGTCTCCTATTTTAGAAATGATAAAAAGAGTGAGTTGTGGTAATAAATAAAAAGCAACTAAAACTAAATTTTTGCAGCTGGAAATTGTAAGCAAGCCAGTTGGCTTAGGCCTAGCCTTGGCCAACTATTAACACTATTAAGTTTGCATCATGTGCACAGTGTGACTCCCTAATATTTGGCTAAAATTTAAGTCTCAGAAAGTTGTATTATACCAAAGTTTAACAGTGATGACAATACTGACAATATGTCATGTGAAATAAACTAACAAATAAATAAAATCAGTTGTTTTTTTTACTTTTCTAAAGTATAGTCCACTAATTTGTTCATGCTAATAATTTACTCTGATAAAAAAAAGATGGTCTACCATTTTTAACAAACTTTCAGAAAAAAATTTCCAAATGGAAAAGTTTTTTCTATTCTTTAAGCAAAATGAGAGCACAGTCCAATTAGACATGGAATCCTGGCCAAATGGTTTCTCTAATATCTCTAAGGAACCCAAAGAGATCGTGTATCATAAATCAAAATTTGGAATAAAAGAATGGAAGGTTGAGGTAATTTATTCAGAGGTCATCGTAAAAGTAGAAAAGAAGGGGGACTGGATGGTATGATAGTATGAGATGGTATGATGCTGTCAGATTATTTACCTGGCAACTCTGTATCTCAGGGTAGAATAGTAAACGGAGATGCAGCCCATGACTGAATAATTCAGAAGAAGAGTTTTTTTTTTATTCAGACATCAATACGAGTTGTTATCTATCTTTTGGCAGGGTGAAAACAATCTTGGCACAAACTGTTTTTGCTTTTTCATTCCCAGCACAAAATTCATTTACTGCATTCTTAACCACCTCAATAACAATTGTTTTGTTTTCGCCATAATTTCTTGAGAGATTTCGGTTATAAACAAATAGGAAAGAAAAAATAAGATTTTAAAAACTTTTGGTTAACTAAATATTTAGAGACAGAGATTCAAATCCCTAAAGTTAAACAAAGGGGATTTATTTTAAATGCAGGGTTTAACAGATGTTTGTTTATCTGATTAAATCATAAAACTTAAGTCCACTATTGCAGTCTGAGTGTAATTTTACTATACACCAAGAGCCCAATAATTCTTGAGCTCAATTTCTTCATCCATCTTAAGCCTGATAATTCTAGCCAAGTGCTATTTTACTATACATCATCAGCCCAAAGATTCTTGAGCCCTATAAGTCTATAGGATATAAATCTTATAACCATAGTATCAGCATATTGATATTTCTAAGTTGTGTCTTATTGATAGATTTATGAAGTGAATAAGTAAAAGTAAAGTAGGCGACCAGAAGACTCCTTTTTCAATAGCTACTACACCAAGGTGTAAGGGAGGGTGCTACTCCTTTCTCGGGATTGCTCCACTTTACCCTTGATATGTACCTTATATTGCTGAGTGTTAAGCAAGGAGTTATCAAGTACCATTTTTAAAGTCTTTGGTATGACATGATCTGGAATTGAACCCAGGTCTCCCGGCCCATTGGCGAACACTCTACCAACTCTTTAATTTTCCAGAAGTTCATCAAACAAATAGTTTTTGTGAAAAATATCCTATTCATTTTTGTTCACCTTCGCTATTCTGATTGAGCTGGTTTTGAATTTAGATTTGTATTTCTCCAAGAACAGTTGCCCACTAAGACTGGGAAGCTGAGTCTTTTTAAATTTTACTCATAGCTGAACACAAGGACAAATAAAGATGGACAAAGACATGCACAGATATTTATTGAGAAACTGTTTAAATTATACTAATAAATTTATAAAACATGAATTTATTCACATATATATTCTCAACAATTAGTTAATCAAAATTTTCAAAGTAATCATTTGTGCAATTTGATGTTATTGTTTTTTTTTTCCTTCTAAGTTGTATCAATTCAAAATCCCTATTTCTCTTCATTTTAGAATGTGGATTTAATCAAACCCAGTAAAAGTCTCCTTCTGAATCTAACAGAGCATAACTCAAGTCTTGGATTTTTCTATCTTTTCTACTCATAGTAATAAAGTATAACATGTCAAATTCCTAATTATTTAGTTTTGTTTTAATTTCAAGTGAACATAGATTACTGAATATCCAGATTAAAATTAAATGATTAAAAAGTTACCATTACATTTTATTCTTCATTAAAGAATGTTTAAGAAAGCTTTAGATTGCATAAAAATGGACAAATTTTACTACAACAGTGAAATAGCAAATGAAGCTTCTAACAACAGGTAGGAAAATACATGTGAAGATGTCTTAACTAAATCTTCTGCCCAATTCGAAGATATAGATACAAAGTCTTTAAATATATATGATCAGGTTTATGGAGTTGTCACAATTAACTTGAACGAGTTTGATTTGGTTTGGTTTATTCGCTTAATGGCATATCACTCATAATGGGTTATTTAATGCCATTCTTGTAGAAGAACAGAAGTAGGACTATTTAACCCTTAGCTAGGGAGGATAAAGAGGTTTATCCCTTTCCAAAGGGTATGAGTCCAAAAGCTAAACAACCCAGTTAACTGGGGCTGTAGAATATACTGACTGCATCCCTGCAGAGGGTTTAAGACCCCTAACTCAAAGAGCGTCCTAGATGTGACACTAAACAATCTGATGGTGATGCTCTGGGGAATGTGGAGTAACATTTCATTGCCATTGCTTCCAGGTCCACTCTTGCCCAGAGTGGTAGCACCTGATAGGGTCTGATCTATAGGTTAAATAGAACTGTTTGGGAACTAAACTGTGTACTTATACTAAACTGAATTGTTACAAATAGAACTGTTTGACCATTTAAGTGTGTGTAAACAAATGACTGATGTTTAATTGAATTGTTAGTTACACATAGCAATACAGGAAATCATTTAACTTTGTTGACTTATGCTGAACTGAATTGTTATAAATAGAACAGTTTCATCATTTAACTGTATTTATCTACGAAATGTGTTTACAAATCATATATTCAATATATATGTAAAAACAGAATTTGGCATTAAATAACCAACTATGGTTGATATGCTATAAAACCCAAACAAAACAAAAGCTAAAATAATAGTGTGACTGGAATTTGAACTTGCATATTATCATTTCATAGCCCAGCATGTTGAACATTAAGCCATGGGAAGACCCCTGATGGGTTATTTAATGCCCAAGCCATCCTTGTACGAGGACAATAGAAATACAATTTAGTCCACAGCTGGGGAGGATATGAGCATTCATATCTTTTCCAGCAGTATTAGTCCAAGAGCGGACATAACAGTGCGACTGGAGTAAGAATTGGATTACTAAGCCATGGGAACTCCCCACTTCCATTAAATGAATTTCATTCATTGACTGTTTTTAATGTCAACTTGTCCAGGGTTATTTCATACCTAGGTTATGGAATCGAGTGCATTGTATGTTTATATTTACATATTTTGTGTAATTTATTTTTCTGCACTGTTAGAAATAAATTTTCTTTCAATATAATTTTGCAATATAAAACAAAAAAAATTATAAAATTTAAATAAATAAATAATAATAAATAAATAAATAAATAAATAAAATAAATATAACTTCTCACAAGTATTAATTTTTATGAAAAATCAAAAAGTCATTTTTTATTGGTTGAGAATAAAAAGCAGTCTTTGTGTATATATTAATTTTATTAATAAATAAGCAGATGTTTTTTAAAAGACACAGTCAACAAAAACTTTTCAACATGGAAAGACAGCGCTTTTAAAGGACGTCGCTTCAAATAACCAACATTTTAAAAAAAAAGGGGATAAAACTTCGAAGTCAACTATTCTTCGAAAAGAGAACATCAACACCAAAGCTAAGTGTTAATTTAATTGTGCTTTTGTTTGGGTGTATATATGTGTATAAGTACTTGAATATGTGCAATTGAAATTGACTTGGCTACATGTTCTTTTTTTCTCCTAGAACATTTAAATAAAAGTAAGTATTAGGTTGGATATAATTTTCCAAAAGCACATGGTCCTGTCAGATATAAATAATTTTCAAACGAATCTATTTGCTTTAGAGATGGGACACTAATAGGTATTATCACTCTATGTCTAAGTGAACCTAAGAGTAATAGCAATGAAGGGTAACATCACACTCCCCGAGATCTCATATCCAGGATACTGTTTTTTTTTGGGCTCTTAACCTTCTGCAAGGGATACAGTCAGCACATTCTAAGCCCCACTGATAGAGCAAGCAAGGTTGAGACGCCATGCTTGTTACTGCATATTATATGATAATCTATCCAATTCAATAATTTTTTATTGCTGGAGAAAGGAATCTTTTACTTCTGGTGAGAATCTTTTAGCAAGAAGTATTTTGTTATATAACCAATGGCATAATTTATGTTACTGATTTCATTTTAATTGTTTCTTCATTTTCATTACTTAACCACAGATGTGTCCCTATTCTTCACAGGAAGCCTCCAGGAACCAATGAAGAAGAAATAATTATTCTAATTATATAGATTATAATTGGTTCATTATTAAAGTCTATGCTAACTTTGTGTTAAGTTAAATCATATATCAGATATTTGGATTCTGGGATACCTCATATAATATAGTAAGGCTAAACAAGTTAAATTTGCAAATCAATTACTACTAAGTAGTGAGTTTGATCCTCACTGTACGCTTAAAAATTTTGGCTTTATTCCACATCTAAGCAATGTCTAGAAATGAAAAGGAGGAGAGAAGAGACAGATAGTGGAAAAGGAGAGATGAACTCAACCAGGAATATCATACTACCTGCTCGATTTGCAGGAGTGAAAGAAATAAAAACTAATAATGGATGTTTGTTTGGGCTTCAGGGCATATCAACCCTTGTAGGTTATTTAATACCAAATCCATTTATATACAAATAAATAGTTCTATTTCAAACAATTCAATCTAGCAAAAGTACACAGTTTAATTGTCAAAAAAATTTCTATTTCAAGCGATTCAGTTTAGTCAAACAGTACTATTTTGAAAAATTCAGTTTAGCATAAGCACAGTTTCAATGTCAAAAACTGTTCTATTTCAAACAATTCAGTTTAGCATAGGTATACAGTTTAAATTTCTATTTCAAGCAATTCAGTTGAACATAAATATACAGTTTAGTTCTATTTGACCCATAGATAACACTTTTCAGGTGCTACCACTCCAGGCCAGATTGGACCTGGGAGTGATGGCAATGAAGGGGTACTCCACATTCCCCAAAACTTCAGTATTACTAGAATCTCACTATCAGATTGTTTCATGTTGTATCCAGGACACTTGTTGGAGAGGGGTGGTCTTACCCCTCTACAGAGATGCTGTTGGTGTATTCTACAGCCCTAGCTGACAGAGCAAATTAACAATAGAATCAATAAATGGGGGGAGATTTATATATAGAAAAGTACAAGATGTTTTTTTGGGGGACATATATATATATATATATATATATATATATATATATATTATATTATATTATATATAATGCATATATATCAAGGAGACACTTGTGATGTAAAGATTATCATCTTAGGAAATGAACATGGTGACCTGAGTTCAAATCCTGGATGAGCTTGTTTTATTTCACATTGCACAAATACCCTTGGGAAAGGTATAAATCCAACTATCCTCCTTCCAGCTCTGGTTAAATAGTAGAGCAGACTGTGCTCTTTAACTTTGGTATGGTAACCAGTCTAGAAAGAAAACTGAATTCAAACCTGGTAAATTCTGCTTAAAAATTCACCTTGTGTCACATCCTGTCCATGTGGAGGGGTATGTAAATACATATATATATAAAATCACGATAAGAAATAGTGTCCCAAATTTTATGATGGAAAACATTTTTCAAAGTGCTTAATACTTCAATGAAATAACAAGTTTAAGTCCTAAAAAATTATACACCTCCCACCACTTTCATTCTGTTCAATTGAGTTTCAAATGCTTATTAACATTATCATTAGATTGATCTGTCTCAAGCTCATATCAATAAGCATATGAAATGCAGAGTAATAGAATGAAAATACTGTAAAGCATTCAATCTTTTAGGTTTTACATACATGAAAATAAATTTGCCGAGATGTCTATGGGGCCGGTGCAAGGGTCACATGAACTTCCTGAATCTATACTCCCCCTGAAAAAATCTACAATATGGGGCCCCCACACTAGTCAATTTTCTTCAAGTCGTATTCCTAGATAATATATGAAACCTGCTATTCCAGGGCCCCAAGCAAGCTTGTCTCCCACCCCAGATGAGAGGGTAATATGTACCAGCCCTTGATATATATTATTTATTATTAAATCTTTATTATGTATAATATTGGTAATAGAATGCATAAAATCTACTAATTTTATGGTTTGAAGAAACATCCAAAGAAAAAAGGCATTGAAAATGTAAATGAAATTTGTCTGATAAACTTAACCACAAAAAAATAAAATATATCGACACTATCATGGAAAATTATCAGATAAAATTGTTCCATTGAAAATATAAATGCTTGGACTTTTTATTTTTTGTTTTTAATGATATTAATTTTCAAATAGGAGAATTAAATGGATTCCAATACAGATCCATTATATTGTATGTGCTAAGCAATTCACATTCTCTATATAAATAATCACTTGAGAGTGTGTGTGTGTGTATATATACATATATATATATGTATAAGCATAAACTGCAGGAATAGAATATTATTATTTGTTTTATACTGCTGAACTGCTTAAGTTATCAAAATGATTATCACAGAATATGACCACAGAGTTTGGTTCTGATAAGTCTAGATATATATTTTGCAGGGGAGGGGTATAACTCTTTAGAAATATTAAATTTTACTACACAGACACCTACTATTTGCTAATGATATAAGCTTAAGGGTATGAATAGGAATTAATGATTCATTTTTTAAAAATCTGTATCGTTGTATGTATATAATTGAGTGGTTTTATGAGATGAATTAAACAGGGTTGGACTTTCACCTGCTGAGGCCGTTGGCGATATGAAATTTAATGCCCTTTCAAAAAAAAATTTTTTTTTATTAATGCTGATGATAAATAAAAAATATATATATATATATGTGATGACTGCCACATCTTGACAGATGATAGTCATCTTTACCACCAAAAATACACCACAAACATTCTGATTAATAACTAATTAAGCTTGTGAAAAATACACAAGATGAATAACGGGACTAGGTTGTAAGACATCTCTAAGTCATTGGATCATTGTAACTCATGCTTGTATGATACTTATGTCATCTTCTGGGTCTACATAGCTAAAGCTTAGTGACAAGTATAGGAAGATAACTGGTGAATACACAAACTCTAAGTTTTATTTCAGCGGACATTGTCTGAGACTTCAGAAAGCCTGACTTCATCATGACTTTATTATTAGACTGGAGCTCCTATTATATATATATATATATATATATATATATATATATATGATGGTGGGCTTAAAAGTTTATATGAAGACATCATACCTACTGTTGAGGGCTTTTTTGACCAATGAGATCCAAACAATCTGACACCGATGAAAGATGTGTGTAGACTGCAAGGAGGACGATACTGAAAATTAAACCTGATTTGGTCACTTTCTATGAGAGTATCTTGGTTAACTTTGGAAAATTTCAGCTGACTCTTTTGAGTGTGTGTCTGTGTGTGTGTGTGTGCTGTATATTGACCTTCAACCCGGCCAAACATGCCATTCCAAAGTGATGCACCGGAAGGAAGTGACACATTCCAAAGGCAGTTATGAGAAGAAATTGCGTAGGCGGGCTTGGCTGACAATATGGGACAAGGTAAAATCCCATGGTACACTCATAGACTGATGCACCGGAAGAGAGTGACGTGTGAACTGCATGACAGTTATTTCCGCTTGATGACGATCAAACATGCCATTCCAAAGACTGAGTGGGTGATTGAACTATTATATAACTCTGTGAAGACAGGAAGTCAGTGAGTTGGAGATCAGATGAGTTAGAGACAAGATGTAGTAGAGAAAGCCACCACCCGGCGGAAGGGGCCCTTGGGACCCCCAGTGAGTTGGCAATCGGATGAGTTAGAGACAAGATGTGGTAGAGAAAGCCACCACCCGGTAGAAGGGGCCCTCAGGACCCCCAGTGAGTTTGGAGACTCGCTGGTGACAATATGCGGTAGAGAAAGCCTGCATACAGCAGAGTGGGCCCCTGGGCCTCCGGTTGAGCAGCCTTGGAGAACAAGAAAGACACAATGCTGATGGTCATAAGAGTGGGGGTCAATATATTGCAGTTCTGTTCAGTCTCCAGCTCCCTCTCACACACATAACCCTTTCAATAAAGTGAGAGGTACATATTTTTCTAAAAGACTGTGTCGCTCTCGTCTTCATTGTGTCGTTGTGTTTATTCATGTATGTGTATATATGCATATTTATTATTGAGTATACAACATGTGTACATATATAAAATTTTTGATAAATTAGTTTTAAAGAATAAAATTATATTTCAGTAGACCAGATTTGTTTTGTTTTTTTGGTTTAATGTTCTGCATTGAAATTTCATGTGTGCAATTGTGGTGAGCAGGAGAGTTGTGAAGCACTAGAATTTTTTAAAAAATGTATGAGTGTAGAACGCAACAATGTACAACAACAATAACAGTGACAATTATAACAAGCAACACTTACCTGAGGTCCAGCATAGTCAAGGTATTTGTCGTCCGCCCCACCTTACGGGCAAGTATGGCACAAGGCCTTTTTTTAGGTGGGACCGGGCGCAGGGCCGTAGCCCACACGCGCCCGGAGTTCCCAAAAATGCCTACGGCCCCGTCGGCATTCCCCTTGTTAGGGGCGCCTCAGGCGCCGGGCGATAAACCAAACCCCCCCGAAGGGAGTAAAAGCCTGGGGGGAAGGCCCCCTGAGGCCGTAGGAAATACTCCCCAGGCACCGAGACACACTCGGCCAGATCCGCGCCTTGACAACATGGCCGGCCAAAGTGCTACTCAGCACCTGAAGAGGTCCTGACCAAGAGCAATCTGTCGCCAGACAGATCTCTGCCGGACTGGGCCAGCATAGTCAAGGTATTTGTCGTCCGCCCCACCTTACGGGCAAGTATGGCACAAGGCCTTTTTTTAGGTGGGACCGGGCGCAGGGCCGTAGCCCACACGCGCCCGGAGTTCCCAAAAATGCCTACGGCCCCGTCGGCATTCCCCTTGTTAGGGGTGCCTCAGGCGCCGGGCGATAAACCAAACCTCCCCGAAGGGAGTAAAAGCCTGGGGGGAAGGCCCCCTGAGTCCGTAGGAAATACTCCCCAGGCACCGAGACACACTCGGCCAGATCCGCGCCTTGACAACACGGCCGGCCAAAGTGCTACTCAGCACCTGAAGAGGTCCTGACCAAGAGCAATCTGTCGCCAGACTGATCTCTGCCGGACTGGTCCAGCATAGGCAAGACTAATGCTACTGATAGGGTTGGTATTTATGAACAGACATAGCCAATCAGATGTTCTAGCCAATCACTATACAAGGAATGGACCGGCCAACGTGTGCACATTGGAATCTCCCAATGTGCCATAAATAGCTCTTCATTGAGGACTGATTCACTTTAGTTCTAGCCTTGCTAAAGACGTTGCTCTTAGCCTAGCTACTGACTACAAGTGTGTTTCGTATTTCAACAATGAGGAATGATACAGATTTAGATATATTTAAGTAAGTTTTTGTACAAATTTTAAGCTGGAAAATTGCTATTAACAATACAATAAAAAATAATGTGACATCAGTGATTTTTTAACTTGTTCCAGATACATTGTAACCTTGTGTACCTCTGAAACTTTTGAGATGATATGAAAGTGAAACATTTATCACTTTTCTCAAGAAAAAGTTAGATGATGAAGGTGTTGTACTTACAGAGAATTGAGTTTCCTCAAAAACTGATGGTTAAAATGTATAAAGACTGATGATCAAAAAGTACAATGTCACTAACTTGTCCAGACATACAGATAGCAGTCTTGATTTCTAGCCATTGGTTTGGTTAAGTTTTATGGCATGTCAACCATTCTAAGTTATTTAATGCAAAATCCTCTTTATAGAACTATATTAAATATTTATGATTTGTTTTAGTTCCGTTTTATAATATATCAACCATTGTAGGTTATTTAATACCGAATCCTCTTTATATATATATATATATATATATATATATGATTTGGTTTGCTTGGGTTTTATAGCATATCAACCATTGTAGGTTATTTAATGCCAAATCCTCTTTATACATATATATTGAATATATGATCAGAAAACAAATTTTGTAGATCACATTTTTAAATGAGCTCATTTTTTGCATACAGTTAAGTGGTTTCAAGCTTTTTTTTTTTTTTTAATCTAAAACAAATAATTTGAAAGTGAATAGTTTGTAGGTAATTTCATTTTAGAATGAGTTACAACTAATGGGTTTGTATACTAGCATTGCTTTTGTTTCTACACAGTTAAATCATTTCAATTATTGCTATCTAACACTAATAATTCTATTCTTGATATTAATCATTTGTTTGTTCATTGTGAGGTGGTTACAAGTATTGCCAGTTAACACTAATTATTCAATTCAACATTACTCATTCATTTACACACAGTTTAGTGGTTCCAAAATTACTAAAAATTCAATTAGATACCAGCCATTTATTTACACACAGTTAAATGACCCAACCGTTTTATTTCTAACAATTCAGTTTTGCATAAGTCACTTGTTTGCTCACAATTTAAATGTCAAATAGTTCCACCTGTGGTATATATTGATCTCCACCAGGAGCCACTACTTTGGTTCAGTGTGGACCTGGGAGCAACAGCTATGAAGGAGCACTCTACACTCCCTAAATCTCCAAGATCACAGCCTCACCATGAGATGGTTCAATGTCATATCCAAGACGCACACTGGGTCTTGACATTGCTTTATCATACAAGTTGCTTTGTTGTACAACTGTTTTCATAGAGAAATTAAATTTAAAGTTTCAAAATTAAAAGAATCTAAAATTTCATACTAATTAGAATCTTTCAATCCTTCCTAAATAGAAGCATCATTATAACCACAAATGCCTTGACAATGAGTATTCAGGGAGTTATCTTATACGTGTGTGTGTGTATATATATATATATATATATATATTCCTAGATGAGACTGATAGGAGGTGCCCGTGGTGTAATGGTTATTGTCATAGGAAATGGACACGGTGACATGAGTTCAAATCCTGGACAAGACTGATTGCATTTCACATAGCACTAGGGAAAGGTATGAATCCAATTATTCTCCTTCCAGCTATGGGTAAAATAGTAGGGCAGACTAGGTTCTTCAGCCTTGGTGAGGCAACTAGTCTAGGAGAAGGAAAACTCTGAATTCAAACCTGTTAAACTCCGCTTAAAAATTGACCTTGTGTAATATCCTGCTCGAGCGGTGGGGTTGGTAAAAATATATATATATATATATATATATATATATATATATATATATTGCTGTTTTTTTTTTAAACATCTTTTGTTAGAATTTAATCGCAACTCTTTATATAAAAAATGGTCAGCACTGAAAATAAATACATAGTTTACCTGTAAGAAGATTATATACATATTTTAGGAGAAAAATTGAGATGACCCTAAGCAAATATTCTTTACTTTGATTTCACATTCATCCTCTCTCTACTCTTAAAAGGTGTAAATGTGTCTTACCGAATCTTTTAAATATATCTGAACTGTTTTGAATATATAATTGAGTGTTTTATGAGTTGCATTTGAGTTTATATTTAGCTTCACTTGTTAATAAAAAAAAAATTTTTTTAAAATAATAGGGTAAAAATGTAGATAAATTTTCTGACTGCTTATCCTCAAACTTTCCAGCAGGAATGTTGGTATTAACCACAGAAAATTCTGATTTGGAATGTGGCATAAGACATATATTAAATAACTAGGAGCCAGTTGTACCCCATGATATCTTCTTATTATTTCCTGTTGGCTGTTCTAATTAGAAAAGCACAACAGGAGTTGGATACAACTGGATATATCCTTTTGGATTTGCCATCTTTTTCTTATGGATACTGACAAAGTTTCCTCTTCTTTTTAGGAGGATTGCAATCATATATAATGAGGCAGATAATATCAGGTGTCTTCATATTTTCAACTGTCTTTTCTCAGAGAGTTACTGGCATTCTTTTGACATTCTTCATCTGGTTTTTCAAAGTGGATGGAAATGAATATTTGCATGAGCATACATATGTGTGTGTGCATGTATATATATCTCTCTCTATATAAATATGTGTGTGTGTGTGTGTGTGTGTGTATGTGTGTGTGTGTATACACATACAGAAGTTCCTCCCATTGCCTGGAGAAAAATAATTAACACTAACAACTTTGAATACGCACATATCATCATTTAATGCATGCAGACAGCAAAGATTCCTTTGACTCTCTCGTGCCATCTGTCCCTATCAGCTTGGTAAGTACTTTAGATGGTATCTAATTTCTGCTCTACATCAATGATTTTACTGCATAAACAATGAACAAAGTATTTTTTTAATTTTTTGCTTTAAAAGTTGAAATATAAATGAAAATTAACACAGGTGAACAACTTATACAATAAAGTGATGGCACAAAGACTTCTTCTTGATATTTATTGATGGCATCAAGATGACTTCTTGATATCTACTGATGACATGAAACTTCTTGATATTAATTGATGGCATCAAGATGACTTCTTGATATCTATTGATGACACGAAGACTTCTTCTTGATATCTATTGATGACATGAAGACTTCTTGATATTTATTGATCTGCAGGGTTTGGTGAAATCCAAGATTGTACAAGTATAGCACCATCCATACTCATCAGACCTAGTTCTGTGTGATATGTTCTTGTTTCCTAAAGCTCATTTTACTTAGAAACCTCAGCACTAGAATTCCAACTGGACAAAAACTTGTAAAACTGTAATCATTGCAATAATATACTTAGTGTAATGAAGAAGCAATTTTATACAGCTTTCCTCTATTGTCATGGGATCTGATTCCCCAGCATTTTCCTGGATTCCATATACCACACCATAATTTATATTTTTTCATAATGATAAATGATGGTCCAAAGTACTCGAGCTATAACTAAAAAAATAATTAAAACAATTTTTATATAACTTTTATCTACATGTGTAGTATCTTATTTGCCAGCAGAAAAAAACTCAGTAAATAAACAATACTAAATTTTGTCATATGTAAAACAACATGTCTAAAAGAGAATTTGCTGCTTAAATATATGTTATTTGAATTACAAGCATTGAGTATATCTCTCTATGCCTATTTCTCTAAAAATTCTTTTGAGTAAATCATACATACACTGAAGTAGACTATGATTGATATATATTAAAATGTATTTGCCAGGAGGTATGTTAGCTATTATCTTTGAACATAGAGGTAGAAATTTTTGCTTATACAGAAACAGTGACATTCCCAAAATTGAATTACATACAGTTACTTGTATTTAATATATCCCCATATGCCTATTCTATAAAACATTATTCCTGGAGCTTATTCTTGCACATTCCAAGAATATAGATGCATACACACTCACTTTTACAGAAGCTATGGTATCTCTCCTATACTTGGTGCCACATGTCTGCAGTGAACTGACCTGAATATGCACTGACTGCAGCAGCTGGCAACAGACAATATGGAAATGCCAAAATATATTTCCCAATTCTGCTGATACAACCTCAAATGACAACATGTAAATCACACCTGAACTGTCAAAAGAAATCTTGCAAAATAAATTCTTAAATATTTCTTTTTTTATTTTGTTTTTTTCTCTAACTTGTAGACAAAAAAAAACAAAAACAAAAAAGCTCCAAACAAACTGACATTAGAATAAAAAAAAGTACAGCTATACTGCAGGGAATAGAATATTATTATGAACTGCATATATTTATCCATAGCAGTTATGTACAAGTTCTTTCTTCAGTGCAGAGGTTAGAATGCTGATCTCACAAGCCATTTAAAGTGAATTTCATCTTCTCCTAGGAACATGACCTTATATCAATTATTAGTGTATTCTAACAAATATTTCAATACAACTATATAACTTTTAATGACAGAAATGGGAGGTGGGCTTAGCATAATGTCAAAATTGAATAGGCAATCAAAGTTCAATGCTGTTTACATATCACTTTAGGTTAAATGCCCTTGTAAAAGGCATGTATCCATCTGGTCTCCATCCTCAGTTATAGGTAAGGTTGGATGGTTGTGTTTTATGGCATATCAACCTTTATAGGTTATTTAATGCCAAATCTTGTTTTTATATATATATATATAAGTAGTTGACTCACCACTGTCAAGGCAACCAAAAAGTTCCCTTTTCAAGAGCTAGTACACTGAGGTGTTAGGGAGGGCGCTACTCCTTTCCCTGGATAGCTCCACTTACCCTTGATCTGTACCTTGTAATGCTGTGTTAAACAAGGTGGCATCAAGTACCATTTTTTGAGTCTTTGGTATGACTCAACCTGGGATTGAACTCCGGTCTTCCAGACCATTGGTGAACATTCTAACATTATGCCAATAGTCTGGTATGTGTATATATATATATATATACATATATATAATTTATAAACAAGTAGTTTGTCAGTAACATCATTTTTAAATGAGCCAAAATTCATTTGCTGGCACATAGTTAAATGGTTTCAAGTATTTCTATGTAATAATGATAATTCAATTTAATTGGTTTGGTTTGGTTTCTTTGTTTAATGGCATGTCAACCTTTGTAGGTTATTTAATGCCAAAGCCATTCTCCAAGAAGAACAGTAGTGGTACTCTTTAACCCATAGCTGGGAGGATAAGAGGGTTCATACCTTTCCCAAGGGTATTTACCGGAAAGTGAACGTAATAGCGCGACTGGAGCATGAATTTGCTTACTACAATTCCACAGCCCATCACTTTAACCATTACACCACAAGGACACTCTCTAATTCAATTTAACATCAGTTATTTATTTGTACATGGTTTCAAGTATAGTAAATGATCCAGAGATGGGACCCTAACAGATACCAACACTCCAGATCACAGTGGACCCGGGAGTAATGGCAAAAATTGGGTAATCTACATTCCCAAAAATTCCACGACTGGAGTCTCACCACCAGGTGGCTTAGTGGATATCCAGGATACTCATTAGGGGAGATGGTAGGTCTTACCTCTCTGCAGAGATGAAGTCAGTATATTCTACAGACCCAACCAAATGGGCTAACTATAGATGAATACTAAACTGGGTTCTTTAACCTCAGTAAAACAACCAGCCTAGGAGAAGGGAAAATGAAATTCTAACTAGCTGTGCTCTGCTTAAAAACTGGCCTTGTGTCGTATTCTCTTTATGGTGGAGGGGTTGGGTATATACATGCTTTGCCATTAAATAAAAGGAATTCTATAGAATACCTATACAGTGCCTTAGCTTCATGCTTTTTTAGAAACAGGTATATGTTGAAATAATCTATAATTTATAGAAAACATAAATAGATATGACTTATACAAATTCCCACTCAATATATGACTCTGAATTAATACTTAAAGAATCCCTAGACATTCTATGCAATAACTGATTTTCACCCTTTGCCAATAGCAATAGGACTGGATAATTTAAATAACTGAAAAGTTTAGAAAAAATATTTAAACTCACCAATTCTGCTCGTAAAAAGGAAAAAACTCACCTAAAAAAAAGAGAGAGAAAAGAAATATTCAATAAGCAATGTCAATTATATAAAATCCAAAATTTGTTGGATGTTTTTCAGTATTTCAGGCTAAAAAAAAAAATAAACAACACAAAAATGAAATAAAAAAAAAATAGAAAAATAATAAAAATAATCTCAGAACATTTAACAATATAGACTTTCTTATGAATTCTTGAAATGATTGCTTGAATGATTTTAATGGCATGTCAACTTGTCTAAGGTTATTTTATGTAGAGAGGTCAGGTAATTACATTCATTGTATGTTTTTTTTTGTATAATTGTTTCTAAAGAGTTTTTTGCACTTGGTTATAAGATCTCAAGTATTCCTATCAAAAAACATAATTTGTGCACAGTTGTATTGGTTTCAAGTATTCCTATCTAATACTAATAATTATATCATCATCATCATATCGCGCTGGTAGCACAGATATCCCTGACCCTCTCTCGCCACTCCTCCCTATCATTCATCGCCCTAGGTAGGTCTTCAGGACAACATCCTGTATCCTCACATAGCTGCTGAATGTACGTTCGAGCTGGTTGTCCTGCTTTTGCGCGGCCATGTGTGGGGATCCATAAGAGTACATCTCTTATGAGTTCATCTCTGCTTCTCCAGCAGTGTCCTGCATGTCTGGTTCGTCTAACTTGGATAGTTTTCGTGATAGGGGGTAGGTGGCCGTACAGTTGGTGTCTTGTGGGGTGTTGCTGCCAGGACTTGTTCAGGATTGCACGCAGCATTCTTGTGTAATTGCCATCTAGCTTCTTCTCCAGTCGTTTTGTTAGCGTCCATGTAGTGCATCCATATAGCAGTATCGATGTGACCGCTGCCTGGAAGAAACTGCGTTTCAAAAAAAAAAAAAAATAATTATATAGTTTCATATAATTATTTCTATTGAATAATTGAAATTTCTTTGCACACATTCTGATCAATACGTGATCACCACACGGTCCAAAATATCAGGCTGATGGTATAGAGTAAAAGAGTACTCAGCCTGGAATATTGAACTTATGGTTTATCATAAAATCATGCTCAGTACAGAATATGCAGCATATAGGTTCAAATGCTTAAAATTCTAATCTTTTATTTCAGTATTTAAGGACAGTTTATTGTAAACTTGATGCATGCAAGGTTAAAAAAAAAAAAAAAAAAAAGAAGAAATCTTTTCCATTTTCTTCCTTCTTCCACTTCTCCTACTTTTGGTCACTTTTTCGTTTCACCTTTTTCAACTCATCGATCTCTCATTTTCCTATCTTTTTGCCTCTTTCTTTCTTCGCTTCATCTATCTGTCTCTTCACTACTTGGACAAACTTGCTCCTCAGAGATCTGCTGAAGTTTTTTTTACTAATCAGCTACTGGTTTGTCCATTTATTGAAGTCAAAGCCTATGCATCCGGGCACTTAGCAACATAATGCCAGAATCAATCAAAAGGCCCATCTAAAAGAGGGGGTGTAAAAGAATGGATGCTCTCTTCTTCTCCCATAAGTCGTCTGTTTCTAGTTCAATTCCAAGTCCCTCTCCGACAGACGATGCATTGCGTGACCCTTATTCTTTTTCGGCACAGGTTAGCATGATGGCTGCTACAAAACTTTGACAAGAAAACCGAGTAAATTTTGGAGTCTATGTCTGGATATTTCTTCAAAGTAGTTGAAATCGACTAAGCTTAGTTCACCACAAGGCCAGAAGTATGGAGTACCAGGTGACATTTGAATACACAAAACCTGGTCTGTAAGCCTATTCTGCTAGGCATTATAAACCATTAAGAACCCATATTTTTATGCAAGGAGTTGATTAAAAGCCCTTATATGTCTCCTGATAACAATTGGCTGATGGTACGAGATAACCTCTTGCTTATCTGATGGTAACCAATCAATGAATGACCAAAATGATCATTTAAACTTTCATGAGAGAAAGAGAAAAGAAATGAAAATATTTCTTTTTGAAGGTTTATCAGTAGATATAAATTATAAAAACTGAAATAAGTTTTTTGTTATTTTTTTTTTAATAAATTTCACTTAGCTCCACATGAGAAAGGTTAAAAAGTGTTTCTTTCTAGAAAAACTTGTTTTTCAAGTGTTACAAGATAGAATCAGTGTGAGAGTAACAAAATGATGCTGTAAATGATATTACAAAAGAGACCTTGTCTTAAGAGAAAACTTATAAATGATTGGGTTTTGTTTATTGAAATATGCCTAATGTTTTTCCCGGGGGAATAAACCTTTGCCCTAATCCACTTTATCAAGTAAAGACAAGTAACTCTTTTGCTAATGTTTCAAAGTGTCTTCATATTACAGAACCACTTAAAATAAAAATTGTAGTAATAATTCAATTCTTCATACTTCTCTTGTCTCATGGGCACCTTGGGTAGTGTAATGGTTAGCAAGCTAGACAAGCAAACCTTCATGAGTGAGTTTGAGTCTTATTGGGTGCTTGATTCATTTGGCCTTGTGCCCCATCTAAGCAAAGGGCTGAGTAAATTACTACTATTCTTGTCAATACATTTAGTCCAATAACCTTATATGCACAAGTAAAGCTTTGAAAATCAGCATTAAAAATTCATAATTTACTACTGATAATTTTTTTGAAAGCAAAAGCAAGCAACAACCCCTTCACCATCAGAAGGATGAGACATAAAGTCAGTTTCTAAGTTGAGTACAGTTGGTTTGAATTCAGAGTTTTCCTTCTATTACATTGGTCGCCTAAGTAAGGCTAAAGAACCCAGTGTACTTTATTATTTATTCATAGATGAAGAGAGGAAGTAGAGATGGATTCATGCCTTTTCTAAAGACATTAGTGCAAAGTGAAATACAAACTGCCTTGTCTAGGGTTTGAACTCAGATTGCTGATTCCATTTCCTATGATAATACCATTACTTAATGTGATGTAACTTAGCGGACTTGTGTTTAGTTTGGTTGTGTTTTATGGCATATCAAACTGTGAGAGTTATTTAATGCCAAATCCTGTTTATTGATAGGCTTTCGATCATATGGAAATCAGACCTGACCGATAAAATGAAACGCAGTTTCTTCCAGGCAGTGGTCGTGTCGATACTGCTATATGAATGCACTATTTGGACACTAACTAAATGGCTAGAGAAGAAGCTAGACGGCAATTACACAGGAATGCTGCGAGCAATATTGAACAAGTCCTGGTGGCAACACCCCACAAGGCACCAACTATACGGCCACCTGCCTCCCATCATGAAAACTATCCAAGCTAGACTGACCAGACATGCAGGACACTGCTGGAGAAGCAAGGATGAGCTCATAAGTGATGTACTCCAATGGACCCCTGCATATGGCCAAGCAAAAGCAGGACGACCAGCTTGAACATACATACAGCAGCTATGTGAGGATACGGGATGTAGCCCTGAAGACCTGTCAGAGGCGATGAATGATAGGGAGAAGTGGCGAGAAAGGGTCAGGGATATCTGTGCTAGCGGCACGACACGATGATGAGATATATATATATATATATATATATACACGCACATGATTTGTAAGCAAATAGTTTGTAGGTGACAATATTTTTAAATGAGCCAAAACTCATTTGTTTGCACCCAGTTAAATGGTTTGAAGTATTGCTATTTAATACCAACAATTCCATATCTAATATCAATAATTTCTTTGCACATAGTTCCAATCATAGAAAATGCTTAAATAGTTATATTTGACCCATAGATAGGACCCTAACAGGTATAACCACTCCAGGTCAGAGTGAGACAGGGGATAATGACAATGAAGGGCTACTCCACATTCCTCAAAGCACTAGAACTGGAAAATCACTACTAGATGGTTTAGTGTTATATCCTGGACTTTTTCTCATGGTGGGGGTCTTACCACTCTGCAGAGATACAGTTGGCATATTTTACAGCTTCAAATGACTGGGTTCGACATATGTGTGATGTGATTCATTTTTGGAATGAGGGAAGAAATGATACATGATGGGAGAAATTGGTAGAATGTAAGCCATTATAAATAGCAGTGTACCTTGAGTTTTGGAGAAATTGGATTTTGTATTTTTATGTATGACTATCTTTCCTTATTGAACCACAATATTCAATTTTCAATATTGTTTTCTTTGCACATGATATCAGACATGCAATTGTTACAGTGTATGAGATGAGTGACTCTTTTGCCATTAACACCACACTAGAATATTTATAAAAGTGATTTTGCAAATGATTCTGTTTTGATATTTAGAAAATTTTCCCAACTTCATATATACAGATAAAAATTATATAATGGTAACTGAGTGTACTGGAAAAAAATAGTATACAAGTATGTAGGTGCCTTTCCTCTTCAGCAAGGGAAGTAAAAATGATAGTGAATTTAAAAGAACTGTGCTAAATGGACATAGCTATGAAGAAAAAAAAAATGGCTCTCAGTGCATTCTTAGCAGAAATTATACTGACCATGTGATTAGATTGATTTTACAACTCATCAAGGGTTATTTTAATACTTAGAGGTTAGGGAATTGCATTCATTGTACACTTATATTTACATTTTTTGTGTATTTGTTTCCTAAAAGAATTTTTTTTTTGCCTTACAGTTATATGATATCAAGTATTCCAATCTAATACAAATGATTTGCACACAGTTATATGATATCAAGTATTCCTATCTAATACAAATAATTTGCACACAGTTATATAAAATCAAGTACTCTTATTTAATAAGAAAAATTAGCATACAGTTACAAAGTTTCAAGTTTTGGAAGTGCTTGTGGTGTAATGGCTATCATCATAGGGAAAGGACATGGTGAATTGAGTTAAAATCCTTGATGAGGCTGTTTGCATTTTCATAAAGCTCTAATACTCTTAGAAAAAGTATGAACCCAACTATTCTCCCTTAAGCTATGGGTAAATAGCTGGGCAGACTGGCTCTTTAAGCTTAGTATGACAACTGGTATAAGAGAAAGAAAACTCTGAATATAAATCTGTTAAGCTTCACTTAAAAATTGACCTTGTGTTACATCCTGATCATGTAGAGGGAGTGGGGAATATATAGTTTCATGTTTTCTTATCCAATATAAAAATTCTTAATCTGTTTGTTTGAGTTTTATGGCATATCAACTTTTGTAGGTTATTTAATGCTAAATCCATTTTTGTACAAATAAACAGTTCTATTTCAAAAAATTCAGTTTAGTATTAGTATAGTTTTTGTTTACACAGTTAAATGTCAAAACAGTTCTATTTCAAAGAATTCACTTTAGCATAAAACAGTTCTATTTCAAACAATTCAGTTTAGCATAAGTATGGAGTTTACATGTCAAAACAGTTCTATTCCAAGCAATTCAGTTTAGCATAAGTACGCAGTTTCGTTCTATTTGACTTGTAGATAGGACCATTATCAGGTGCTACCACTCCGAGCCAGAGCGATGGCAGTGAAGGGAGGCTCAGCATTCCCCAAAGCTCCAGCACTGCTGGAACCTCACCATCAGATTGTTTAGTGTCATTTCAGGATATTTATTGGAGTGGGGCGTCTTACCCCTCTACAGAGATGCAGTCAGTGTATTCTACTGCCCCAGCTGATTGGACAGTTTTAATCAGATCTATTTAACTAATAGATAGGACTATAACAATTGTCACAACTCCCAGTCTGAGAGTAATGGCAATGAAGATGTACTCCACACTCCTCAGATCTGCAAAACTGAAATATCAATATCAGATACAGTTTACTATCATACCCAGAATGCTCCTGCAGAGGTACAATAAGTGTGTTCTAAGCCAACAGAGAAACATGACATTAGAACCTTCTGTATCAACATTTTAATTTAATTAATAACTTAATCCCCTTAGTTTTTGAATTGGATCCAGCCAAAATCTCTCAGTAAGAAATCATACTCAATGCTTGCATCATCAACTATTTTGCTAGTTTTCAATAAAAAGTAAAGCTTATGGATTCAGTTCTGTGGTTTAAATTTTAATATCTAAGAAAACAATAACAAATACATTGAAAGGGTATAAAATTTTGAAAAAGTATAAATAAAAAAAGTCATTCATTATTATTATTATTATTATAATTAATTTTGACTAGGATTTACATTCATTCTTTTGTTTTCATTGTGAATGACTCAGATCACACATTCTGTATGGAACAGAGCGGATTAGAAATAATAAAGAATAAACTCCAAGTAAGAATTAACATGGAAAAACTTTGACAATGCCACCATAGGAGGTGTAGGAATGCATCTCAGTCATTACTCTTTAAAATCACTAAATAGCATCAAGAGTACCCAACCAAAAATGTTTTGTGCAAGATTGACACAACAATCAACTCTTGCTAAAATCCCACCAATGCCAGAGATGATATGGATATCACCATCTTTTATGATGGGCGACAACAGTTTCCTAAACTCAACATTCTAATCTTTGATGGAAACCTGAATGCTCAAATAGGTAAAGATGGAAATAATAAATTTTGCTTACACAACTTGTCAAACAGAAATGGCAAATATCTAGCAGATTTTTCCCTCATGAACAAGCTCGCATGCCTAAACATCAAGTTCCGAAAAAGGGAGAGGAAACCTTCACCTACACAAATAATGCTAAAGCACTGCTAGATTATATGCTTATGAACAAGAGGTGGAGAAATAGGGCTTTGAACTGTGAGGCATACTCCTCTTTTGATGGCATATCTTCTGATCACAAAATCGTCTTGGCAAAGATATATTTGAGTTGAAACAGAAATAAGAAACAAACAGTTAAATCCAAACATCAAAACTGGTTCTTAGCTCACAAATAGTGATATAAGCAATAAATATATGCTAACTGGACAAAACAAATTCAATACTCTTCAGGAGACATTTGAGAGACCTACACTGAATGATATAATTGAAAACTTTGTTATCTCCCATAAAGAAACAGCTGCAGGTTGCATAGCAACCAAACCAATAAAGTAAGTAAAGTTGGCAACCTTAGTCGAGAGTGACCTGAAGGCTCCCTTTTCAATAGCTACTACACTGAGGTGTAGGGGAGGGCACTACTCCTTTCACTAGATTGCTCCTCTTTACCCTTGATTCATACCTTATAATGCTGAGTGTTAAGCAAGAAAGCATCAAGTACCATTTTTAAAGTCTTTGGTATGACGCGACTTGGAATTGAACCCCGGGCCATTGGTGAACACTCATGTCAATGTCTGGTAACCAAACCAGTAGCAGTTAGGAAAAAATGAGAAAACATAAACAAAGCATCCTTACTTAATAAAAAAAAAACACAATAAATACCAATGCACAGTAACTTAAGTTCAGAAAAAATTAACACATACCAAAAAGAGCAATTAGAATATATTCAGGCCAAATTGATGAAATCAGAAATTTGGTAGAAGATAGAAAATCACAAATAGTATAGCAAGCAGTAAATGAAGTGAGCAGAGGGAAGAGCACCTCAAGAGCAAAACTAAAAGCTGCCAGCCAAGAAGATAGACTTCAGAATTGGAAAGAACATTTCAAAAATCTGCTCAGAAACCCTCCTGAAATAATGGACAAACCTATTCAAAAAATCATTAATGACTAACTTGACATCAAACTAGGGCAGTTTACAGAGGAAGTAATTGATGCAAAATAGAAAACAGAAAGGCTGCAGACCTCAATGAAGTACTCCTTGCATTTTCAAAGACAAGAAAATTTGATGACATACTTCTTTGATTATGCAACATTATCTATAAACAAAACACAATACAGAAATAGACAAAGCAGCATCCTCTCCTTCACCAAGAAAAGCAACCTTGGAATCACTTAAAACTACAGAGGAAGTCTTACTGCTAAGGTTTATAATGCCCAGTTTCTTGATCATATCCAACTTGAAATCAAGAAAATTCTCAGGAAAAATCATTCACAGATTCTGAAAACTCCATCAAATTATCAAAGGAATATGGGCAAAGGATCTCAATACAATAATTTTGTTTGCAGATTTATCCAAAGCATCTGATTCCATAGAAAGAGAAAAGATGGATCAAATACAACTAACATTAGGTCTTCACAAAGAAACTGTTACTGCTATAATGATGTTTTACAAAAACACGAAAGCAATAGTTTGCTCACCAGATGGAGACCCTGACTTCTTTAACATAATTGCAGGAGTGTTGCTAGGATATATCTTCGCACTATATTTGTTTATACTCTGCGTAGATTATGGACTTCAAAAGTTAATAGATCTAATAAAAGAAAAGGATTTTAGATTAAAAAAGGCAAGAAGCAGATGATATTCTGTAGAAACTTTAACAGATGCAGACTATGCAGATGATCTTGCACTTTTTGCTAATATACTAGTCCAAACAGAATCCCCACTGCATAGCCGAGAGCAAGCAGTGGACATCATTGGTCTCTATGTGAATGCAAATAAAACAGTTATTAGGTGTCTTAAACAAAAAAGGATCCATCTCCACGAAGTAGCAAGCCTCTAAAATTAGTTGACCAGTTCACAGATCTTGGTAGCAACATCTTATCTATTAAAAGTGATGTCAACATGTCTAGTGAAGACATAAAATGTTATTGACAGGTTATTGATCATATGGAAGTTAGATCTATCAGATAAAATAAAATGAGATTTCTTCCAAACTGAAGCTCTGTCTGTACTACTATATAGATATATGAATAAAACACATGGAAAAAAGCCAGGTTGGAATGACACAAGAATGCTCTATGCTGTCTTGAACAAATCTAGAAAGCAACACCTCACAAAACAGCCACTATATAGCCACTTACTGCTCATCTCATAAACAATACAAATAAGATGAACCAGACATGCAGGGCACTGTTAAAGAGGCAAGAAAGAACTCATGAATGACTTTCTCTTATAGACTCCTGACACATGGATTTTGGATGACCAGCAAAGATGTACAGACAGAAAATGCAGCCGAAAGGACCTGCCAGAAGTGATGGATGATAGGGAGAGAGAGAGTCAGGGAACTTTTTGCAGTCAGTGTGACTTGATGATGATGAAGACTCAAACTCACACCCTTTTTTAAATTCACCAGTTGTTTAGTCAATTGAAGAGCCATTGATTTTATAGAGGATCAAATCAATGTTTTTAAGAGCCCAATATACATTGGAGATATGAATGAGATTATATATTAATGTAAAAATATACAGAGCAATAGAAAAGTAACTCCCTATTTTGAAATTCTCATAATTTATTTCTAAACCATAATTTTTACAAGAAGTGAGATATAAGTAAAAGTAAAGTTGGTGACCTTAGTCGAGGAGGACTTGAAGGCTCCTTTTTCAATAGCTACTACACCTTGATCCATACCTTATAATGCTGAATGTTAGGCAATGAGCCATCAAGCACCATTTTTTGAGTTTTTGGTATGACTCAACCTGGGATTAAAACCTGGTCTCCCAGGCCTTTGGCAAACACTCTAACTGCTAGGCCAATAGACCATTTAAAGTGAGATATAAGGATTTTAAAATAAGGAATTACTTTTCAAGCGCCCTATATATATATATATATATATATATATTTGGTTTCTTTGTTAAATGGCATATCAACCTTAGTGCTATTCAATGCCAAAGCCATTTTTGAAGAACAGTAGTGATACTATTTAACCCATAGCTGAGGAGGGATAAGGGGTTTCATGCCTTTCCCAAGGGTATTAGTCTAAACGAGAATATGATAGCATGACTATAGTTGAAACTCACACACTAGGGTATTGCAGTCCAGCACATAAGCCCCTACACCATGGTGACTCCATATTCCTTTATCCATATTCTTTATTGGTCATATGACATGGACATATGAATGAGTAATAGGAAATCTCTATTGAAACACAAGTCATTTTTTAATATGACTTTAGACAACTGGTGTCCAGTAATCTTACTAGAAAATCATTTTTTTTTTTATTATGCAATGACTTCTTTCAAGAATTTTTCACCTTTGAGAAAAATTCACAAAAAAGAGGGATTGAGGCAATAGCCATAAAATGGATGTCCAATTTACAATAAACTTATAATGTATAATTGGAAACTGACTTTGTGCTCAGATTTATGACACCTGATGTTCTCGTTATAATTTAAATTTAATGTAAACTTGATCCTGGCATAGTGTCCATTATATATATATATATATATATATACATACACACACACACACATTACCAGTCAAAACTTTAGGATACTATCAAAAAATGTTATTTTCAATGAAATAAATTGAGCACTACAATGTTTTATTTATTATACTAAATAGAAGTCTTCCTGAGCAACATTAAATACAAATTTTAAAAAATTTTCCAAAAAGTAAAAACTTATTCTGAGACAGAAGTGCTGATCTTTCGGTAAATAATTCAGTCATTTTGATGGGAACTATGCCTGTTTTAATCATGAAATGAAGAAAAGCAGAATTTCTATGATGAGGTATATCAATTATTATTCAAGGGTTGCTTTTAGATAAGGTGTTGTTAATCACACTCAATATTTTATCAAGGTGTACATTCATTGTTTTACACCTATTTTTTTTTTTTTTTGGTTATTGCCATTGTCACCTTTTCGTTGTTTTAGCCAATATGAGGCGCAAGTCAAAATGCTAGGAAATTAAACCAGGCAAAAAAATTACTTTTTACCAGCTCTTTTGTTCAACATGTTTTAAAAAGTGAACCTTAATATCAGTTGACACTATTCTATAGTTTGTAGTTATAAATTGGATAATAAAATAAACAAAGCTGTATATTAAAAAAAAGAAAAAGAATTTATACATATTAATAACCAGCATTTAGTTGTAAAGTTTGGATGGTTATTTGGCATAAAGTATAATACTGGCTCATTGGTCTAGTAGGTAGAGGGTTCGCCAGTGGTCTGGGAGACCTGGGTTCAATCCCAGGTTGTATCATACCAAGACTTTAAAAATGGTACTTGATATCTCCTTGCTTAACACTCAATATAAAGTATGTATCAAGGGTAAAATGGAGCAATCTAAGGAAATGAGTAGCGCCCTCCCCTACAACTTAGTGTAGTAGCTATCGAAAAGCGAGCCTTCTAGTTGCCCTCGACTACAGTCACCAACTTTACTAACTATAATCAACAAAGATGTTGATAAACACAAGGCAAAGGTAAGTGAGGAAGTAAATGTTATTTGTGGTCTTTTGTTTGTTGTTTTTTTAATATCCATGGGATTTTTAATGAGGTCACTGACTGTGCTCCCCACCAACTATGGAGCCAGTTAAAGGGAAATGTCAAGAGGGAAACCCAATGCCCCTTGGCAAATCTTGGCTACACAGTCAGTATACACATAATCAGGAAAACTAACAATTTGGATTCTAAGTTTTCATTCCTGAGATGACTACTCACCTAATTATAAAAGGGGAACATCATTTTTTTCTACCATGAATGATCCTATAGCCACTGCTTTCTGATTTGGCATTTTGCAAAAATAATATTTCAAACGTTCAAAAGAGGGGGTGACGTAACCAGTCAATTGATCGGATTGGGCCTCTCTGACCACCCATCTAGTTCAGTAAGGACCTAAATGGAAAGTTGCAAGTCATGTGGCCACTTAAATCACTGAATCACAGACTACTTAGCCACCAGGATCCTGTCCTAAGGCATCATGGGTCACCACTTACGGCTAACAGGTGTCCTCATTGGTGGGGAGGTTAACCCCCAAGAAGATACAGTTGGCATACTTCCTCTACCGACAAGGCAGAAGTTTCCCAGAGTAGGAAAGACGGGAAAAATATTTTACAATGAAAAGGATATTTTCACAAGAATATCCAAACAAGGGAGTGAATATTTGGCAGGTTCAACCACTACTGCTTTACCATGAATATCTGTATTTGATGCAGTAGGGCAGGGTAATAAAGTAGCACATATTACTCTTGGAATAACTCCCTTAAAAGTGTAGCACGCAAGCTGTTATTCCCCACTGATGAAATGTCTAACCAGTGATCATGCCTATGTTGGAAAAAAGGGTTTTGCTGCTGAAAATTTGCTCTATTGAACATTTATAATGCTTTCTTTATCTTTGGTAGATTTTAGAGTGCCAACTTGTTTTCTTTTTATTCTATATATTTTTTATTCATTCTGATATCATTTTACTATAATAAGCCACCAGGGAAAGGAGTAGCACCCTCCCCTACACCTCAGTATAGTAGCTATTGAAAAGGGAACCTTCTGGTCGCCCTCGACTACTGTCGCTAACTTTACTTACTACTATAATAAGCCAAGTCCAAAACGTTTTATTAATTTTCACTCAATACATACAATTTCAAGTCTGTTGAAAATGCTATTATAAAAAATAAACAATGATGAAAAGAATGAATATAAGAGTTCAAGTTATGGGGCATCATAAAAATAAAATCTGTTATTCCAAGCCATCATTAAAATCTTAAGGTTTTATGTTTGTATTTGAAGACCTTTTTGTGAACAAATGAACATTTTTTCTTGTTTTCTGTAATGATAATTAGAAGTCTGGAATTATGGTTGATGATTGTTTTATGCAATACTTGACAACCTATAAACTGGTTGGATTCCTTTTCAAAGAATGTCCATAATGATATTGAGCTTCTATTTCTGAACAAGTAGAAGATTCTGATTTCAAAGTCATCTCCATTAAATCAAGAATCTGAATGATTAAAGAATAATGTTCATCACAAACATAACAAAATTATCATTCATTTGTAAATTTGACTGGAATTCACTTTATTCTATAAGTAAGAGCATTTTAAGTATGATGGTTGTTTAAAAGGTTTTATGCCGAACCCAGAAAGAAGTGCCATAGTTGAACATTTTTGGTATGGTAACACACTACCTCTTCTTATGAAATTTAAAAAAAAAAATTTTGAATAAATTTCTGAGCAGGTGGGGCTCATACAAAGGAGAGAAGTGTGCAACAAATCTAAAATATGGGTGAGGCTGAGAACTTTTTTGAACGACCCTTGTATATTGCTCTAATAAAAATCTTGCTGTGATGTTCTGTTTTTTGTTGGGTTACGGTTAAACAGATAACAAGAATTTTAGAAAAATGTATATTTTTTTTTATCTCAACATCTATGGCATTTTGGAAAACAAAACACAACTTTATCAGATGTTCATTGAACGTCTTCAGATTATTTAGTGCAGATGAATAATTATTTAAAAAGAAATTGTACCCGGGTTGTTTGCTTATGAGTTCAGTGAATTGTTTTCTTGATAGCCATTTTCTTTTGCCATTTCTTTGGAAGAATCAAGTTGCATCAACCTGGCTGGTGGCTATTGCTCGTTCCTGATATGAGCGCTTCCAGCTAAGGGTGTATAGTTTTCCTGGTGAAGGTCTGGTTTCGTTGAGAGAAAATTGAAAAACTTGAGCTGGATACTCTTCTCAAAATGTAATACTCTGTTAGAGGCAGTGTGTATGTATTTGTATAGGAATATAATGTGTTCAGCTAAAATCATTTATGATTGATCATGAAAGTTTTATTCTCTCTTATTTTATTCTAACTTAAAGGTCACATTCAGTAGCTATTAAACTCAATTCTAAGTCAAATATTATTTAGAGAATTTATATCATGATGACAAAAGAATAAATAAATGAGGTTATGAATTTACCCAGCCCTTCTGCTATGGGTAGGATGTCACACAAGATCAAATCCTTAGTGGAATAATCTGGTTTAAATTCAAAGTTCACCTTCTCCTAGACTGGTTGCTTAACCAAAGCTAAAGAACCTAATTTGCCCTATCTGCCAATAGCTAGAGAAAGAATAGATTCATGCCTTTCTTAAGAGCATTCACACAAAGTGAAATGCTAGCAGCCCTTGTTAGGAATTGAACTCGGTTTGCTCATTCCATTTCCTATGATGATAAATATTATCCTCGTGCAAATGAATAAAGGGTAAGTATTCTATGATAAGCACTTGATAGTTTCCTCCCTTTAAAAATCATAACATTCATAATGAGTATTAATTGGTTTGGTTTGGTTTGGTTTCTTTGTTTAATGGCATATCAACCTTCATGGGTTATTTTATGATAAAGCCATTCTTGTAGAAGAACAGTAGTGGTACTATTTAACTCATAGCTCTGGGGTGAATAGAAAATTGATGTTTTCCTTAGAGTAATAGTCCAAAAGGGAATGTAATCACATGATAGTAGTTCAAACTCACTTACTATGATGTCAAAGTCCAGAATTTAAGCTACTATACTCCTCCTACAGAAGCAAGGACGAAATCATAAGTAACATTCTCCTATGGACCCCTTCACATGGACATACTAGAGTTGGGCAACCAGTAAGAACTTACCTATAACAGCTCTGTGCAGACAAAAAATGTAGTTTGGAAGACGTGCCTGGAGAGATGGATGATAGGAACAGGTGGAGAGAGAGAGAATCAGGGAAATCCATGCTAGTAGTGCGACTTGATGATGATGACTCCAACGAGTATTAATACAGCCCCACACCATCACCACACATACACAATTAATATTATTAACTTTTATTTTCTTTCAGGTTTTAATTGAGGAACAATTCCCATTAGAGACAATAAGAATGGATAAGCTCTGACTGAGACTCAAACATATATTGACTGTTGCTTAGGAGAAATAATAATAAAAATTTTGACTTCAAGTAGCCATTGTAATCTAGTAACCATTTCTCAACACCAGTGGTATGGGCAAGAAATTATCCTATATAAGAATTAGATATTTTTGATAAGCTGGTGAGGCTTCAATTCTAGAGGTCTTGGGAGGGTGGAGTACCCTTTCATTGTCATTACTCCCATGTCAACAATGACTGAGAGTGATACCACCTGTTAGGGTCCCATCAATGGGTCAACTGAATCTGTTTAAAAAGCATCCATATTTGATAGAAATACTTGATTGTATATAACTGTAAATTATTTCTATTAGGAATAGTTATTTGAATATATTCTTGTTTATTCAGGATTATTATGAGCAACTTGAAACTATAAAACTGTGTGCAGACAAATAACTATTACTAAATAGAGATTACCAATGGAATGGCAGAAATTTAAATCAAATATAACTCATCCTTTACTTCATCTCTGATCTGTTTGCACCAATTTTTTTGCTATTATTTCTATGAACTAGTCATGTTGATAGACTATTTTCTTTTGAGACGAAGCTTTGAAAATGACTATTATTAATAATTTTCTTTTCCATTTATCTTTTAATTTAAATCTTTGATGATGCTGTTTGAATTTAACTTTGCACTAATGCTGCAGGGAAGGCATGAATCCAACACTTCTACCCCCCACCAATGGGTAAATAGTAGAGCAGACTAGGTTCTTTTAATTTGATAAAACAACTAGTCTACAAGAAGAAAAACTCATTTTTTCAAATGAATAGGACTCCATTTAAAAACTGACCCTGTGTCACATTCTGTTTGTGGTGGAGGGGTTGGGTAAATACATACTTGGTTGTCATTTCTATGATAGTGATTGGTTTGGTTTCTTTGTTTTATGGCATATCAAACATTGTGGGTTATTTAATGCTAAAGTCATCCTTGTAGAAGAACAGCAATGATACTATTTAATCCATAAAGAGGTTCATACTTTTCACAAGAGCATTAGCCTGAAAGTGAATGTAATAATGCCACTGAAATTTGAAGCTGCACCTGTTAGGGTTTAGCCATGGCACCACAGGAAGTCCCAACTAAAACAGTGAGGAACTGCCCAGTAAAAAAGAAATTACTTCACAAAATAAATTGTAATGATAGATTATGCTTCAACTAAAGAATAACATTAAAATAAATAATGTATATTATCAAATTCTCAATTGATTTCTTCTCTTTAAGTATCTTAACAGAAATGGGCTAAGAAAAACCTTGCTATGATCTGCTATTTTTTGTTGTTATATATATATATATATATATATATATATATATATATATATATATATATGAAAATCATATTATTATAATGTAGATAACAGTGATAGATATTCAACAGACACAAACAAACGTAAACATGAAATATGAATGTCATGTTTATGTATTTAAACAAAGTTAAGTTTCCTATATAAACATCAAAGTTGGACAAAAAAAGTTTGAAATTTGATATATTTCAAACGAACATAAAAATTTGGATTGAACATAAAAATAATCAACAGCACTTGAATATTTTTAACTTGCAAAGAATGAGTAAAAATCTATTCAATAACATGATATAAGGGAAAACAGAGAAAGACAGAAAATAGCTGAACATGAAAAAGGGTAAATGAAACCACACTTGATTTTCATGTGTAATATAAATAATATATATATATATATATATATTGTATATATGACTGGTTTTATGGTGGTTCAACCCTTTTTATGTTTATGTCAGTTTAACATTATGATCTCCATTTATAAGTTTACCAAACCTTCTGAACAATCAAGATTCAACACAAGGTCAATCTTTAAGCAGAGCTTAATGGGTTTGAATTCAGTTTTCCTTCTCCTAGACTGGTTATCATACCAAGTTTAAAGAGCCTAGTATGCTCTACTATTTACACATAGCTAGAGGGAGAAAAGCCTCCACATCCATTTCCAATGACAGTAACCATTTCACCACGATCTTCAATTATATTTGCTACAAAAATATACTTCTACGATCATGAGGAACACTTCATATTTAGTTGCAATATCAATGTTGTAAGAGCCAGTGTCAGCTCTATCTGATGAAATAAAATAGGATTTCTTCCAACTGTGGCTGTGTCAATACTACTGTACAGATGCACCACATGGACTATAACAAAAAAAGCGAGATGTGAACTACACAAGCTTTTTCGAACAAATCCTGGAAGCAACACCCCATGAAACAAAAGCTGTGCAGCCACTTACCTCCCGTCTCAAAAACTATCCGAGTAAGATGAACAAGATGTGGGACACTGCTGGAGAAGTAAGAACAAACTTATAAGTGATGTTCTTCTATGGACCCCTGCACATAGACGTGCTAGTGTTGGCCAACCAGCGAGACCTTATTTACGTCAGTTCTATGTAGACAGAGGATGTAGTTTGGTAGACCAGCCAGGAATAATAGATGATAGGGACAAATGAAGAGAGAAAGTCAGGGAAATCTGTGCTGTCAGTGTGACTTAAAAATGATGATGAAGAGCCAATGGAGTTCAAAATGATTTAAAATATTATTTCAAACAGATCTATTTGATACATGGATTGGACCCTAACACGGATGTCCATTCTAGGTCAGAAAGAACATGGGAATAATGGCAACAAGGAAGTCAGACCACAATCCTCAAAGCTCCAGAACTTGAGGTTCATTAATGACAGCAGTTTAGTATCATACCAAGAACATTTTTGGTAGGGTGATTTAACCCTTTGCAATCGGCGGAGTTGGTATATTAGAAAATTCTCATATGTAGTATTTCCCATAGGAAAGTACCACTTGACAATTTTATTTATAAAATGTTTTTATTCTAAACCCAAGACAGAACAATTTTATTATTATTTCTTGTGAAATCAAAATAGATATTATCAGGTACTAATGATCATAATTACCAACCCCTCCGCTCGGGCAGGATATGACACAAGGTCGATTTTTAAGCAGAGTTTAACAGGTTTGAATTCAGAGTTTTCCTTCTCCTAGACTAGTTGCCTCCCCAAGGCCGAAGAACCTAGTCTGTCCTACTATTTACCTATAGCTGGAGGGAGAATAATTGGATTCATACCTTCCCCAAGGGTATTAGTGCCATGTGAAATGCTATCAGTCTCGTCCAGGATTTGAACTCGTGTCGCCATGTCCATTTCTTACGACGATAACAATTACACCACGGGCACCTCAGGTATAATCAAAATTTACAACAATGAGACACTGTAACCAGAAATAAAATCATAACACTGCTGTAACCAAAAATAGAATAGCATCTATATATATATATATATATATATATAAAGGCTGCAACATATAAAGGTTGACTGAAAAGTTCATGGAATGTGACCAAAAATGTTTATTTTTCAACCTAGTCTCCACAGCAGTTTACACAGTTCTTCCAACAGTGTTGCAGAGCTTAGATCCCATTAGTAAAAAAAGTCATCAACAGCAGATATAATATCAGCCAATGAACTTTTCTGCCTGTCCTTGTACTCAAGTTTTCGTTTAAATCCACTGAAAATTATAAAATCCTGGTATCTTTTGTTTACAATAAAAATAACATTTGTTAAAATAATTGCTAGAGCAATACTGTATATAGAAATATCATGAGAATTATATATACATATATATATAGAGAGAGAGAAAGAGAGAATTTATGTAAAAAATTATAAGGATTGTATGAGGGTTGTTCAAAAAGTTTCTAGCCTCATCCAGGAGGAGCCAGATAGTTAGAAGTGTCCAGGAAATGTTAATCCTTTCCAGCTTAAACTCTACCATTAGCGTCCTTGGGATCCATCAGAGAGCATGCTCATCCCCAAGATCTCTGTAAAAAGTTTTCTGCTATAGCTTTTCTTTCTAAATGACCCTTGTATATATCTACAGGCAATACTATTATATATCCATAACAAAAATGACAGTGTGATTTTATTAGAGAAATGCACTTGAAATTCTCTCTGAGAATAAAGTAATTTCCAGTCTAATGTGTAACTGAATGATAACTTTGTGATGTCAGCATTTACACTGAATGTTAGATTTTAATCATCTAAAATCTTAATATAGCAGAGAATAGAATTTGAATCCCTTACTCCTTCCTAAATTGAAGCATTAATATCATCATGGACTGCTGTTATAATAGGAATCCAATAAGTTTTTAGATCATCTAGTAAATGATACAAATGTATAAATACTGATAAGCCATTTGAGAAGAGATGCAGCACAAATTAAGCAAACCTATTACCTGGATGCATCTCTAATTTACAGTTCTAGGTTCTTCAGCCTTGGTTAGGCAACTAGTCTAGGAGAAGGAAAACTCTGAATTGAAACCTGTTAAACTCCGCTTAAAAATTGACCTTGTGTCATATCCTGCCCGAGCGGAGGGGTTGGGTAAATAGGATCTCTAATTTACAGTTAACCTGTAGATTTATTCTAATGGAACTATGTAGTTTCTAGAATCCACCCACACATGAAACTATGTACATTTCCACAGTAAAAGAAGCAATGTATCACTACATATAATATTCCTAGTGAACACCGTCACTTTGAGACTACAAATGAACAAAATTTATATCAAAAACATTGTATAAAAAAGAAAATCTTTGATGTCAATCATAAAATAAAATCTCTTGCCCAATCTGCATAAACAAGTAATATTTTTCAACCAACATAATTAAGGAAATCAGGTTTCAGGTTTCTTTGTTTAATGGCATATCAACCTTTGTAGGTTATTTAATACCAAAGCCATCCTTTTAGAAGAACAGTCGTGGAAATCAGGTTAATTGTTTATGTTTTATGGCTGATCAACCCTTGTGGGTTATTTACTGCCAAATTCTGTTTATACATATGTATATTATATATATGATTTGTAAACAAAGTTTGTAGGTAAAATTTTAAACAGGACAGAGCTCATTTGCTTGAACACAGTTTAAAGGTTTTGAGTATAGCTATTTATTGTTTGCACACAGTGAAATGGATTCATGCATTGCTATCTAATACAAATGATTCAATTTAATATAAATCATTTACTTGCACACAGTTAAATGGTTTCCAGTATAGTAAATGATTAAACAGTTCTATTGGACCCATAGATGGAATCCTTACAGGTACTACCACTCTAGGTCAAAGTGGACCTGGGAGTAATGACAATGAAGTGGGTACTCCACATTCCCCAAACCTCACCATTAGATGGTTTACAGGATACTTCTTATTCTTACCTCTCTGCAGAGATGCATTCGGTATATTATGCAGCCCCAGCTGACTGGGCTATAAGGAAATCCAACTCCAAAAGTAATAATTTCTGGAGCCTCTGATAAGCCATTAAAAATGCAAGAATTTAGCTATTTACTATCAATCACTAATCTATCCAAGATAAATAAAAAATGCACTTCTGAAAGTTTTGTAAAAATGAACTTCTTATAGTAATAAAAAATGCACTTCTGAAAGTTTTGTAAAAATGAACTTCTTATAGTAATAAAAAATGCACTTCTGAAAGTGTTGTAAAAATGAACTTCTTATAGTAATAAAAAATGCACTTCTGAAAGTTTTGTAAAAATGAACTTCTTATAGTAATAAAAAATGCACTTCTGAAAGTTTTGTAAAAATGAACTTCTTATAGTAATAAAAAATGCACTTCTGAAAGTGTTGTAAAAATGAACTTCTTATAGTAATAAAAAATGCACTTCTGAAAGTTTTGTAAAAATGAACTTCTTATAGTAATAAAAAATGAACTTCTTATAGTAATAAAAAAAGCACTTCTGAAAGTTTTGTAAAAATGAACTTCTTATAGAAATAAAAATGCACTTCTGAAAGTGTTGTAAAAATGAACTTCTTATAGTATAAAAAAATGCACTTCTGAAAGTTTTGGAAAATTGAAATTCTTATAGTAATAAAAAATGCACTGCTGAAAGTTTTTTTTACAGAGTTTCAGTTAAAGGAGTTCAGAATATATTGACTGTACCCCAGCAGAGATAACCCTGCCCTACACACAAAAAACATGTCCTTGGTATGTCACAAAACTGCATCTGATGGTGATGCTCCAATTCTGGAGATCTAGAGTGTTTGGGGTGCCCTTTCACTGCTATTTCTCCCAGAATGATTGGAGCTGTTAATCTATAGGTCAAACAGAACTGCTTAAAAATTAGTGCTATTCACAAGTATTGTGTGCAAAGAAAACCTAAAAGACTTTTTTTTTAAATTGTAAATATCAATGTACAATGAATGCAATTCCCTAACCTGTAGGCATGAAATAACCCTCAACATGTTGACTATTAAAATCAATCATTTAATTATAGATAGTGTATTGTCTTTGGTTCTTTACAATTAATAAAAGTGGTAATATTTAAAAAGAAAATTTAATGGTGGTAAAAGTAAATAATGACATGAAACAAATGTAAGATTTGTCTTTCATATAAATATCTTTCAATCCCTGAAGCCATGTGGAGAAATTACCTTATTTCTTAAATTTAAATAAATTGTTGGCTTCAAAGCGTTTAATTATTCTCTGCATGTGAATATATTATGCATTCTGCAGATGATGAATCACAGCAACAAAATGATTTCAGCAATTGCACAAATATATAAATCTTATATTCAACAAGAACTATGGAATTCCAACAGGTTCTGATAACCCATTATAATTCCTCTAAGATTTATGTAACCAAAGGAAAAAAAACAAAAAACAAAGGAAACATCATTATATTTGAACAAGAAATGCAATCAGTTTGATGATTTGGAGGATTTCTCTCTACAACTGTTGTAGTTCTGAAGCAAATTATTGTTTTATTTGCAAGCACATTTATCTTGTGCCTAATGTCATCATCAACTGGGATAATAACTTAGAATCTAACCCCTCCAAGCCCCACCTATCACCAACACTCACATTTGATAAATGATGAAGAAAAAAAAACACAGGTTAACTTTCTTTAGCTCATTCAAACATTTTTGTTGATAAAATCTTTGTGAGGGTGAAATATGAACAAATTAACCCATATTTTTGCATTTGGTAAAAGTGGATGAATATAATTAAATCATATATAAACTGAATTGCTTGTCCGTATTATTTCACTTGAGGATAATGTGAAAACATTTTGAATGGGAGTTTGCAACAACAAAAATACTCAATTTGTAATGAAGGTGTGTTAACCTTCTGAAAACTTAACCCTGTTAGTTTGAGTTGTTTTACAATTCACAGTAAACCTAATATTAAAAGCTGAGCATTATTTCTCTATGCACAGTTAGCTTAATATTTTGAGCTGAGTGGTATTTTACTGCCTTTCAAAAAAAAATGTGTTTGTTTCTGAGGTGGGGAGTCAATAATACTAGTCCACTGTTTTACAGGCAGAGTATCTTAACTCCCAACTTTGTTTCTCGTTCGTCCAGTCTGTTCTTTCTCTCTTCTTCTCTCCAATTAATCGTTTACTCACTGGTGTCAGTCGTCGTGTTTATCTCCAAGCCTACTTTTATGCAACAAAAATTTGCATATGATGTAGGCCTAGTCTCTACATATCTCGCTCACTAATATTCTACATTTTCTCAATTTTCGCCAGCATCAAATTTAAGGTAAGTCTTCTTATTTGACTTTTGTTCACTGTCATACCATACCCTGTAAGTCCAGTATTTCGGGTAGTGCCATTTTACCATACACCATAAACCTAGTATTTCAACAAGAGTTCTATTTTAGGTTGGTTGGTTGTTTGGGTTTTATGGCATATCAACCCTTGTAGGTTATTTAATGCCAAATCCACTTTTATACAAATACACAGTTCTATTTCAAACAATTCAGTAAAGCAAAAGTACACAGTTCAATTACCAAAAACATTTCAATTTCAAGCTATTCAGTTTAGTCAAACATTTCTGATTCAAGAAATTCAGTTTAGTATAAGTATAGTTTTTGTTTATACACAGTAAAATGTCAAAAACAGTTCTATTTCAAACAATTCAGTTTAGTATAAATATGCAGTTTAGTTCTATTTAACCCATAGATAGGGCCCCACCAGGTGCTACCACTCCAGGCCAGGGTGGACCTAGGAGTGATGCCAATAAAGGGGTGCTCTGCATTCTCCAAAGCTCCAGCATCACTGGAAACTCCCCATCAGATTGTTTAGTGTTATATCCAGGACATTCATTGTGGGGGGGGGGTCTTACCCTCCTGTAGAGAAGCAGTTGGTATATTCTACAGCCCCAGCCGACTGGGAAAAGTTCTATTTTAGTATATAAACCTATATTTTGGTCACAGAACACGTTAAATAAAAGCCTTAATATATAGCTGTCTAAATTTCTGATTCAAAGGCCTCTTGAAACAATGCTAGAAGACTTCACAACTTAGACAATATGTATAAACACGAACAAGTTGTAACTTAATATCTTCCAATAAAAAGGTCGTGGAGTTCCGTTGGTGTAGTGGCAAATATTCTGGCCTGAGACTTTGTAATCAACAAATTCAAACTTCAGTAACTCTATTATGTTCACTTCCAGTCTGATACCTTTGAGAAAGGCATAAACCCCTTTATCTCTTATCCAGCTGTGAGTTAAATAGTATCACTACTGTCCTTCTGTAAGGGTAGCTTTGGTATTAAATAACCCATAAAAGCTGATGTGCCATTATACAAAAAACCCAACCAAAACTAATAAAAAAGTGAATATAAATAAAACATTATTTCATAGATTTTCATTTACTAAGCTAAGCTTGGCACAAGGCCAAAATAAATCCTGTGAGAATCAATCTCACTGCAAAGCTACCTTACATTAAGATTTATTTAATCGAGCAGAAAAGCTTTAGGTTTCTTACAGTACTTGTTTTTAAAACGTAGTTACCCATTTAAGTACTGAATAGGCTCATCACTGCTTAACTATGGTGATCTGGTGAGAACCATTGCTTTAAGTATGACTTGATTGTATAAGTCAGGTAAGACTGTAGTTTCTTCTTTTTTTTATTGAAAATAAATTATGGAGGTCATATGAGTACAAGAACGATTCAATTGGTAAGAATTTGTTGTCTGAGAAAAATAACTTGCGTCTCATTTAATTGTGTGCAAATAAATACAAACAATACTAAAACCTTAAACAATGAATCATATCATGCAATGTGAATTCTTGATATTGGCATTTTTAAACTTTATCACTGATCAATATTTTGTTCAAACTGGTCAACTTGAAATTTAAGAGTTTGTTTCAGCATATGTGGCTTTACATTATATAATTTTTATTCATTTTTTTGTCTTTTCCTCAAACAATAGATCATTTTCTTATGAAATTTTATACATAGATTTCTATCTTATAAATAAGCTCTTTTTTTTAATTTCAAATTTCACATAGATTAATGTTGAAAGATATTCAAATAATGAGTGAGTGTATCCATGCTTGTATGTATGCATGCCCGTATGAATGGTTCTAGGTAGAAACACTTCAGAAATACATGCTTGATTAAAGGCCACAGACATTATTTACAGACTTTATTTAATCTTTGGATGTTTCATATGAATGGGTATAGGTCAGTGGTTAGTGTATATAAAAACTAATTAAATTTCAAAGGAGGTGCCAGTGGTGTAATGGTTATCGTCGCAGGAATTGGACACGGTGACACGAGTTCAAATCCTGGACTGATTGCATTTCACATAGCACTAATACCCTTGGGAAAGGTATAAATCCAATTATTCTCCCTCCAGCTATGGGTAAATAGTCGGGCAGACTAGGTTCTTCAGCCTTGGTGAGGCAACTAGTCTAGGAGAAGGAAAACTCTGAATTCAAACCTGTTAAACTTCGCTTAAAAAATTGACCTTGTGTCATATCCTGCCCGAGTGGAGGGGTTGGGTAAATATGATAAAAACTAATTAAATTGGGTGATTTCAATTCACAGGCTGGCTGGATCTATTTGTTTAACAGCATAACTTCTTATAGGTTATTTAATGCTGAAATTTGATTAATCTTTACATGTTGGATCATAATGATAATTACATTTTTAACGTTACATTGTGTTGTGTCATGAAATAAGTAAGGCTGATACACATGTAAAATAAGTAGTATTTTATTTTGGAGAGAATGCAGTACACCGTTTGGTACATCGACTAGTGTAAATAACCTTAGTTGTATTTGTTTACAGATACATTCTACAGCAAGCACTGCTCTAAGTAATCCTCAGACAAGTCCATACTGTAAGTTGGGTGGGGGGCTCCAGCCACTCCACAACCCATTGGAATAATTTCTTTTCTTTTTTTCAAATTTGTCTATAATCATTTGTTTGAACACAGTTATTTGGTTTCAAACATTCATATCCAGTACTAATATCTTACTGGTCCATTGGCATAATGGTTTGAATATTCACCAATGGTTTGGGAGACCAGGGTTCAATCCCAGGTCAAATCATACCAAAGACTCAAAAAATGATACCTGATGCTTCCTTGCTTAACACTCAGTATTATAAGGTACAGACCAAGACAAAGTGAAGTAATCCAGGGAAAGGTGTTGTGCCCTCTCGTACACATTGGTGTAGTAGCTAATGAAAATAGAGCTTTTGGGTTGCCCTCGACTATAGTCAGCCACCTTACAACTTATTAACTAATAATATCTAAACAGATTGATTGCATTTTAACAGGTATTACAGGGTGGAACTGAGAATAATGTCAACAAAAGGAAGCATGTTTAGTGTAATCATTATCATTGTAGGAAATGGAGTCTATGATCCAAGTTTAAATCCAGCATGGTTAAAAAAGGATGTTTCAGCAATAATGCAGACTACAAAACTATTCTTCAGTTGCAAATGGGACTGGGTATTGCTTTATTCTCTAAGAAAAGGGCAGTCCACTCTCCTCAGAGCAACAGAATTAGAGTCTTACCATAATTTGCAGCTTAGTTTCATACTTTCAATTTATGGATTGAACTCACAACAGAAAATAACTAAATCTGCTCCACCAAGTATATCAGTGAATAAGAGTAATACTTTCTCATCTCAGAAATTCTAATGAAAAACATTGTTATAAAACAATTTTATTTATAATCTTTTAAAAGAACATTTTATAAAAATCTTAATCTAAGAGAAATAATATTAGATTGGTACAAAAGTAATTGTGTTATTTGTTATTTTAAACTTTGACATGTATTTTGGAATAGACTATTATTTAACTACGTTGATGCAATATACTATTTTAAAGTGCAAAGTTTGCTCAACTGATTTATACTAATGGTTTTGTTTTCACTGTTTATTTTATTTTATTTTAGGCTGTAGAATTAAAGATGGGTCAAAAAACAAAATAAAAATATTTTAATGATTTTTACAGAATGAGTTCCTGCAAGAGATCAACAAACAATGGCAGTTTTAAAAAAATTTTCAAAATATTCATTAATTTCAGGAATTCAGAGAATTCTATGTTCTTGGAGTAAACAGGTTTGTTTATAATTGGTAATAATTCATATATTCTAATAGTTCTTATTTTGAATAATAAATTTTATTCTAAGCTGTGGTGTACTGTTTTCAAAGTTAATGGTTAATAATTGCTATTATTTTTTTAAATTAATTTGATACTATAATGGGCTATATTGGCTGTTTCATGGACATTTAGATTGAACATTGCACATTTGTTAGAAAAAAAATCAAAAATAGAATGGACACATGTTTATGGGCCGAAATTTCATGAGGAATTCATCTATGACTTCAAATACCTCATTGTTGAAAAGAATTTGATATTTATTAAACTTTTGACACACATGTAAGTGCAAAAAATTTAAAAAATTACATATAAACCAGTTTTATAACATGGCAGTATCATATAAAATAAAATAAATGCACATTTTGACTTGGATTTTTGCTTCTAACAATCGAATTATGCATATTATGTTCTCCTGGAAATCAATTTTGGCAACAAAATATTCAATTTAAAGAAAATTATGATTATAGATATTTTTTCAGATAAGTGAGGCAAAACTGAATGAAATTACTTTGAAAAGAGAGCATGTGGGTCTTTTTTCAGAATATATATATATATATATATATATATATATACATACATACAATGCCTGCTGCCTATAGACAAAATATTCTGATGCTTTTTGCCTCTAAAATAAACACTTTTGAAAGGTGTTATCTTAAAAGCTTGTTATAAAAAGTAAAGTTTTACTGAAATAGTCATAGAAAACTCATTATTAAACCTTTCAGTAAAAAAAAAAAAAAAAAATCAGAATACTTTTGGAAGGGTATTTTCTCTTAAATTAGTTCAGCTAGAAAGTCATTTTAAAGACTGCACCACAATTTAGATAATAAATTTGTACGCACAAATTTTACCATTAATTTTCAATAAAACTGTCAACTACAAACCCTCCTAACTTTTCAACAAAAAATGATGCAAGCAAAAAATCTGTTTGGCAAAAAATTCAAGATGAAGAATATGTTCATATCCTTTTATATAAAGAATCTTCAGAAATAGCCAATATCTGACCCTAGTCTACTGAGTGGTAACAATTTGTAGATTTTAATAGCTCTTATTTTTATAATCATCATTATTTGGGCCTTTTTTTTCCTTATTTGGGATGGGAGAACTGAAAGTAAGTTACATCTATTCTTTAAAGTAATGTTTTCAACACTATTATGGAAAAATATCCACTGGAATACGTGTTTGTTTTTAATTCTATTTCTTCTAATGTGAGCTTATTTTCACTGTTAGCTTGTTGCATTTTTGTGCAAACATGTCTGTGTGTTTGTTTTAAATATTGTGAAAATTTTGAGTTTTAAGACATCATGTAAATTATATAAATTATTATTTTTAATCAGTACAAACTGATAAAAATTTGAACAAATGCTAAATTTAGGATAAAAGTTAGTTGCTACAAATGCTAAAAAGTCAGAGCACATTATACAGAGTTTGAAATCAGACCTGACCGATAAAATGAAATGCAGTTTCTTCCAGGCAGCGGTCGTGTCGATACTGCCGAATGGATGCACTACTTGGATACTAACAAAATGGCTGGAGAAGAAGATAGATGGCAATTACACAAGAATGTTGAGAGCAATATTGAACAAGTCCTGGCGGCAACACCCCACAAAACACCAACTATACGGCCACCTGCCTCCCATCATGAAAACTATCCAAGTTAGATGAACCAAACATGCAGGACACTGCTGGAGAAGCAGGGACGAGCTCATAAGTGATGTACTCCTATGGACCCCCACATATGGCCGAGCAAAAGCAGGATGACCAGCTCGAACATACATACAGCAGCTATGTTAGGATATGGAATGTAGTCCTGAAGACCTGCCAGTGGCGATGAATGATAGGGAGAAGTGGCGAGAGAGGGTCAGGGATATCCATGCTAGCAGCACGACATGATGATGATGATGATGATGATACACAATTTTTTCCCAGAATTTCATAATTCAAAGTAATGGATGTGTGTTATGCACAAATAATTATGATAATAAATTTTATTCTTAGCTATCATGAAATGTTTTTAAGCTGCAATTATTTTTGAACAAATCCGATATTTAATTGCCTTCATTTGGAACTGATTGGTTTGGCTTGGTTTCTTTGTTTAATGGCATATCAATCTTTGTAGGTTATTTAATGCCAAAGCCATTCTCCTAGAAGAACAACAGTGGAACGCATAGCTGGGAGGATAAGGGGGTTCATACCTTTCCCAAGGGCATTTACCCGAAAGTGAACATAATAGCGCGACTGGAGTTCAAACTCGCTTACTACGATTCCACAGTCCATCACTTTAACCATTACACCACAAGAATACCCTCCTTTGGAACAGAAAGAATAGCTCCAACTTTTTTGAGGAGTTAAACAATTAAATTATAAATCCAGTAATGATACAACAGAATCTAGAATATTCTCTCTCATAGGGTACATTTTATATGCTCCTGAGTTTGAACTGCTATCCAAGTCTTTGATTTTCTTCCAGCCCTGAATCTTCAGGTAATAGTTGAAGCATGATCCACCATAATCTTTCATTTTGTCAGACCAAGAAACATTAAAAGAACTTTGAGGTCCCTTTGAAAATAGTTTCTACAGAAAGAAGAAGAAATAAAAAAAAAGTCAATTCCCAGAGATGACTGAAATCAATATAAAATCAATTTATCTGTTTACATGTTAAGGTGTACAAGACTTGGTAATCTCAACGTGTATAGCTGTGTATGTCATGTCCATATCCTCTTATCTGACGTAAGGAGTAGTTTAGAGGTTAATCACAAACATGTATTAAAGTCTTTGTATAAAGGGGGGAATATTTGTGCATTTGTAAGAAGATTTAGTGCAAGTATGCACATAGATAAATATCCATGTGTAGGTGTTGTTGTTTTTTTAAGATAGAGATGGAAGCTTAGTAAAAGATATATATATATATATATATATATATATATATATATATATATATATATATATATATATAAGTTTAAAAATGTTTAAAGATGTATGCAGTGTAGGGTGGATAGAAAGAAAGGATGTGGCAGTTATAAAGCAAGGATGGTTGTGTTTTAGGGCAATACAACTCTTGTTTACCCACATATGTATTGATTGAATATATATGATTTGTAAATGAATAATTTGTAGGTAACTTTATTTCAAAATGATCCAGAGCTTATTTGTTTGAACTCAGTTAAATGGTTCCAAGTACAGTTATTTTCCATTAATAATTTATTCAACATTATTCATTCATTTGCATACAATTAAATGGTTCCAAGTATTGCTATCAAATACTAATAATTCAATTTAGTATCTATCATTTGTTTGCACACACATGATTTCATACTTAGTAATTGAACACTAATAATTCTATTTGATTCATAGAGGGGACTCTAACAGTTACTACCACACTAGGTCAGAGTGGACCTGAGAGTAATGGCAATGAAAGAATACTCCACATTTTCCAAAGCTTCAGCCTGGATTCTCACCATCAGATGCAGTTTAGTGCCATATTCAAGACACTCTTTGCAGAGATACAGTCAGTATATTCTACAACCCAACTTCCAGCTGACTGGGCAAGTTGAAAGCAATGAGTGTAGATATGTGTTGTGTTTTTATGTGATTATGAGTATTATAAAAATTGTTGACATAGCCACTTGTGTACATATATGAGAGCACTTCAAAGATTCATCTCTTGCAAATAGGCATAATTTTGGGAGAGAGAAAGAGAGATGTTTCCATAATCTGCTGTAATATATATATATATATATATATATATATAAATATATAAATCTGAAAGGCTAATGTCACAGACAACACCATGGTTGTGTATATGGTTTACAATAATATATATATATATATATATATATATAGTTTGAAAGAAGATGCTTGTGGTGCAATGATTGTTGTTGTAGGAAATGGGCATAGCAACGTATGTTTAAACCTTGGATTAAACTGTTTGAATTTCACATAGCACTCACACCCTCGAAAAATATATGAATCCAACTAATCTCCTTCAGCCATGGATAAATAGTAGGTCAGACTATGCTCTTTAACCTTGGTATGATAAACAGTCTAGGAGAAAGAAAACTCTGAATTCAACTCTGCTTAAAAACTGATATTTTATCACATCTTGCTTATGCAAAGGGGTTAGATGAATACATACATAGTCTGAAAGAGTAGAATTTCAGACAACTGAATATATATATATATATACATTTTTATATAATAACACAAAAAAACAGCACAAATATATACAGTTTGAGTGAGCATGTGTGAAAGCTTTTTACCTATTGACATCATTGTATATTAGAAGTGTACTTATATGTCAGTATATTCATAAAACTTCAAATAATTTTACCTGTGTGTGTATGTGTGTGTAGATTGGTCGGTTGTTTGGGTTTTATCGCATATCAACCTTTGTAAGTTCTTTAATGCCAAATCCATTTTTATACAAATAATCAGTTCTATTTCAAACAGTTCAGTTTAGTATGAGTACACAGTATAATTGTCAAAAACATTTCAATTTCAAGCTATTCAGTTTAATCAAACAGTTCTTATTTAACCGGTTTTACCCCTCTGCAGAGGTCCAGTCAGTGTATTCTACAGCCCCAGCTAACTGGGCAATACACAGTTTTATTTCAGATAATTAATTTTAGCATAAGTACACAGTTTAAATGTCAAAACAGTTCTATTTCAAGCAATTCAGTTTAACATAAGTATGCAGTTTAAATGTTAAAACAGTTTTATTTTAAACAATTCAGTTGAGCATAAATAAGCAGTTTAAATGCAAAAGCAGTAAACTCTTGAAACCATGGTTTATTTCTATTTGAGCCATACATAGGACCCTTCTCAGGTGCTACCACTCCAGGAAAGAGTGGACCTGGGAGTGATGGCAATGAAGGGGTATTCCACATTCCCCAACATTACTGGAACCTCACCAACAGATTGTTTAGTGTCATATCAGGACACTTGTGGTGGTGGTGATGGGGTCTTACCTCTCTGCAGAGAAGCAGTCAGTGTATTCTACGGCCCCAGCTGACTGGGCAATATGTGTGTATGATTGTGCACTCACGTGTTGATAATAAACTTGGCTTCTTTCGTTATGATAGATCACACAATGTTTCCTTGACTACAGTTGTATTTAGGCTTATTTACATATTGTTAATGTTTTTGTCCTGATATAGTTGTTGGCGACCTTAGTTGAGGGTGACCCGAAGGCTCCCTTTTCAATAGCTACTACACAGAGGTGTATTGGAGGGTGCTACTCCATTCTCAGGATTGCTCCACTTTACCCTTGATCCTCAACTTATAATGCTGAGTGCTAAGCAAGGCGGCATCAAATACCATTTTTTTGAGTCTTTGGTATGATGTGACCTGGGATTGAACTCCAGTCTCCTGGACCATTGGCAAACACTTTACTCATTAGGCCGATGGACTCATACATGTATGTACATAGAACAGGGTAAAATTTAATTCCAAAATTAGTTTGCACTTATAATCGCATAAACGAGTTTTAAAGAATCAGCATCAGTAATTAGCAAACCTTCACAAGTGAATTTGAGTCTCACTGGGTTCCCCATTCATGTGGCCTTTTGCAAAATATATGCAGAAAGCTTAGTAAAATCATCAGTAATTAAGGGCACATGTTAAACATACATATATCTAAGTCAATACATGTTGATGAGCATGAAAGGTATTGTTAGGTAAATCAAGACATAAATAATCATTAAAAGAGAAATGTAATTGGCTTATATAGCCGCACTTAAGAGTGAGATACAAAAATTTATGTGCATGCATATCACTTATATTAAGTGTGTGCAAAAGTTCCCAGCATCCATTTTTTCTAATTAGAAACTGAATACATAATTAAAAAACCAGGTTTGAGTGTTCTCTATTTTGGTTGGTTGGTTATTTATGTTGGGTTATTTAATGCCAAATAAAGTCTTTTTTCCAAGCAATTATATAGATTGAAGTTAGTAATGATAATAAACTATTTATATATAATTATAGGATTTCAAGTTAGTAATGATAATAATGTATTTATATATAATTATAGAATTTCAAGTTAGTAATGATAATAAAGTATTTATATATAATTATAGGATTTCAAGTTAGTAATGATAATAAAGTATTTATATATAATTATAGGATTTCAAGTTAGTAATGATAATAAAGTATTTATATATAATTATAGGATTTCAAGTTAGTAATGATAATAATGTATTTATATATAATTATAGAATTTCAAGTTAGTAATGATAATAATGTATTTATGTATAATTATAGAATTTCAAGTTGGTAATGATAATAAAGTATTTATATATAATTATAGGATTTCAAGTTAGTAATGATAATAATGTATTTATATATAATTATAGAATTTCAAGTTAGTAATGATAATAATGTATTTATGTATAATTATAGAATTTCAAGTTAGTAATGATAATAAAGTATTTATATATAATTATAGGATTTCAAGTTAGTAATGATAATAAAGTATTTATATATAATTATAGGATTTCAAGTTAGTAATGATAATAATGTATTTATATATAATTATAGAATTTCAAGTTAGTAATGATAATAATGTATTTATGTATAATTATAGAATTTCAAGTTAGTAATGATAATAAAGTATTTATATATAATTATAGGATTTCAAGTTAGTAATGATAATAAAGTATTTATATATAATTATAGGATTTCAAGTTAGTAATGATAATAATGTATTTATATATAATTATAGAATTTCAAGTTAGTAATGATAATAATGTATTTATGTATAATTATAGAATTTCAAGTTAGTAATGATAATAAAGTATTTATATATAATTATAGGATTTCAAGTTAGTAATGATAATAAAGTATTTATATATAATTATAGGGTTTCAAATAAATAATGATGAAAATGTATGAGGTCCTTTAGGGTACTTGACTGGTAATATTTTGGGTGAATTTGTCTAAACCTGTCACAGTTTATGAGAATGTGTTTTATTGTGAGGGTTACTTTGCATGTTGAGCATATTGGAGAGGGTCTGGAGAGTATCAATTCTTTTCTATTTCTTCTGAAGCATGTCAGCCAATTATGTATGATGTGGAGCTTGTTCTGTGTTTGATCATCCCAAGAGTTTTGCCATTTCTTAAGTATGAATTTATTAATGATTCGTTTTAAGTCAGCATATGGAATTTTTGTGTTGGATATGTATGACAGGAGTTCTTTTTTGCAGCTTTGGTAGGGTTTAAGGGATCTTTGTTTTTTGAGGATAGGGATGGTTGTGGCTTGGTTCTGTAAGGTAAGAATATTGTCAGCAATCCAGATATTGTTGTATATAAGTAAATAAGTAAAGTTGGCGACCAGAAGGATCCCTTTTCAATAGTTATTCCTTTTCCTGGATTGCTCCACTTAACCCTTGATACATACCTTATATTGCTGAGTGTTAAGCAAGGAGGTATCAAGTACCATTTTTAAAGTCTTTGGTATGATGTGACCTGGGATTGAACACAGGTCTCCCAGACCATTGGCAAACACTCTACCCACTAGACCTATGAGCTGGTCAGATTTTTGTATATATTGAGAAGACATTTCAGGGATATTGTTGGGTATTCTTTGAGGAGGGTGTAGTGGATTTTATCTGGACTGAAGGAGGCTGGGTTGGTTGATTTAGATATTGTTTTGGGTTTATTTAGGGTGGAGGATTGGGGGTTGGTTATAGCTCTCAGTATTGTCAGAGGTAAATTTTATTATGTTCTTTTCTTCTTTGATTCTGATTGAGTTGAATTGATTTGAGTATTTTTTTGTGAATGATGCTTGAGCAAAATTTTCTGTGATCAGATTGGCTTACATTGGTTTTACATGTGTGGCTTATGTGTTTTCTTCAAAGAGGTGATTTATTGGGTTGTTAATGTTTTTATTAGATATTTTCTTTATAAAGTCCCAAATTATTTTTGGATTGGTTTTGAGTTTATTTTTGAGGTGAAGATTCTCCGGCAGGATCTTTTGGCTTCATTTGATGGTAAGTCAAGTTTTGGCTCTTTGTTGTTTGTATCTGTTTAAATTTTCTGATGAGGGGTTTGTTTGGAATTTACTGAGGGTTGCTTAATATTCTCTTATCATGTTTTTGTATTCCTCAGTAAACCATTGTGTATTGGGTTTTGGGGAGAGTTTTGTTGGCTATGGTGATGAGGGTATTGGTAAAATGTATTATGGGTTCTTCTTGATTTGTATTTGATTCTAGGATTAATGTGGTAAGGCATAGTTTTTTGTAAGATTGCCAGTTTGCTTTTTTAAAATTCCATTGTGGGGGTTTTGTTTGTGTTTCTGAGTTTTTTTATTGCAAAGTTTTTCATTATTGGTCACTGTCACAGGGGTCTTTGTATGCTCTCCAGTTATAGTCAGTGAAGATTGATGAACCACTGAGGGTTAGGTGTATGGCAGAAAATGTACCTGAAGATGGTTCAAGGTGGGTCTGAGATTTCTGATTGCAGAGGCATCAACTGTTGTTATTGATGATTTCTTCAAGGGTCTGACCTCTTTTGTTTGTTGTTTTACTTCCCCATATTATGTTGTGGCTATTAAAATCTCCAATCAAGATAAATGGTTTAGGGAGTTGATTTATCAAGTTATTTCTTTTTTGTTTTTGAGATCATGAGTTGGGATATATGAGCAGATGGAGACAGTTTTGTGTAAGGTTGCTAAGACTGCAATTGCTTGCAAATGGGTGTTGATATTGATTTTATTTTGGGGCATGTTTTTCCTAATTAGGATTGATACTCGACCTGAAGCTTTTTGTCCAGTATCAGTCATATTTTTCAAAGGTTTTTGTGTTTGGTTTATCAATATGATTTTTGAAGGTTTCTTGCAGACATATGACAGTCGGGTTGAGTTTTTGGTTTGTCACTATCATTTTGAAGGTTTCTTGGAGTCGTATGGTGGTAGGATTGAGTTTTTACTTTGTCTCTATCATTTTAAAGGTTTCTCGGAGACATTTAGTGGTAGCATTGAGTTTTTGGTTTGTCACTATAATTTTTTAAGGTTTCTTGAAGACATATGGCAATAGGGTGGAGTTCAGCTAATAACAGAAGCAGCTTATTTTAATTTGCCTTGTAGTCATGGCAGTTCCACTGCATTATTTTATTAGTCATGCTTTTTAATCTTTGTTATGAGTTTGATGTTGATTTTGTTTTGGTTTTAGTATTTTTTTTTTTTGATTTGGTTTGATTCAGTGATTTCAATGGGTTTTTGGCTTTTTGATCTGATTTTGTTAAGGTTTTTTGACTATTTAAGATTTCTCTGTTTTTAGAGACTTTCTTGCCTCTTCTTTTCCATCAGTTTGAATTTATTTTTGGTTTTTATCAGTGAGCTTTGTGATTTATGTTTGTTAGATTCTTTCTTCCAAAGAGATCTTTCTTTTGGAGTTAGCGATGAGCTTTCATTGCCATCCAAAATTTTTAGTAGGGATTGTTGGGTTTGGTAGTGATAGTATAGATGCTTGGGGTTTGTTGTTGTTTGGGCTGGGTTTTTTTTTTTTTTTTTGGTGTCCTCATCTTTGTTGATCAGTGGTTGGAGGTTTTTCTTTGGATTTGGGTCAGCATGGGGTTTGGTTGTCAAGTTGGTCAAGTTTTCTCTTAGTACTTCTAATAGTATCTTTAGTTCTTTTATAAGATTCATCATCTTGTAGTAGGTCATTCCTTGGTTTTGAGTCAAGTTTTTGTAGGTTTGGCAACATTTGCATAAGTTTTTATGACTACAGGATTTTCGACTAACTTCCTTGCCTCTGGGTATAATGTATTTTTTGTATGTCTTACTTCCAATATTCTTTTTTCCATATTTCACATTCTTTTGAGTCAGCTGCATGATTTTGATTGCAGTTTATGCACTTTTGTGGTTGTTTACAAATTTATGTGGTCTATTCTGATTCCTCCATATATTTTACATACTGGAGATCAGTTACATTTTTCTTTGCGGTGCTCGAATTTTTGGCAATGGTAGCAGCTCAGTGGGTTTAGTATATATATTTCAACTTTGGTTGTTGTGTACCCTATTTTTATTTCAGTAGGAGGTTTGGGGGTGTTAAAACTGAGAATATTCATTTGCTTGGAGAGTTTGATTATTTTTCTTAATGAATATTCTTTGGGTATCAGTGACACCTTGTTTGCAGAGGTTAGTTTTTATTTGATCTAGAGTGCAGAGGGAGAAATCTGGACTTCTCACAATACCCTTTGACGAGTGCAGAGAGTTATAGGGTTAGGCTTTTATTTTGAGGTTATAGAAGTATTTTTGTTCAAGTAAAAGGTCTGAGAAGGTTTTCTTTGGTATTTCTACCAGTAAGATATTGTTTATTGGCTTTTTGACAAATTTAGGTTTTATTAGAGAACTGAGATTTTTTCAATCATATATGCAGCCAATTTTCTGGTTGGGATATCCTCCATTGATTCTAGCAATATGAATTTGGGAAAAAGGTCACTTGATATTTTTTTTTGTATCCATTGGGATTTCAGATGAGTTTGTTGACTGTGCTTCTCACCCAACATAGAACCTTATAAAGGGAAATGTCAAGTGGGAAACCCATTCATCTTGGCAAATCAGGGCTACACATTCAGGATACTCACACTGAGGAAAGAGACCAACAATTTAAGATCTCTCAATTTTCTTTCCTAAGAGGAAACACAGGTCTTTCTTCAGCATGATTGACCCTGTAGCCATTGCTTTCAGATTTGGAACCTTAGAAAATTCTTTTGCAAGCCTCTGAAAGAAGGCTTGACATGACCAGCTGATTGATTGGATCAAGCCTCTCTGACTACCTGTCTAGCCCCGTAAGGGCCAAAGTGAAGTGTTGCTAATCATGTGGCCACTTAGGTAACTGGGTTGCAGACTGCTCAATCACCAGGATCCCAACCTAAAGTGCCATGGGCTGCCACCCACAGTCCACATGTATCCTCATTGGGGGGTTCTTATTGTCTTCAGAGATGAAGTTGGTGTATTTTACAGTCTCAGCTGACAGAGTGGATTAATAATTTGTTTGCACACAGTGAAGTGGTTACAAGTATTGCTATTTAACACCAACAATTTAATTTGATATCAGTCATTTGCTTAAACATAGTTAAATGATCAAACAGTTCTATTTCAAATAATTCAACTTATCATTAGTCATTCGTTTGCACAGAGTTTAAATGTCAAACAGTTATATTTGACCAACCAGGTGATACCACTCTGGGTCAGAGTGAACCTGGAAGTAATGGCAATGATGGAGTACTCTGTGTTCTTCAAAGATCCATCATTACTGGAGCCTCACCATCAGATAGTTTAGTGTCATATCCAGGACACTATTTAGAGGGGTCTCACCCCTCTGAAGAGATGCAGTTGTTGTATTATATAACCCCAGCCAACTGGGCTGATGTCAACTTGCCTTGGGTTATTTTATGTGGAGAGGGTAAAGAATTGCTCTTATTGTATTTACATTTGTTGTATAGTTATTTCTAAAGATATTTTGCTCACAGATATATCAAGTATTTCTGTCTAATACAAAAAACTTGACACTGTTGTATAGTTTCAAGTATTCCAATCTAATACTAATAATTATAGCTTCAAGAAACTATTCTTAATACAGATAATTTACTATTGCATGGTGTCATGAATTCCTATCTAATACTAATAATTTCAAAACAAAACTATCTGATCCAAAGATGGGTTTGGTTGTTTAATGGCATATCAACATTTGTGGGTTACTTAATGCTAAAGCCATTCTTGAAGAAGAACAGCAGTGATACTTTTTAACTCATAGTTGGGGGAAAAATGGGGTTCATACTTTTATCAAGGGCTATAGTATAAAAATGACCATAGATGGGACCCTAACAGACATTACCACCCTGGTTCAGAGTGAACCAATGAGTAATGACAATAAAGGTGTTTTCTACACTCCCCAGAACTCTAGAAGTGGAGGCTAACCACCAGATATAGTTAAGTGTCATACCTAGGACACCCCTTTTTGTCGGGATACAAGTCAGCATATTCTTAATCCTAGAGACAGGGCTCTCTATATTCAATATTCATTTATTCTATTAGGAGAAAATAACTACAAACAAAAGCTGATAGATGTGCAACACTGTATGTTGTTCCTCTCCCACCTTAAAAAAAGCCTAGTGCCACACTTGCCTGTATGTTCTTCCTTTCCAATAAATCACCTGCAGGATGAATATGTAACATAGAATTTGTTTCATCCTATTTACCCAACCCCTCCGCTTGGGCAGGATATGACACAAGGTCAATTTTTAAGTGGTGTTTAACAGGTTTGAATTCAGAGTTTTCCTTCTCCTAGACTAGTTGCCTAACCAAGGCTGAAGAACCTAGTCTGCCCAACTATCTAACCATAGCTGGAGGGAGAATAATTGGATTCATACCTTTCCTAAGGGTATTAGTGCTATGTGAAATGCAATCAGTCTCATCCAGGATTTGAACTCATGTCGCTGTGTCCATTTTCTATGATGATAACCATTACACCACGTTTCATGGCTTTTGGTCATTATCTACTTGGTCAGGCTGAGAACTTTTCAGCAAGCTCTGTGTAATGTATATAAAAGAAAGGACAAAGTCATTTCATAGGACACATCTGTACATTTATGAACTTTCCCAATACACTTCATGTCCAAACACAATCACATGTATCATGACTACTGATTATATACACTATAGTAATATATAGAGTATAAAATCTGAAGCTTTAAAAAAAAATCTCTAAAAGCCAGTATTAATCTTAAACAACATTCACAAAATCCAAAGAGTCACTTGTACAATGCAATGTCACATATAATCATAGGAAACATGGCAAAGAATTTCTCTGAATCAAATTATCCTGTTATCAAAATAAATATTTTCCGCATCTTTGCATGTGATACTTTATGGAAATATTTACACATAGTGAAGATTATAATGGGCCTGTTGCAAATATATATATATATATATATATATATTGGTACACATCTTGATAAATTAAATAAATGATAAATCATTTGTATTGCCTTCATGTTAAGAGTTTATACATGTTTATTGTGCTTCTCTTATAGTCACCTCATTCTACTTGTATACTTTTTGGTATAAAAATGAAATAAAACCACTATGTATTTTTATTGTAAGTGACCAGTCTTATTTCCCACTTTTTTTTCTGTTCTTCAGTTGCTTATATATACACTCGCCCACACAAACTGTGCAGATGTGTGTACACTGTGCATAAAAAGACATCTATATTTGAATATATATTTACTCAACCTCTCTTGAATTTTATTAAATAGAGTACAGCCAGCCAATTTCCATACCACAGTTAAAAGACCAAGTCTGCCCTACTATTTAAGAGATGCTTTCATACCTTTCTCAAGGGTATTAAGGCAAAGTAAAATGCAAATTGACTTGTCTAGGATTTGAACTCAGATCACTATGACCATCACCTAAGATGATAACCATTATTCCAAAGATGAATCTTAATAAATGTATTGGTATATCAGTCCATATGTGAATAGACTTTGTAAATAGATATGATTAGTTTACAGAAATGTTATTTTTTCTAACACAGTTGTTGCTATTTTATTTCTGGTTATAGTTTTTCAAAGTTGTGGAGTCTTGTAATAAAGCAATATCTAACGACAACTGTTTTAATCATAAACTGATTCTCGATATTTCCACTAGAAATAATAAAATCTTGCTATCTTGGATTCCAAGAAATTAAAGATTTTATAAAAATGATTGTTAGAAGTATAATTTAAAGATTAAAAATACTAGCTTTTTTACTTGATGCCGCCTTGCTTAACACTCAGCATTATAAGGTATGGATCAAGGGTAAAGTGGAGCAATCCATAGCTACCTTGGTGTACTAGGTATCGAAAAGGGAGCCTTCGGGTCGCCCTCGACTATAGTCGCCAACTTTACTTACTTACTTTTCTCTTCTATTCACAAAGAAGCAACAATAGGAACTAAGAAAGTGATAGTTGTGTACAAGTTTTCTACTTTGCAAATCCAATTCTCTACTCACTGATCCTTAATGAGGATTAACAATGTATTTACAAACTGAAAACACCTAAATACATCAACATAAATGTACTTTCTGTAAATCTGAGAAGAATGATAATCATTCCAAGAATTTTTTTTAGACTACTAGAGTCAGTCTAATTTCCTGGCTGTTTTTTTATCACCGTTAAGTTTCAGTCAATTTGATAAACAACCTTCTTCAAGTGTACAATCCATAAAGAAAGAATGGTCTCTCTTTCTGGAAAATGGCCGAAAATGAAAAGAAATGGGAGTAAATATACAAACTAGACCATACATAAGAGCGCATGCAGCATAGCCAATTCCATTCTCAGCAATATATTCTATATTTTTTGGATGCTCTTTCTTTCCCTTATATGCTAAAATATTCATACTATACTGAAATACATTCTGGATTGATTTGTACATCAGTCTGCAAGACTAATGTAAGCTGCTTCTTTATTTCTTTTTCACATATGTATATGGCTATATTACATCTAAATATATTTCTATATACACTCTGCTTGCCAGATAATTCCCTGCTAACATGTTTGTATATCTATTAAAGAATATACACAAGTTTTTTTTAATTTTATATGTGTCTTTTATTTTTATTTTATAGTGGAGTGGTGGATGCTGATTCTAGACTTTTCATAGTTTCTTAAACTTTTTGTTGGACAGGACTTGTTTTATAGATTCATTCTGTTACAGAAACTACAAACTTGAATTCTAATCATAAATTGCAAAAATATGTGCCCCCCTCCAGTCTCAAATATTTAAATTTCAATGAAATAAAATATCATATTAAATTAAAAAGTCTTAGAAAACATTGAACTAATTCTAATTTCATTTTAATTGATTTCTATCTAAAATTATATGTAGGATTTCTTTCAATATATTTCTGAATAAAAAAATAATATCAGAAATCAATAGCACCAAGTAATAATTTACTAAATTTGGTTTTGTTAAAACTACTTTGCAAATTATCCACTTGACAGCAACTACACAAGAATGTTGAGAGCAATATTGAACAAGTCCTGGCAACAACACCCCACGAGACGCCAACTGTACGGCCACCGGCCTCCCATCACGAAAACTATACAGGTTAGACGAGCCAGACACGCCGGACACTGCTGAAGAAGCAAGGACGAGCTCGTAAGTGACATACTCCTATGGACCCCCACATAAGCCGAGCAAAAGCAGGACGACCAGCCCGAACTTACATACAGCAGCTATGTGAGGACACAGGATGTAACCCAGAAGACCTGCCGGAGGCGATGAATGATAGGGAGAAGTGGCGAGAGATGGTCAGGGATATCCGTGCTGGCAGCACGACATGATGATGATGATGATGATATATTCTATGTCAACCTTTACTTCTTAGTGATATATGATACACATTGCAGGAATTTAAACTCATTCACAACATACCTCACCCTGCTAGACTTTAATAGAGATATTGTTAATGAATAAGATTCTAATTAAGATTAAATGATGTTTATTTAATAATAATTGAAACTATAATGTTAATAATTAAGGGAATAGTGATGTTGGTGGTGACAGTCTCAATTACTGATGGACAGACATATAATCTCGATTATAAGATAACAATCACAGTTTCAATGATTTATATTGGTGAATAAACATGGTGTAGAATGTAAGAGAAGCTGAAGAAATCAGCGGAGAAACAAAACAAGTAAAATAAAACTAAACAAATTATAATAAATTCCATGAATAGACTAAGTAAAGTTAATATTTAAACTTACCAAATCTGCTTGTAAAAAGTGGAAAATGTAAAACTCACCTAAAAGAAAAAGAAGGAAAAATTAAATTAGCAGTGTCAATTAAATAAAATCCAAAATTTATTTTATGCTAAAAAAAAAACAACATGAAAATGAAATAATCAGAAAAGTAAGAATAATACAAATAATCTCACAATTTTTTTTTCATAAATTAATCCTTTGAGCCTGGTATACTGAGATACTGATGGTAGTTTTATTTTCTCCGACATTGGAGCCACAATTAACAGTGTGGAAATTATGCTTAATAGAACAGGGTAAATTCTGACTCTGGGGTTAAAGGGTTAAGATAATTTTTACACTTTTAAATGATTGACTGATTTTAATGACAATGTAGTACCTGTGAGAGTGTCATTTTGGGGTCAAATAGGTCACTTGAAAAATTATTCATATTTGATGAGACAGTGTTAAAAAAACGTTTATGAAACAACTACAGAAAAAATAAACATTATTCCTAATCTTTAGGTATAAAATAAACCTAGACTAGGTTTATTTTATATCTACAAGCCCAGATCAGAGTGGAACTGGGAGTAATAGTTATTGTATTACATCCTCCCCTGATGATGGCCAAAAGTCGGGCAGAAAGTACTTGGAAAATAAACAATCATGGAAAATATATCAATCAATTCCTGCCGAATACTTTCAGATCAATATGGCAATATGAAAGGATCAACAAGTAAATATGTAAACAGAAAATATCTATTATATTCAATGCAATTTGTATATGTATATATATATACACTACTAGTCAAAAGTATTTGACCACCCTCAAAAATCTGTATTTCTCATCCTAAAAGTGATATTTTAATGAAACAAGTTAAATACCACAATCTTTTTATTTACAATACTAAATACAAGTCGTCCTTTGATCTTAACATAACTTTGATCTTTACATAACCAAATATCTTTTGAAAAGTTGAATTGAAGGCGTTTTTCTTCTTTAGTACTGAGCATGAATGAAATGTTTTCTAAAAGTTCATTATACCACCACTTGAACTTTCATTTGACTTATTTGTGTTGATTTTAGAGTGTTCGCCAATGGCCCGGGAGACCTGGGTTCAATCCCAGGTCGAGTCATACCAAAGACTTTAAAAATGGAACTTGATACCACCTTGCTTAACACTCAGCATTATAAGGTACGGTTCAAGGGTAAAGTGGAGCAATCCAGGGAATGGAGTAGCGCCCTCCCCTACACCTTGGTGTAGTAGCTATCGAAAAGGGAGCCTTCGGGTCACCCTCGACTATGGTCGCTAACTTTACTTACTTACTACTTTCTAGATTCTACCTGTTTTATCTATGCAGAGGACAATTTTATTGTCACCGGCTTGCATAACAGAAGGCTGACTGCTCCAAATATCACTGCACAACTGAACCAATGTCATAAAACATGTGTTCCTCATAATGCTGAGTCTTAAGCAAGGAGGCATCAAGTACCATTTTTTGAATCTTCGGTATGACTCAACCAGGGATTGAACCCCGATCTCCAGGGCCATTGGCAAACAATTTACCCACTAGGCTAATATATATATATATACACACATTCACACAGATATATGCATGATTTTTAAGTCAATAGTTTGTAGGTAAAATTATTTTTGAATGAACCAGAGCTCATTTGTTTGCACATGGTTAAATGGTTTCAATTATTGCTATAAATTACTAATAATTTAATTTTAACATTAGTCACTTGTTTACACACAATTAAATGCTTTCCAGTATAGTAAATTATTAAGTAGTTTTATTTGACCGACAAATGGGACCCTAACACATACTACCACTCCATGTCAGAGTTGACTAGGGAGTAATGGCAATGAAAATATACTACACATCTCCTTAGGCTTCAGGAATGAAGCCTCACCATCAGATAGCTCTCTTTCATATCCAGGACTCTCATTTGGGGAGTCTTACCCCTCTACAGCCTCAGTTGACAGGGAAAAGTTCTATTTGACCATAGATGGGACCCTAACAGCTACAATCACTATGGGTTAGAGTGGACCAAGGAGTAATGACAATGAAGGAGTACTACACATTACTCAAAGCTTCAGGACAGGAGCCTCACCATCAGATACAGTTTAGTGCTATATCCAGGACACTTTTCAAAGTGGAGAGGTCTTACCTTCTGCAGAGACGCAGTCAGTGTATTGTACAGCCCTTCTTCCGGCTAACTGTACAAGTAAGAAGAATGTGTGTAGATGTGTTGTGTTTTCATGTGATTATGAGTATTATAAAAATTGTTAGCATAGCCACTTCTTCAGGGCAAAGTTCTATTTGTCCATAGATAGGACCCTGAGAGGAACTACCACTCCGGGTTAGACTAGACCAAGGAGTGATGGCAATTAAGCTTCTGACCATCCGATGGTTTAGTGTCATACCCAGGACACTCGATAGGGGGGGGTCTCACTCCTCTGCAGAGGTGCAACAGCATATTCTCCAGTCACAGCTGACTGGGCTAAAATTACAAACAACTCACAAATAGACTGTGAAATCAGTATTGCGTGTGTATAAATAAAACAGATACACTGAGTATCTACAAAAGATATAGTTTCAAAAACTTACAACATTAAATTTTTTTTTTGTTGTTGTTGAGAAAAACTTGAACTTTATTGTTAAGGTTTTTAGCAGCATCAGGAGTGCTACTCTCAGTTTAGAGGCAGTTGAGAAGGTTTAAATTAAGCAAAATGAATTCTGCTATTCTAGAGTTATACAAATTTAGAATTCATTTTTAGAAAACAACAGTTAACTAAATGATTGCCTAACGACATTTGACACAATGGGATGTTTGTGTAACAGTAAAAATCTAGGAAACAATCAGTTTGTGAGAAACAATTGGATTGTGTTCATTTATGCTTCCTGTGCAGCCAATAAAAATCCACCACGTGTGTAAATCAGGCATATGAATTTTAAATCAGACTTTTGGGAAAAGTTTGAAGAAACATTTCAAAATGATTCTTTATAATTTGCTGTTATTGTTAAGTTTTGATGACCATGTAGTTTCTGTAAAGAAATTCTTGAGACTTGAGTTTATCAAATGATTAATTTTCTGTAAAGAGTTGATTGGAAGTTACACTTATGAACTCTGTGTGACTCTTTATAACTGTATTGTGAGAGTTAATATCTTAGATATTTTTAAAATAAACTTTTGAAACTGTATTTATTTAGTAGATGCCCTGTATATGGATACATGTATACACCTGTTTATAAAGGGTATAAACATAAAATTATTTTTTGTTTGGTTTCTGTAAAATTTTCAAGAGTGAGTAATTCATGGCAATGCTGATATTGGCTTTTTAAAAAAAAATTCCTATAAAATTTGAGGATGAGATTGTTATTCCAAAGTCTCTTGGATACCACAAAATGGTCAGAACAGAATTATATCTTTTCGCAATGCCAAAATAATCAGAAAATAAATTACATGGTTTTTGTCAACTCTTGTAAATATAGTAATTCTTATTTATTCTTTTTTTTTTTAATGAAGCATTCTCAACCATTATTTTTCACTAGACTTTTTTCTTTCATCATAATTTTTAGTTGCTTATTTTATCACAACTTAGCTGATGAAAAAAACAAGTAAAGATTATGATAAAAAAAATCATCATTATCAAATCATGCTGATAGCACCAATTCTCTTGACCTTCTCTTACCGTCTGCCTCAATCATCCATTACTCTTGTTAGGTTTTCTTCATGGAATCCAGTGCCTGCACAGTGCTGATATATGTAAGTTTTTTGCTTGTCAGCCAATACAGGTGTAGGAATTCACAGGAGAAGATGACATGAATTTGTCTCTGCTTCCCCAGCAAGACTTGCTTCTTGTACTTGGATGGTTTGATAGATGGGAGGTAAGTGGCCGTACAGTTGTTGCTTTGTGGGGTACTGCTTCCAGGATTTGTTAAGAAAATTAATGCAGCATCCTTGTATGGTTTCCATCTAACTTTAGCATAAATTTTTCTTCATGCATATTCAAACAATCTTTCAAATGCTATTTTGCTTAAATTTCATTATTCCAAAATGATGAACCCAAACTTATTAATCCTTAGAACACTGAACTCTCACTCAACAAACTCCTGGCTGTAATTGGTGACTTTAACTTACAAAATGTTAAATAATAGTACAACATTTTATGAGCAACACTGATGCAGAAATGCCCAACCAAGAATTTAAGCTGTTAGGGTATATCCTGGAAGAAACACACCACAAAACAGCAGTTGTCCAGTCACTTACCTCCCACATCTAAAAGTAAGACATGTGGGACACTGCTGGAGAAATAAGGACAAACTCATAAGCGACATTCTCCAATGAACCCCTTCATATGGATATGCAAGTGTTGGCTGACCAACAAGAACTTATCTACAACAGCTCTGTATGGACACCGGATGTAGTCTTAAAGACCAGCCGGAAGTAATGGAAGATAAAGATGAATGGTGAGAGTCTAAGAAATCAGTGCTAGCAGCATAATATGATGATGATGACTTCAAGGTAGTGACTCAAATACCAGTTTCTCAGATTCAAAAACTTAATCTTAATAGAAAATGAATTTTTGATTATAAGCCATACTAGAACATTTTCGGCAATTCTAATATTTTTGATGACATTATATGAAGGTGTTATGTAACAGAAATCTCTTCTGATTTACAAATACATTTCAAACCTATCCACCAGCAAAAAAAATAAATGAGTAAAAATACCAGGAGCATACATTCAGACAAAAATAAATAACATTAACCAGATGTTGTCTGAACTATGGCTTCTAACAAAATGAATAAAACACTTCGCTGTGTTGATAGGCTCTGCGCATCCATCCAGTTGAAATGTCAAAATAAATTCCCAATCAAAAAAGTCCCTTTTTCAATTAATCACAAACTTTCCTCCCCAAGTTTTTCAGAGCTGATTCAATCCCAAATATGGCTATAAAACAGTCAACAAAAGGTCACAAAGGAAGTTGACACCAGGGACTGCTATCAGAGGGAATTGTCACATGTCACATTTTGTAAAAGATCAAAGACTTCCGAAACCCTACCACTCCACACCACAATCAACATACCACATAAGTCCCTGGCATTTACCCCACAAGACCAAGACTGCTCATAGTCTACTGACCTACATCATAACACCAGGCCACAAGTAAACACACTTGGGAGCCAAGAACAACTCACACCCATTCACCTTCTGACCCTTATCTGCTGGAAGAAGAGAGCCTGTATCTTTTTTTAATCTATTAACTTCTATTTATCTAAAATAAATAAAATTAAAACCTCTCTTCTGTTGTCTCTTGCAACCATTTGCTTGTCTATAACAAAGGTATATTTACTTGCATATAAGACATATGTTTTAGAAATGATAGAAATATTAATCTTCAATAAGCTTTTATTATGACAAGGGAACCATCTACAAAAGTTGATAACAGTTATAAATTGAGGATGTTAGCCATTCAACTAGCCTTTAAATCATCCAAAAATGATTGGTTAGTGGGGTTTTATGGCATATCAACTCTTGTAGGTTATTTATACCAAATCCTTTTTATAAATATATATTAAATATATATTATTTGGTTTGGTTTGGTTTGTTGGGTTTAATGGCATATCAACCTTTGTAGGTTATTTAATGCCAAATCCATTTTTATGTAAATAATCTGTTCTATTTAAAACAATTCAGTTTAGCATAAGTACACAGTTTAATTATCAAAAACATTTCCATTTCAAACTATTCAAGCAGTTATATGTAACAATTCAGTTAAGTGTAAATACAGTTTTAATGTCGAAAAACTGTTCTATTTCAAATAATTCAGTTAAGCATAAGCACGCATTTTAAATGTGAGTATGGTTTAATTGTCAAAAACATTTCTATTTCAAGCTATTTAGTTTACTCAAACAATTCATTTTAACATAAGTATGCTGTTAGTTCTATTTAACCCATATATAGGGCCCTATCAGTTGCTACCACTCCGGGCCAAAGTTGACCGAGGAGCAATGGCAATGAAGGGGTACTCCACATTCCCCAAATCTCCAGCACTGTTGGAACCTCACCATCAGATTAATTAGTGTCATACCCAGGACACTCATTGGGGGGGTCTTACCCCTCTGCAGAGGTGCAGTCAGTGTATTCTACAGCCCCAGCTGACTGGGCAATATATTATTTGTACACACATTTTGTAGATAACATTTTAAAATGAGTCTGAGCTCATTTGTTTGCATACAGCTAAAAGGTTACACATATGATTTGTGAGTCAATTGTTTGTAGGTAATCTTATTTTTAAATGAATCAGAGCTAATTTGTTTGTATACAAATATTGCCACTGCTTGCACACAGGTAAATGGTTCCAAATATTCTATCCCAAATAGTTCGATTTAGTATTAATCATTTGTTTGCACTCACTTAAATGGTCTCAATTATTGCTATCTAACATGAACAGTTTTATTTGCATACAGTTAAATGGTTTCAAGCATCACTACGTAGCACTAAAAATTCAATTTAAGCACACAGTTAAAGAGATTTCAAGTGTTGCTAATCAACATTAGTAATTTTATTCCACATAACTTATTTATTATCACACAGTTAAAGGTTTCCAAGTATTGCTACGTATCACTAACAGTTCAATTAAACATCAGTCATTTGTTTACACACAGTTTAAATATCAAACAGTTCAATCTGACCTATAGATAAGACCCTATCAGGTACTTCCACTCCGGGTCAGAGTGGATCAAGGAGCAATGGCAGTAAAGTAGTACTCTACATTTTCCATGGCTGAAGCTTTCACCATAAAAGATTGTTTAATGACATATCTAGGACACACATTGGGTGGTGGTCTTACCCCTCTGCAGAGATGCAGTTGGTGTATTCTACAGTCCCAACCGACTGGGCTTCATATGAGATGTGAATTTTAGCAGTTAGTAGTAAATTAAATGAGAAGCAGTATTAGTTTTTTGGTTGTTCATGTTATTTTTGTACTTTAAAGGAGAATTCATGAAGACAACTCTCCTGGGGTTTTTTTTGTCATTAGCAAATCAGAATAAATGACGGTTATTTCTTTCACTTTTTGATTATTTCCCTAAACAAAAAGAATAAAACTGTTTCTTTATCTATTATCAGTGATGATATAACAAGAAAAGTGGCTGTTTTAGTATGCTCTTGGGTCATTCTTTCATACTTTGTGCATTAATTTCTCCATACACAAGTTAAGATGCATCATATAAAACTTGTACTCTTATTAATTCTCATAAAAATATTTATATAAATATATTTAGCATTTTTATATAGTATATTAATTTAAGTCAGACCTGACCGATAAAATGAAACACATTTTTTCCAAGCAGCAGTCGTCTTGATACTGCTATATGGATGCACTACATGGACACTAACTAAACGGCTTGAGAAAAAGCTAGACGGCAACTACACAAGAATGCTGCGAGCAATAGTGAACAAGTCCTGGAGGCAACACCCCACAAAGCACCAACTGTACGGCCACTGACATCCTATCACAAAAACTATCAAAGTTAGACAAACCAGATATGCAGGACACTGTTGGAGAAGCAGGGACGAGCCATAAGTGATGTACTCCTACGGACCCCCTCATATGGCTGAGCAAAAACAGGATGACCAGCTCGAACCAACATACAGCTGCTCTGTGAGGATACAGGATGTAGCCCTGAGGACCTGCCAGAAGCGATGAATGATAGGGAGGAGTGGCGAGAGAGGGTCAGGGATATCCGTGCTGGTGGCACGATATGATGATGATGATGATGATGATTAATTTAATATAATAGCAAGATTAGCATCAATTCCTTGAAGCAGACTTATAAGTCAGTTTTGATTTCCCCAAAATTCTTAGTGTTTTGGAGTTATATTAGTTTCTTAGTGTACTAAAGAATTCTTTAAATTTCTAATTAGTCAATTGAGGAATTGTTGACATATATATCCCTCCATCAGGTTTACTACTGTAGGGTTGCACCACAAGGACTTTAACAAAACGTCTGGAGAAAGAGTGAGATGAGAACTACATAAGGATGCTGAATGCTGTTTTGAAAAATCCTGGAAGCAGCACTCCACAAAACAGTAGTTGTACGGCCACTTACCTCCCATGTCACAAACTATTGAGCTAGGGGATAAAACTTGCTGGGCACTGCTCAAGAAATAAGGTTGAACACATAAGTCACATTCTCCTATGGACTCCTACACATGGACACACCAGTGTTGGCTGACCAGCAAAGACTTATATTCATCAATTCTGTGCAGATGTTGGATGCCATCTATTTGTCAATAGGTGTGGATGGAGAGAGATACTCAAGGAAATCCGTGCTATTAGCACAACTAGATGATGATGATATCAGGTGTGGCCAATCTTTCATACATCAGCTTTTCTACACATGAATTCATATCAGTCATATGCATCTTGAACTCACATTAATTCTTTTAAAAATATCTATACAAATGTATTTAGAGTTTTTTTTTATAGAATTTATTGATTTGATTAAAGAAAAAAACTGAGATGAATATTGCTTCCTTAAATGAGACTTTTAAATGTGTTTTTATTTTTCTAACATTTTAATGTTTGGAGTTATATTAGTTATTGAGAGCAGCAGAGAATTCTTTACATTTTGAACAATCAATCTCATTTTGTTTTTCATTAATTTCTCAGCCGTTCACCATGTTTTTAAATTACTTGGCGTTATTATAACCAGTTTGCTTTACACTTGAAACTCAAGAAATATCTAATATCAATTTATTATTCTTAAAAATAAAAATATTCAAAGAATCCTAATCTTATTACCAATTTGGCAATTTCTGAGATATATATCCTTATATCAAGTGTGGCCAATCTTCTGCATTCCTTACATTAATTTGCCTTCACCAGAGTTCAGATGTGCCATACAAATTTTATTCTCCCATTAATTCATCTAAAAATATTGATGTATATTTTTCTTTAGGATTTTTACATTGATGTTATATAAAAAAAAAAAAAAAAAAAGGCATAAACATAAATTCTCTTGATGAAACTTGGGTGTTTGTTTTTATTTCACCAAACTTTTAATGTTTAGAATGAAATAATTTCTTCAGCACAGCAAATCGTTCTTTATGACTTGATCAGTCAATTGAGATCTTGTTTTTTGCTTTGGATAAATTTTCATCACTGAAAATAGTTGTTCTCATCTTTATGTCATTCCACCTTTAGAGATATAATTGGGAGAAAATTTTTTTCATCCTGAAAAATATTTACGGAATAATGATAACCAAAAATTGATTATTGCAGAAGCATTTTAGATTGAGGGGAGCACACCAAATTTCCCTTTCAATAAAGAATTTGCACACAACTGAAAACATTATTTCAGAAAATAATGAAGTACAAACCCATTCAGTCTGAGTGACCAGTAAAAAATTCTGAATATGATTGACCAACATAAAATTCCTAGTGTATGAGTGACCAACATAAAATTCCTTGAGTACGATTGGTTTGGTTTGTTGGGTTTTATGGTATATCAACCCTTATAGGTTATTTAATGCCAAATCCATTTTTATGTAAATAATCAGTTCTATTTTAAACAATTCAGTTTAGCATGAGTACAGAGTATAATTGTCAAAAATATTTCTATTTCAAACTATTCAAGCAGTTATACATTACAATTCAGTTTAGTGTAAGTACAGTTTCAATGTCAAAAACAGTTCAATTTCAAATAATTCAGTTTAGCATAAACACGCAGTTTAAAAGTAAGTACAGTTTAACTGGGAAAAACATTTCTATTTCGAGCTATTCAGTTTAATCAAGCAGTTCTACTTCAGCTAACTCAGTTTACTATAAGCACAGATTTTGTTTACACACAGGTACATGTCAAAACAGTTCTATGTTAAACAATTCAGCTTAGTGTAAATACAGTTTCAATGTCAAAAAACAGTTCTATTTCAAATAATTCAGTCTAGCATAAGCACGCAGTTTAAATGTAAGTACGGTTTAATTGTCAAAAACATTTCAATTTCAAGCTATTCAGTTTAATCAAACAATTCACTTTATTATAAGTATGTCATTAGTTCTATTTAACCCATATATAGGGCCCTATCAGGTGCTACCATGCCGGGCCAGAGTGGACCAGGGAGCAATGGCAATGAAGGGGTGCTCCGTATTCCCCAAGGCCCCAGCATTACTGGGACCTCACCATCGGAGTGTTTAGTGTCATATTCAGGACACTCGTTGGTGGGGGGTCTTACCCCTCTGCAGAGTTTCAGTCAGTGTATTCTACAGCCCCAGCTGACTGGGCAACTTGTGTACAAGTGTCCAACACAAAATTCTTTGTGTATGAGTGACCAACACAAAATTCTTTGTGTATGAGTGACCAACACAAAATTCCTAGTGTATGAGTGACCAACACAAAATTCCTAGTGTATGAGTGACCAACACAAAATTCCTAGTGTATGAGTGACCAACACAAAATTCCTAGTGTATGAGTGACCAACACAAAATTCCTAGTGTATGAGTGACCAACACAAAATTCCTTGTGTATGAGTGACCAACACAAAATTCTTTGTGTATGAGTGACCAACACAAAATTCTTTGTGTATGAGTGACCAACACAAAATTCCTTGTGTATGAGTGACCAACACAAAATTCCTTGTGTATGAGTGACCAACACAAAATTCCTTGTGTATGAGTGACCAACACAAAATTCCTTGTGTATGAGTGACCAAACACAAAATTCCTTGTGTATGAGTGACCTAGTGTATGAGTGACCAACACAAAATTCCTTGTTTATGAGTGACCAACACAAAATTCCTTGTGTATGAGTGACCAACACAAAATTCCTTGTGTATGAGTGACCAACACAAAATTCCTAGTGTATGAGTGACCAACACAAAATTCCTAGTGTATGAGTGACCAACACAAAATTCCTAGTGTATGAGTGACCAACACAAAATTCCTAGTGTATGAGTGACCAACACAAAATTCCTAGTGTATGAGTGACCAACACAAAATTCCTTGTGTATGAGTGACCAACACAAAATTCCTTGTGTATGAGTGACCAACACAAAATTCCAAGTGTATTAGTGATCAAGACACAATTTCTGATGTATTTGGCCTAGTGCCTTCATTTTGTTATAAAAATTCTGCCTGTATAAAATGGGATTATATGATACTAGGAGACTGCTATATTAGATATAGACATTAGTTTCAGTATATCTAGCTATGTGATTATTATTAACTGATGTATTTGGCCTAGTGTCTTCATCTTATAATAAACATTTCAGCTATTCTATCTAAGAAGTGGATGATAACATGATTGATTGATTTTAGTGGTATGTTAACCCATTTAAGATTATTTTATGCCTAAATGTTAGAGAATTGCATTCATTGTATATCTTTATTTACATTTCATATAGAGTTGTTTCTTGAGAGTTTTTTGCACAGTTATATGATATCGAGTATTCCTATTTAATACATATAATATATGCACAGAAGTATATTTCAAGTATTCCCATCTAATACTAATATCGAATACACAGTTATATGGTTTCAAGTAATTATTTCTATTTAATAGTAATTTGTTTGTACAGTCATTCAGTTTTAAGTAACTAATAATAATCCTTAGTAAGCTTGCCCATCGGCTGGGGCTGTAGAACACATCGACTGCTTCTCTGAAGAGGGGTAAGACCCCCCCCCCAGTGAGTGTCCTGATATGACACTAAACAATCTGATGGTGAGGTTCCAACAGTGCTAGAGCTTTGGGGAATGTGAAGTACCCCTTCATTGCCATCGTTCCCAAGTCCACTCTGGCCTGGAGTGGTAGCACCTGATAAGGGTCCTATCTATGGGTTGAATAGAACTAAACCGTGCTTCTATCACTATACTGATTTTTGCATTTAAACTGCATATTTAAGCTAAACTGAATTGTTTAAAATAGAACTGTTTTGATATTGGAACTGCGTATTAGTGCTGAACTGAATTGCTTGAAATAGAACTGTTTTAGCGTCTAAACTGTGTACTTATACTAAACTGAATTATCTGAAATAAAACTGTTTGACATTTAACTCTGTGTTTCATTTTATCGGTCAGGTCTGACTTAAATTAATATACTATATAAAAATGCTAAATATATTTATATAAATATTTTTATGAGAATTAATAAGAGTACAAGTTTTATATGATGCATCTTAACTTGTGTATGGAGAAATTAATGCACAAAGTATGAAAGAATGACCCGAGAGCATACTAAAACAGCCACTTTTCTTGTTATATCATCACTGATAATAGATAAAGAAACAGTTTTATTCTTTTTGTTTAGGGAAATAATCAAAAAGTGAAAGAAATGACCGTCATTTATTCTGATTTGCTAATGACAAAAAAAAACCCAGGAGAGTTGTCTTCATGAATTCTCCTTTAAAGTACAAAAATAACATGAATAACCAAAAAACTAATACTGCTTCTCATTTAATTTACTACTAACTGCTAAAATTCACATCTCATATGAAGCCCAGTCGGTTGGGACTGTAGAATACACCAACTGCATCTCTGCAGAGGGGTAGGACCACCACCAATGTGTGTCCTAGATATGACATTAAACAATCTTTTATGGTGAAAGCTTCAGCCATGGAAAATGTAGAGTACTACTTTACTGCCATTGCTCCTTGATCCACTCTGACCCGGAGTGGAAGTACCTGATAGGGTCTTATCTATAGGTCAGATTGAACTGTTTGATATTTAAACTGTGTGTAAACAAATGACTGATGTTTAATTGAACTGTTAGTGATACGTAGCAATACTTGGAAACCTTTAACTGTGTGATAATAAATAAGTTATGTGGAATAAAATTACTAATGTTGATTAGCAACACTTGAAATCTCTTTAACTGTGTGCTTAAATTGAATTTTTAGTGCTACATAGTGATGCTTGAAACCATTTAACTGTATGCAAATAAAACTGTTCATGTTAGATAGCAATAATTGAGACCATTTAAGTGAGTGCAAATACTAAATCGAACTATTTGGGATAGAATATTTGGAACCATTTACCTGTGTGCAAGCAGTGGCAATATTTGTATACAAACAAATTAGCTCTGATTCATTTAAAAATAAGATTACCTACAAACAATTGACTCACAAATCATATGTGTAACCTTTTAGCTGTATGCAAACAAATGAGCTCAGACTCATTTTAAAATGTTATCTACAAAATGTGTGTACAAATAATATATTGCCCAGTCAGCTGGGGCTGTAGAATACACTGACTGCACCTCTGCAGAGGGGTAAGACCCCCCCAATGAGTGTCCTGGGTATGACACTAATTAATCTGATGGTGAGGTTCCAACAGTGCTGGAGATTTGGGGAATGTGGAGTACCCCTTCATTGCCATTGCTCCTCGGTCAACTTTGGCCCGGAGTGGTAGCAACTGATAGGGCCCTATCTATGGGTTAAATAGAACTAACAGCATACTTATGTTAAAATGAATTGTTTGAGTAAACTAAATAGCTTGAAATAGAAATGTTTTTGACAATTAAACCATACTCACATTTAAAATGCGTGCTTTTGCTTAACTGAATTATCTGAAATAGAACTGTTTTTTGACATTAAAACTGTATTTACACTTAACTGAATCATTACATATAACTGCTTGAATAGTTTGAAATAGAAATGTTTTTGATAATTAAACTGTACTTATGATAAACTGAATTATTTTAAATAGAACAGATTATTTACATAAAAATGGATTTGGCATTAAATAACCTATAAAGGTTGATATGCCATAAAACCCAATAAACCAAACCTTAGTAAGCAATTATAACTTCAAATAATGATTCTTAATACAAATATTTTGCATACAGATATGTCTCGTACACCTATCACATATACAAGTACAATAACTTTTAAATAGATCTAATTGATCCATTGATTTGCCCCTGACATGTACAACTACTCTGGTTCAGAGTAGATCTGGGAGTAAAGTCTATGAAGAAGTACTTGACACTCACCAGATTTCCAAAATTCAGGCATCAACATCAGATCCAGTGTCATACTCAGAACACCACCTTGTTTTTTTGGAGTGAGAGGTGAGGGTCTTACCCTTTTGCAGAAGATACAGTCAGCCTATTCTAAGCTTTGCAGATAGGGTGATGCATGATAACAGGACAATGGTCGATTGGATACAGGAATGAGTTAATGTGTATTTAGCTATATAATTATTATACATTAATCCAGTTAAATTAGAAGTTTAATCTTAGTTACGATAATCACAATATTTTAACCATCGTGCCCTCTCTGGAAAATAAAATAGCTGAAACATTATTACTTTGATAACAGCCAAAAAAATTGAAGGTTAGAACAGCTGAAACATTCTGACTATAATGACTATCCCAGTGGAGACACTAGTACATTAGTAAATAATAACTGATAAAATAGATTCAAGACCAGAAACAGCTTATCGTCACAGGACCCAAAGTGGCCATCTTATCATACATCTTAGCATCTTTATTATTTTATTCAGATATTTTGTTTTGAGAAGGTCTAATAACGGAAGTAAAAGTATAAAGGTATTTTCTGAAACACTCTACCTGAAATAATTCTATTTCAAATAAAAGCAGACTGTCTAAGATCAACATGTGAATGTTAACAAAGGAGAAAGGAAAAGTAATGGCCTACCCAAAGAACCTATGAACAAAAAATGTCTATTGATCATGCCAAAGAAGAAAAACATACGCATACCCTTTACATGGACATACAAATACTTGCACCAGCACACATACATATAAAAAAGGCTCATGTAAATGTAATGGTTAATATTGTTAGAAATGAACTCAGCAATCAGTGTTCAAATTCTAGATGAGGCTGCCTGTGTTTCATTTTGCACTCATGCTCTTGGGAAAGGTATGAATTCATCTCCCTCTGAGCAACAAGTAAATTATAGGGTAGACTGAGTTCTTTTGTCTCGGTGAAGCAGATAGTCTAAGAGAAGGAAAACTGAATTCAAAGCAACTGTAAAATAAAGTAAAGTTAGCAACTGTAAAATAAAGTAAAGTTGGCAACTGTAGGTGAGGGTGACCAGAAGGCTCCCTTTTCAATAGCTACAACACCGAGGTGTAAGGGAGGACGCTACTCCAGGGAAATCAATTGTACTCTGCTTAAAAAACTGACCCTTGTGACATCTTATTCATGTCAGAGGTATTTTCTGCTTGTTCAAATACTCATGACTTGTACTTTTTATAGTGTATAGATTTATAATGCTCTTACCCAGGCAGAATGTGATACAAGGTCAATTTTTAAACAGAAGACAAATGGTTTGAATTCAGAATTTCCTTTCACTAGGACTGGTCGCCATACCAAGTCTAAAGAGCCTAACTTCTCAGATTGCAATCCCCTTTGTTATTATGTGAGGAGTGCAGTTGAGTGAGAGACAAACAAAACACTGTTCAACACCAAAAAGGAACTGAAGGCAAGGATAATGGCAGCATTTAGCAATTTAAGCAGAAACATTGTCAGAAAGGCTCACAGAAGATTCCTAAATAATTTGGAGGCTACGGCTGAAGCCAACAGTGATTGCTTTGATTGAATTTAATCTAATATATTTCAAGATATTTTCATAACATTTCCGTTAATATAATTGATAGAAATACCTGTGTTATTTCTATTTTTGTGTAATTTAGACCTCCATTGATTCATTACAACCTATAAGTGTGTGTGTGTGTATGTGTGTAGTTGAGTAGTATTTCTTTATTTAGACATTTGGTTTAACAGTATAAACGTTTTTTGTCTTCATATTTTTTGATCCCTTCAAGTCGCCATATGGATGTTATAATATCCAGTCAGAATTGGCTTATAAATTTTCCATGGTTAAATTGTTCCCAAGTACTTTCAGACCCATCATAGGCCATCATCAGGGAGTAGAAAAGATTGACTCATGCTTTTCCCTTGAGTATTAGCATGAAGCAGAATGCACACAACGTTGTTCAAGATTTGAACTTGGCTTGGATTTGCTATAATGTTAAACATTAGGCCATGTGCACCCTATATGTAGAGTAACGTTCATGAGAATGAAAGAAAGTACTGGTCAGAAGTATTTTAACAAGTAAAAAATATGTTTTTATTACCTAAGACTGCAGGATTTTTTGAAGATTTAAAACAGGGAGGGGGTCCAAATATGCTTACTAGTTTAAAAATTCCTACAAATAGCATGGTTACTTTGCCATTTCAATCTCCTTAATTGATTTTGAACCAGATTTTAATGGGAGGTTTAGTGGATAATGTGCAAGATGCAACATCAAAGTCAGCAAGTTCTAACTTAAGTCACATTATTACATTTAATTTCTGTCTAAGGCCCTTGTGAAAAGTATAAAACCCCTAATCCCCCAGCAATGGGTTAAATATTACCCCCACTGTTCTTCTGCAAGAATCACTTTGGCATTAAATAACGCACAAAGGTTTATATACCATTATACAAAGAAATCAAACCATATCAAACCAGATCTTAGAACAATAGAAAAAAGGTTTTGTTTTTCTTTCATCCAGTGAATAAGTAGACCAAACTTATACGTAAGAGATGTACTTAAGTGCGCATATATGCTAAATGACTGTTCATCTGACATTTGCACTTTGACAGGTCTTATATTTCATCCTTCCTGGTGTCTAGCCACCTTGCTTACTTGGTAAACATGGTGTGGTACCTAGTTTAGTTGATGACAATTCTACCATGTAGCAGGTGGTTGCTGAGTACCAATAACACTATAAGAGTGACCTTGCTGCAAGGGAGATAACTCAAGTCCATTCAAGAAGAGGGATGTTTGAAATCAGTTAAAGCAATTAGTTTGTTTTGATGATTCTTATAATTAGCTGTAATTGTGTTTTATACCAGAATCTAGAATGTTTTGGTATACTAGTACAGACAAAGCAGGGTGCTAAAAATTGGTATTACATAGACAGTTCGTGTAAAGGTCTTTATATACTTTGTCCCCACTGCTCTAAACAACAGTAAACAAGTCATCATGAACCAGTTCAATTACTCCCAGAAAAGGCATAATAGACTAGTCCACAACAAATTGTCACCATTTTTATCAACTTTTAAACCCTCGGTATCTTTTAATCAGTCAAGAACTCACAAAACCAGTAGAACCTACAGAGTATAAATAACTTCATATACAAATAAAACAGTAAAAAAGATTTTAGACAGGGTGGCCCCAATGAGTTTGATAAAAAAAGAAATGAATATACGACAACTAAACATAAAAATGTTGGCAAAAAAGTCAGAAGAAGAGTATGAATGATTCTGACAAATCTAAGATAAATAATAAAACTGTTAAATGCATTTTTTTTCAGCGTTTATTTTAAATGCATTCGACAAAATCAGCCCAAGAGATATTTTGATGGCTGAGTTAAGAATTACAAAAATACAGTCTAAGAGCCAATTTAGAAGATGGATTGGGAAAACACAAGAAGATTGTCAGCGGAATGTCGGAATAATTCTTATAGAAATGATAAATAGCCATGTGCTTACATTGCAAAAAACCAGAGTGCTGCACTAAACATGTAATAAAGCCAAATTTCCAGGCTTGGACTCACACTGCAATATTACTCAGGTTTTTTTTTGTCTATTCCACCAACTTAAAGTATGGAAATGTTCTTTCAAAGAACAAAAATAATATCCACACTGGTCCTATATATATATATATATATATATATATATATATATATATACCTGAAGGTTTATGTTTGTTTATATCTACATGTCTTATGTTGGTAGATAGGGAAGATATTACCTACCTATATAAAAACACAAATGTAGATATTAAAAAATATTTAAAAAGAATAAATGACAGTATTATGATCATTCAAAAGAAATCCAAACAAACATGTAAAAGTTAAAGAAGAAGAAAAGATGTGCATCACAGAAACTGAAGTCCCAAAAAGAATAGAGGCAAGTTAAAAACAAGTGCAAACCCAGCTTATATATATATATATATATATAGACACACAAAAATATACACAAGAATTAATATATATATATATATATATAGATATACACAAAAATTCATATATATATATATATGTGAATTTTTGTGTGCATATCTAAATATATACTCATACAAATCCATAGATCCTTACACATACATATATTCATATACATACATCCACATATAAACACACACACACGCATATATATATACATATAAACACATATATACGAACATATATATATAGATATATATATACATTACAACATATGTAAAAGTCGATGTAAACACACACACACACACACATATATAAATATATATATATATATATATATTGTGATCCACAGACAGACTGTTTTGTTGTACCACAACTCTTCAATGTGGCTAGACTGGCAAGATACTCTAAGCTGCGATCAAAACCCAGCTGACTTTACACTAGTCGGATATCTTACACCCAAGCCATTGTCATTCTCAGCATAAGTGAAGGAATTTTCAACATATACATTATTGGCTACCAGAATGTGCAATTCATGAGGACAGCAATTGCATTGCAGCATATATGGCAGCCATATATATATATATACCCACAAACACATACATATATACATGCTTGCACTCATATATATATATATATATATATATATTCAAACACATGCCCGTATATATATATATATATATATATATATATATATATATACATATATTCAAACATACTCACACATGTATATATATATTTACATGTATATATATATTTACACATATATATATATGCACACACACACACACATCTCTCTCTCTCTATATATATATATATATATATCATCATCATCATGTCACGCTGGTAGCACGGATATCCCTGAACCTCTCTCGCCACTCCTCCCTATCGTTCATCGCCCTAGGCAGGTCTTCAGGACAACATCCCGTATCCTCACATAGTTGTTGAATGTATGTTCGTGCTGGTCGTCCTGCTTTTGCACGGCCATGTGTGTGGGTCCATAAGAGTACATCTCTTATGAGTTCGTCCCTGCTTCTCCAGCAGTGTCCTGCATGTCTGGTTCGTCTAACTTGAATCGTTTTCGTGATAGGAGGCAGGTGGCCGTATGCACACACACACACATATATATATATATATATATAAATCATCGTCATCAAGTTGTGCTGATAGCATTGAGTTTAGTGAATCTCCCTCATGGTCTGTTCCAAATGTCTTTTGCTCCAGGCAGATCCTCTAGACTGTATCCAGTGTCCTCGCAGTGCTGATGTAAGTCCTTGCTGAATTCCGACACTGGCATGTCCATGCGTAGGAGTTTATAAAAGAACATTGCTTATGAGTTCTTCCTTATTTTTCTCGCTGTGCCCACCATGTCTTATTCATTTTACTTGAATGGTTTGTGAGATAGGAGGTAAGTAGCCATACACCTACTATTTTGTTGGATGTTACTTCTAAGATTATTCAAAATAGCACCTAGCATTCTTGTGTAGCTTCTGATCTAGCTTTTAACCATGTGTTATGCAAATATCCATGTGGTGCATCTGCACAATAATCCTGATACAATCACAGTTTTGGAGAAATCCCATTTTAGGTTATCAGAGAGATCAGATTTTTATATGAGTGATAAACTATATGTGATAAATAAGGCATCATTATAGCAATAACAATTTCTTTAGAGACCATATGCTAGTAGTATCTGGTCTACCTTTCCTCTGTGTATGGAATTAAAGGCCTTAGAGAAATCTAAGAACAAGAGTGTTGCCTTGAAACTTTTTTCACATGCTTCTTTGATGACCTGATGTAGTGAAATTGAAAGCTAGAACTCGCAGACTGCTGCTTCCGATGAGCCAACCAAGGTTCGTCGTTCGAAGAGACAATGAGTGGCATGCTCTATATGCCGGTGGAACAGCCGACGTTTACATGAATCCAGCAACCATCTCTTTCATAGCAACACCAAAAGAAAGAAAGAAGTAAGAAGTGATGAGTGAAATGGCCTATGTCAAAGTTCGAAATGAGTGTGAATGTGTCTTGCGTGTGGAGTACCGGAAGTATAGAAAAAAAACGGAAGCGTGAGCATCCTTGGGAGTGCAATTTGTACATCACGCGTCTCATCTCTGGTGGGATGGGGTTTGTGACATATGCAAATTTCGGCCAGCCAGAACTGGTATAAAAGAAGTAATATCAGCATTTGTTGCTTCTCAGTAGGATTGTGGAAACCAGGGTATTGACACAGCAAGTAAGAGAGAAAGAAAGAGAGAGGCAGGACTGGTGGCAAGCAGTTAAAAGGTTTCACTTGATGAATATTCAGAATCTATGATGTTGTGGATTGATTCCTCTAAAAGTCATTCTGATTCTTTCCAAGCATTTTCTCAACTTCTAGTTGGATAGGATTAAGAAGCAGGGCATTATAAATCTTCACAGCTTGAAGTTATGTCTTTGTAGTTCTTTGTGATTCTGAGGTCACCTTTTTTGTGGAAGAGAAAGATCCCGTCTTTCGTTCATTTCTCTATTGTGTTTTATCTACATAAAGCGTTACAAATCAAAAATATACGCTGTCAAATTTCTTGGCCTTCCATACCTCAAGAGGTATTTAGTCATGCCTGAAAAATTCAAAGTTAATCCCCTAAAATGTACGATAAGAACAGAAAGAACAAGTGGGCAAGAAATGGCAAAGTGATTAGCTCACTTTAACAATTTTTCTTTAAATATTGAAATGCATTTAATTTTCTAAAGATATAGTTCAACTTAAAAAAGGAAAAAAAAAAAGAAAAGAAAACTCTATTTTCTATGTTTTGCAAATATTTAAATGCTCAGAAACTACCAAAGAAATAGTACCATCAAGAAGCATAGTATAGAAATATATATATATATATATATATATATATATATATATGTATATAACACATATATATATATATATATATAAGTAAAGAAGTGAAGAGAAAGATGTAGCAGCCATTTCAGCTATTCTTGACTTAATGGATACGATAAGACAAGAGACAATTAAAAAAAAAAAAAGAAAAGTAATACTTGGAAAATATTCTGTAAGTTTTAAGTCTGGGAATGGAGAATCGTGGCACCAAAAAAGAAAGTGAAAAAAATGTTTGTATTGACCCTGAAAGTTTGAATTAGATGATAAAATCAGATAGAAGCAAAAAGCAAATAAAAGAATAAAGGTGTGAATATATGAGAAAAAAAAATGTAAAATGTAAAAAGAGATTTATGTCAACTTGTCTTGAGTTATTTTATGCTGAAAGGTAAAGGAATTGCATTCATTGTATGCTTATAATTACATTTTTTGTCTTGTTGAGAGATGTTTTTCTGCACGCAGTTAAATGATATGAAATATTCCTATTTAAGTAAGTTGGTCGATCGTGGTCAAGGGCAACCTGAAGGCTCCCTTTTCAATAGCTACTGCACCGAAGTGTAGAGGAGGGTGCTACTCCTTTCCCAGCATTGCTCCACTTACTCTTGATCAGTACCTTATAATACTGAGTGTTAAGCAAGGTGGCATCAAGTACCATTTTTTGAGTCATTGGTATGACTTGAACAAAGATTAAATCCCAGTCTTCCGGACCACTGGTGAACACTAACTATTATGCCAATGGGCCGACTAATGATTTGCATGGCTTCAATAATTCCAGTTTAATACTAATAATTATATAGTTTCAAATAATTATTTCAATTTAAGAATGGTCATGTGTTAGAAAAACATTTATATGGTTTCAAGTTACTAACAATGATAATCCTTAGCTTCAAGTAAGTCTTCTAAATTTAAATGATTTACAGTTATAAGACATCAAGTATTCCTACTGGATATAAATAATTTTTTATCAGATCTATTTGACTAATAAATGAAATCCTAACAGGTACTCACACTTTGGGTCAGAGTGAACATGGAAGTAGTGATAATGAAGGAGTACTCCACACTCCTCAGAGCTCAAGAACTGAAGCCTTGCTATCAGATGCAGTTTAGGGTCATACCCAAGATACACCTCTTTTGGTTAAGAGGGGGGAAGTTCTAACCCCTTTGCAAAGGGATACAGTCATTATATTTAATTTGTTTGGCTAAATCTTTATCCATCTTGGTCTGATGTGTTTTATTTCTTTCAAAAATTATAATTTCTATTCAATTTTTTATTCAAAATTTTATTTAACAGTAATCATATGAAATAATTCTGTTTAATTATCAGATAAATTTGACAAGTCAAAGACCCTTTACTTTCCCACTCCATAGACAAATGAAACCTCTTCCTTGGCAAATATTATCATTAATACTATTAACATGATGGCTGTTAGCTTTCTGTTTAGTATAGTCCTTTACTACATCGTTACACAAGACCTAGGATTAATAATGGGAATGAATATATGCATTTTCTTTGCATAAATTCTGATGTTCAGTGATACCCTATTTATCTTTTCTTTACGTTGGTAACTTTCTTGAGTAGATGAGCATCATGAATTTTTTTAATCTCTTGTAAACAGGCGGATAGAGACCTTGTTAATATAAGTTAGTAAAGTTGGCAACCAGAAGGCTCCCTTTTCCATAGCTACTACACCAAGGTGTAGGGGAGGGCACTACTCCTTTCCCTGGATTACTCCACTTTATCTGCGATACGCACCTTATATTGCTGAGTGTTAAGCAAGGAGGTATCAAATACCATTTTTAAAGTCTTTGGTATGATGCAACCTGGGATTGAAACCAGGTCTCCCAGACCATTGGTGAACACTCTACCTACTAGATCATCTGTGTTTTTTTTTATCATACCAAGGCTCCAGTTATAGATATAACAATTGTTTTAAGGTACCACGTCTTTTTCCATTTCAAGATCTTTATATTTACTTATTTTATCATATTCTTTAATAGATATCTTTTACTCTGATAGCAGTATGAGAAAGCCAATGATATGTTTGTGGTCTTTAATCATGGTCTGATCGATTAGCTTTTATATGTCAGTTACTATGAATGGTAACATTCCAAAGAATAGTGACATCATGGTCTTCCATCGCTGGTTCTGGGTGATCTTTAGACATAATGATTGTTATGATTATCATTTTACTTCTTACAAGTTTTTCCCAGCAGTTTTAGCTGGTTGAGTGATAGCAAGTCTCCTCAGGTCTCAAGGACTCTTCTAAGTATTCTAGCAGTGCTGAGGTCTGGATGTCTTTAATTCTTCTTATCATATCCAATTATCTGGCCTCTTTTTGAGGCTTTTGGGAACCATTCTCTTAATATCCCAAAACATTCCATTTGGACTAGAAGACTGATGATCTCCTCTTGACCTAGGGAGGCAGCAGACAAGTAATAGTAGTGTCATTAGAGACAGGGAACTCTTGCAGATAAGTCGTATTTGTCATCAGTGTAAAATAAACATCACATTTACAGTATATTCTGACTGGATTTTACTTTTTTCTATTAACACATTCTTTGGGCACCAATTATCACCTTCATGATAAAATTATTTACTCCTTTTGAGGTTTTTTTTTTTGTGGTTATTGTTATTATTATACTCCTTGTGAATATTTTTTTACCTAGTTCTAACAGCTGGTTTTCACTGGGAGACAGCAAGTGTATTCAGATCTCCACAACTTTCGTAAGTATTCTAGCTGATTTTAGCAAACTGTGGTATGAATGGTCTTGATTCCTGCTAAAATCTTCCATTTCCCCAGTCTCTTTTCCAGGTTCTTGGGGACAGTTCCAAGAATATTATTATTAGTTCAATAACTATGGTAATGTAGATTATTCATAAATACTACATAGGATGCTATAGAGAAAAAAAGGGGCTCTTTTATATTTAACATCAAAGGCTTATTTCTATTTGGTTCGTTCTGGCCACAGGCCAGATCAGTAATGGAAGTACTTTGCTAATGAAATATTACTTGAAAGTGTGAGAACAGTCATTTTCGTGGCTGCTGTTGTGTCGATCTGGTTTTCACTTGGATAAGTGACCTTGTACTGCCAAGCGATATCATCTAATGTTCAGAATTTATCTTGTCAAAAATTACATATTTCAGTCTTGTTTGATATAATGAAAACAAACCTGTCACATATTGCTCTTTAGGTAATAAAATTCTACAATGATGTCTCTCTTTCCAAACGACTTGTACTATTATTGACTATCATAGAAATTGTTGATGGTTTATGGGAATTAAAAATGCTCTGGAAAGAGCATGAAGCAAATGCATGAGAGGAAGCTTGCTAAATATCAGAAGCTGATAGAACAGTGTAGAATCCAGGGTTAGCAGGCCTTGTATGAGTCAATAAAAGTGGGCACTTGGGAGTTTTTTGAACACTCATATTAGAGTCCATCTAACAAGATCTTTTAAAAGAGACATCATTAGAACAATTATGGAGTTCACAGAAAAAGTCACCAGGGGCCTCTAGAGTAAGAGGCCTAATCCATTGAATGTCGTTCCAGGGATCCAAGCTGGGACGAGATCAGTGCTGGTTGGGTCACCTTCTGATCAACCTGAGTAACCCATAACTGATTATGAATCCCTGAAAATTTGTGCAATGTGTTTTTAATCATAATTATAATTTGGTGTTTAAAATAGAGTTACTGTGAAAGAAAAGTGATTTAAGATCTTATGCTTTTTTTTTTTTTAATTTGAGATAAACGTAGTTATGAAATTTAGACAATGTAGCTGTCCGACAATATAAAAATGACATAAAAAAATTCATCCTGCAGATTTATTGAAGAGTAGACTGCTGCAACCACATCAGGTCTATGATGATGTTGTAGCTTCAGTAGTAAGTAGGTTTATTATAGGATGAAGTTGCTTGCTCATTCCCGTTATTTTTTAATTTAGAGTTTTTGCTCTTCTTTAACCAGTTACCTTAACAAGGCTCAAGGGTACAGTCTGACCTTTAATTTAGCCATAGCTTTGTGGAAGAAGAGATGGATTTATACTTTTCTCAAAAGTATTTATGCAAACAGTCTCATTCAGGATTTGAACTTTGTGTGGCATTGTCACCTGCTCCAAACGTATGTCTGTAGCACTATCAGCTGCAGACTGCTATGTCAGTGATTGGTTGGGGAGGAAAATGCACAAGACAGTTTATTGTGTTATTCTATCCATTCAGTCTCTGGGGTTGTGGAAGCAAGAGTAAATTGACAATAGACTTCATGAATTAGCTTCTTCATTTGTGAGTTGCTTAATACCAAATCCTGTTTTATATCTTTGATTTGTAAGCAAATAGTTTATTGGTAACTGTATTTTTAAACAATTTGTTAGAGCTCATTGGTTTGCACACAGTTAAGTAGTTTCAAGTATTGCTATGAAATACTAACAATTCTAATTAATATTAGTGCCTGTGGTGTAATGGTTATCATCATAGGAAATGGACGCGGTGACATGAGTTCAAATCCTGGACGAGACTGATTGCATTTCACATAGCACTCATACCCTTGGGAAAGGTATGAATCCAATTATTCTCCCTCCAGCTATGGGTAAATAGTAGGACAGACTAGGTTCTTCAGCCTTGGTGAGACAACTAGTCTAGGAGAAGGAAAACTCTGAATTTAAACCTGTGAAACTCCACTTAAAAATTGACCTTGTGTCATATCCTGCCCAAGCGGAGGGGTTGGTAAATATATAATTAATATTAATCATTTTTTGTATACAGTTAATTATTTTCAAGTATTGCAATTGAGCACAAATAATTCTAACACATCACTCAATACGTCCTAGCCTTGATATATAGATGGCGCCACTAATAAAAAATGTATATGACTTTTATAAAGTACTAACCTTCAAATGGCACTTGTCAAAATTTGAGCCCAATCAGATAATTAGTTTAAAAATTACAGTTATTTAAGTGAAGCTACTGTTGCAAATTTTCAAAACAATGGAAAAATCTGAATTTTGTGTGTTGATAAAGCATTGCTTTCTGATGGTAAAAATACTGTTCAAGCAAAGTAATGGCTTGATAAGAGTTATTCAGACTTTATTCCATCAGAAACAATGGTTACGAGGAAGTATGCTGACTTTAAATGCAGTTGTACAGATACAAATGATAGTGAACACTCAGGTAAACACCAAAAAACTCCACAAACTCGTTTTGGCTGATCATAAATTGAAAGGAAAGTGATATAACTGAGGAGTTGATATTAGAAGGAAGTGTATTGACTATTTTGCATGAACATTTGTCAATGAGAAAGCTGTGTTCAAAGTAGGTGCCGCGTTTGCTCACATTCGATCAAAGACAACAAAGTGTTGATGACTCAGAGTGTTGTTTGCAACTGTTTTAACATAACAAAAAGGAGTTTTTGCATAAATATGTGACAATGAATGAAAGATGGATCCACCACTTCAATCTGGAATCAAATCGGCAGTTAGCTGAGTGGACAGCAATAGGTGAAAGCCGTCCAAAGCAACCAAAGACACAAATATTAGAAGGCAGGGTTTTGGCCACCGTATTTTGGACAGTGTTTTTTTTCCCTTGATTACGTTGAGAAAGGAAGAAACATCAATAGCAAATATCATATAGCATTAATGGTGTGTTTGAAGGAAGAAATTGCAAAAAAATAGCCACAAATGAAGAAGAAAAAAGAGCTCTTTCACCAAGACAATGCACTGTGTCACAAGTTGATTGCAACATTGGCAAGACTATGTGAATTGCACATCAAATTGCTTCTGCACCCACCTTATTCTCCAGATCTGGCCCCCAGCAACTACTGTTTGTTTGCTGACCTGAAAAGAATGCTCTAGGGAAAGAAATTTGACTCCAATGAAGAAATCATATTGGAAACTGAGGCATATTCTGAGGTCAAAGACAAATCGTTTTACAAAAAAGGTATTGAATTTTTAGAGAAACATTAGAATCAGTGTATAACCCTAAAAGGAGACTATGTTGATGAATAAAGTCGAATTTCGACTAAAAGTTGTTTTACTAGTTAGGCCTGGGACTTATAGAGTGATGTGTTATTTATCAAGTATTAGCATATAATATGAATTATTTGCACTCAAATGACAATGATAATCCTGAATAAATGATTGAACAGTTCTATTTTACCCATAGATGTGACATCAACAGGTATTACCACTGCAGGTTAGAGTGGACCTAGGAGTAATATGAAAGAAGGAGTACTCAACATTCTCCAAAACTCCAGAATAGGAGCCTCACCATCAGATCCTGTTTCGAGTCATATCCAGGTTACTTGTTGGTGGAGGGTTTTACCCCTCTGTAGAGGTACAGTCAGCCTATTCCACAACCCAAACTGATAGAGTAGATTAAGTCATTGGGTTCATTTCCAATGATAATAACCACTATGCTACCCAGGCAGTAAAATACATCCATAAATAACTGCTTGATGGAAGAAACAAGTTTATTAAATAACTGCAGAGTACCAATGTTTTAATATATAATTTCTCAGACTTGACTGGTTCAAAAGTATTTTTTAATTTGAATTTAAGTTTTCTAATTGGATAGATAATCTTGTTGTTGTGAAGCAATGTTATGTGACTACGTGCTTCAAGTGTTTGGTAGAATTTTTTCTTTTCTTTGAAAATGTAGCTGTCATCAGGAGCTTGAAATGTCTTGAGTTGTAGAAAATTGATTGCTTTTAACTTCAGTGTACTTTTGGACATTGAAGTGGCAACTTCCGGTTGTCTCCTAGTCAAAAGGTGGAGGCGGGGGGATATGTTTTAGTTGTAATGTTCAACAGATGCACCTGTTTTTAACTTGGTAACTGAAGAGCATCAGTAAGACAAATACTATCAAACACTACAAGATAAAAGTAGTCATTTACAAAACTTAGATTAGTTTGATACCAAGTTAGAAATATGAAGCACCTAATGTGGATTAAATGCATTAATAATGAGCAGCTTGCCAAACGAGCTAACTTTTATATTATTCAATGTGACCGACGATTTTTAAAACAGTAATTTACGAAGCTTAGTTTGGGAACAGACCAGAATTAAAGGCCACCTATTGACAACTATTGGATAAAAGTCAGAGACATCATGATATCACGTCTATTCTGTATTGCATCAATGATAACATTGAATTAGTAGAATACTCAAAAATCTCAATATCAACATCAATGAAACCTCAGCTAAAACAAGTACAAGAGTTCACATACCTTAAGAACATTTCCACAAAAGACTGAATAGAGAGATTGAGACCAGGATTTATAATGTTAGCAGTTTCCACCACAACTGAATAACCCAAATATCCCAATTTGGATTAAGGTCAAATTCATCTTCATTACCACCTTGACATAAACATTAACTAAACTCCTTGAATTCAAAATCAATAACTTTAAAATAAGCTACCTTCCTCCATATATTTTTTTGATAAAATTTAAAATGTTCAGTTTATTGAAGAAGAATTAATGGAAACATGAGGCTTTAAAAACATTCCTAACTTAGAGCTTAAAATGTCCCTTACTTAGTACATTTTTTTGACAAAATTTAAAATGTTTATTCTTTTTTGTCATTTCTAGTAAAATTTGATGTGTAAATCACAATGCTACAAAAGAAACAGGCTAAGTCAAAGAACTAACGGAAAAATAAAGCTCTAAAACATTACTGACTTTTTTGAATTTCTTTTTGCAAAATTTAAAATGTCAGATAAATACATGACTTTGAAATAAAATATCTGAGTAGAGCTGTAAATAAAACATGCATTATCAGAATTGCTAAGATCAGAAAAATCATAGGAACAACAGCAATACCACCTCATACCAACCAACAGACAATCAAATGGTTTGGGCACCTAACATATGCCTACTCACCAATCTGCTTACCAAGCAGACAACATAAGATGAGGGGAAGATTATGGAAGATGAGAAATGAGGAAAAGAAGATGATCTTGGAAGCATATAGCACCCTACCTCTTCTAGCTTGACCAGAAACATCAACTTTTTCTCCCTGTGACACCCAACAATAGTTTCACTAGTTAATAAAGAGAGATACCAATGTTGAATTTTGTCATCTTAGAAGCAATATATGACAGGTGGGTTTCCATTATATCAAAACTCTGAATTCAAGCAAGCCTTATGTCACTAAAAACTTGACCTTGTGTCATACATCCTGTCTATTGGTGGAATAGTTGGGTAAATCATCATCATCATCATGTCGCACCATCAGCATGGATATCCCTGACCCTCACTCATCCCCCCTCCCTATTGTCCATCGCTTCCAGCAGGTCCTCAGGGCTACATCCCATATCTACACAGAGCTGCTGTTTGTAGGTTCAAGCTGGTCACCCTGCCTTTGCTCGGCCATGTGTAAGGGTCTACAAGAGTAAATCACTTATGAGTTCATCCCTACTTCTACAGCAGAGTCCTGCATGTCTGGATTGTCTAATTTTGATAGTTTTCATGATGGGTGGTAGGTGGCCGTATAGGTGCTGCTTTGTGGGGTGTTGCCTCCAGGACTTGTTCAATATTGCTTTCAACATTCTTGTGTAGTTGCCATCAAGCTTTTTCTCCATCCGTTTAGTTAGCATCCATGTAGTGGATCCATATAGCAGTATCGACATGACAGCTGCTTAGAAGAAACTGCATTTCATTTTATCAGTCAGACCTGATTTTCATATGACCGATAGCCTATCAATAGCTACCCATGCCTTTGCTAGTTGTCTATCGATGTCTGTCTTGGTTGATAAGACACTGCTTCCTAGGTAGGTAAACCTGTCAACTAGTTTCAGCGGGCCACCGTCCAGTATGGAGATGTTGCCTGTTTGATTAAAGCACATATATTCTGTTTTGTGTGTATTGACATGGAGGCCAATGCCTGCACATATGCTTAATACAGGCAATGCTGGGGATCCATAGACCTAGAAAGTTTGGTTTTATGGGATATCAACCATTGTTGGTTATTTAATGCTAAATCCTTTTTATACATATTAAATATATGATTTTTAAACACATTTTGTAGATAACATTTTTAAATGATCCTGAGCTCATTTATGTTTGCACACAGTTAAATGATTTCACTTATTTCTATCCAATAAGAATAATTCTATTTACAATATATCATTTGTTTGCATAGACTTAAATGATCAAACAGTACTATTTCAAATGATTCAGTTTAGAATAAGTCAAAAAAGTTAAATAGTTCCAAATATTGCTATGTTTCACTAACAATTCAATTAAATATCAGTCATTTGTTTACACACAGTTAAATGATGAAACAGTTCTACTTCAAGCAATTCAGTTTAGCTTAGGTCATTCATTAGAATACAGTTTAAATGTCAAACAGTTCTATTTGATCCATAAACAGAACCCTATCAGGTGCTACCACTTTAGGCCGAAGTTCCAGGATTACTGGAGCTTCACCATCAGATTGTTTAGTGTCACATCCAGGACACTTGGTGGAGAGTCTTTTCCCTCTGCAGAGATGCAGTCAGTCTGGTCTACACCCCTAGCTGACTGGGCTAGCAGACCCTAAAACTGTTAGGTGATGCCAAATGTCTGGAAATGTTATATATCTGGAGAAAAACTGAAAAAATTTAATAAATTAGCAATTTCAGGTTTGTCATAGGAGTTAATAAAACTAGAATTTTTGATTTGGGGGAACTCTAGCTCCCAACTTTAAATTCAGAGTTGTGCTTCTCCTAAATCAGTTTCCCCACTAAGAGAGCTCAATCAGTTCTAACAATGTTAAATGTTACCAGGTTTTGATCTGTTGGTTTTTAAGGCACATCAACCTTTGTTGGTTTTTTAATGGCAAATCCTCCTTATACAAACAAATATATGATTTGTAAATGCATAGTTAGTAGTTAATATTTATAAATGAACTAGAGCTCATTTGTTTGCACATAGTTTAATGGTTCCAAGTATTATTATGTAACACTAACAATTCAATTTATCATCAGTCAATTATTCACACACAGCCTAACAGTCAAACAGTTCTATTTGACCCATAGATTGGAACTACCACTTTGGGTCTGAGATCTGGGAGTAAAGACAATGAAAGGATGCTCCACATTCCCAAAGCTCCAAGACGAGAGCCTCACCTTGGGATCATTTAGTGTTATATTCAGGACACTAGTTGGTGGGAGGCCTTACCTCTTTGTAGGGATGTTGTCAGTGTATTCTAAGGCTCCACCCAACTGGGCTGCTATGTTTTGGTTTCTTTGTTTAATGACATATCAACCTTCATGGGTTATTTAATGATAAAACCATCCTTGTGAAAAAAAAACTATTGAAGAAGATAATGGGGTTCATACTTTTTCCAAGGGTATTAGCTCAAAGGTGAACATAATAGTGCAACTTCAGATTTTGGGTGCACTTATTTGTGAATGATCAATCTGAAGAAATATATAACTATAAGTCAAATATTTGTTACATCACAGAAAGTGCACTCTCATGAACATGCTCACAATCACTTGATATTCTAAGTACTTTTTGGATTTGGAAATATTTTTTTTTTATTTCAAAGTAGAATTTGTATCAAAAGTCATATGCACTATTCTCTTTTCTATCTAACTTGAGTGTAAGCAAAACTTATACACCTTTGAGAATAAAAGATAATTGAACACAGATTTTGCTTCAACTCCAGGAGAAGAAAAAGACTAAAATAAAACAGCTGAAATAAAAAAAAAAAAAAAAAAGAAAGAAAAAACTTAATCTAAATAAGAAAATGTGATTTATAAAAAGTCCATTTGTAACAGTATAATTGATTCTCTGTATCTTGTTTATTTTATTTCCTTCTTTTACTTTAATAAAAAAAATTACATTTTCAAATCTTTTATAGATATATTCATCTGTGACCTGGTGTGTGCAAATCTGACTTTTTATGCATTCTTTACATATGTAAAGACTGTGTGTATGCATAGACATGGATGCTGTTATTTCTGTCTCTATATTCACAGATGTTTATGCATCCTTATTACTGTTTTTGAAATTTTTATGTATAATCATTATAACACAAGATATGTGTGTGTATTTGAAATTGTTATCTTTCTAAATTTTCTGCTTTTAGCATTCACAGTAAATGACTGATTTTAACAGTTTGTCAACCTATCCAGGCTTATTTCATACCTCAAGGTTAGAGAATCACATACATTCTACAATTATATTTTTTGCGTTGTTGTTTCTGTTATATGTTAATAATATAATTATACACAGGAGATAATAGGTATTTATTCTTGGAATAAATGTACAAGTAAGGAAATAAGTTTTCAGTAAGCATCCAATTACTATCTCCCTAGCTAGCTTTGGCTTGGTTTCTGTATGGACTTGGATCAGTCCATTCTTGTGGGGTGGCTCCACACACCACATGAGTTTCTTAAGGGTTTTTTTTAACAGAGTTTAATGATATCAAGTATTGTATAGCCATGACCATGACTAAATATACAAACACATAATACATATAATTCTACATATGCATGCGGAATCAAGACGAGTGACACAGTTCTTAGAAAAATATACCTCTCACTTTATTTGAAAGGGTTGTGTGTGAGAGGGAGTTGGAGACCGAACAGAACTGCAACATACTGACCCCCACTCTTATGGCCATCAGCATTTCTTTCCTGTTCTCCTGGGCTGCTCAACTGGGGGCCTGGGGCCCAGCCTCTCTGGATGCTGGTTTTCTCTACCGCATCTTATCTCTAACTGGTCTGGTCTCCAAACTGATTGAATTTCCTGTGCACTGAGTTATATAATAGTTCAACGCCCACCTTCTTCTTGTGGGCGTCACAATTTTGCACTCATTCAACCTGTCCACGGTGAAGGTTATAATTCTGATATTCCTCGACCGAATGCACCTGTTATTTACATAGGTGCATTTCCTATTTTGACAGCCCGGCTGGGTCGTAGGTCAATATACAACACAAGTATTCCTATCTGATACAAATAATTTGCAGACTAATGTATGTTTTCTAGTATTCCTATCTAATACTAATATTTTATAAACAATTACATCATTTCAAGTGACTATTTTAATTTAGTAATAATCATTTGTTTGCAAACAGTCATAGGAAATCAATTTTTCCTAGCTAATACAAATCATTTTCAAACATCTATTTGATCCCTTGATGAGACCCTTACACTAAGAGTAATAGCAAAGAAGGTTGTCTACTCCCCTTATCTCCAAAACTGGACCCTCATCATCAGACGTTGTGTCATACCCAGGTACACATTTAGGTGAGAGGTCTTACCCATCTTTATTCGTGGAATTGTGCCAATCATCACAGGAAGTAGATGACTAAAGAAGTCTAAATCCTGAAGAAGACTGTTTGCATTTCATACAGTGCTAATACCCTTGGGAAAAGCAGGAACCAAACTATTCTCCTTCCAACCACAAATAAATAGTAGAGTAGACTGAGCTCTTTAACAGTGGTAAGACAACCAATTTAGGAGAAGGAAAACTGAATACAAACATGATCTGGAAAGGAATTGGCTCTGCCAGGCTATTCCTGCTCAAGACATCCTACATGAGTAGCACTCCCATGACCATATGAAGTTATGGTATAAGTAATTTTAATTTTTACCCATCTTTAAGGGATACAGTCCACATATTGTAAGCCACTCCAATAACATGGTATTCACAATAAAGTGTGTGTGTATATATATATATATATATATATATATTGGAGGGATTATATATACACACAGTCAGCATATGAGTCGTGTTCAAAGAATACTGAGACTGAAGTTTTTCTTACCAAGATGGAAAATCTATACAATTCAGTATCCCTTATAAAATAATTATGGATACTGCTTTAATTTTTTTTTTCAAAGTGGTACCAAATTGTATAGACTTTCCATTTGGTAAAAAAAAAAGCAGCCTTCATAATCATTTCATGAAATATTTTTGGCAAAACACAGAATTATGAAAGAGTAGCACCGTCAAGACTTACCAAATCTAGCTGTGTTCAACTTTTGCTTGCCTCCTTATGTGAAAATTCATATCAACAGGAAGAGATTTGAGGATTGGGAAGACATTAAAAGAAATACAACTGCACAGATAAAAACACAAGGTCTTTCAGAAGTTCTTTGACCAAGTGAAAACTTAAGTGTGTGTCAAATTCAAAGGCAACAAAAGGATTTATGTTAAATATATTGTCCATTTTCTGTACTTGGTAAAGACATTTTCAACCTTGTTACTTTTTGGACACACCTAATAGTAAATATATAAAAATGCAATAAGAGGATTGAATAAAATACATTTGGATATATATAATTATTCAATTTTCTCATTACATATGAACGCCTGAATGTTATATAATGAGGATAGTAATAACTAATGACAATGAATTGTTACTTAAAAAATTATTAAGTTCATAATAAATCATAAAGAACAACTTGTCATTAGATTATTAATCAGCTCTATTTTAAGTACTGAGCGATGTAGATAATATGCTCTAAAGAAACAAATACATATATGGTTGTATCGATACTGCTATATGGAAGCACTACTTGGACGCAAACTAAACGGCTGAAGAAGAAGCTAGACGGCAATTACACAAGAATGTTGAGAGCAATATTGAACAAGTCCTGGTGACAACACCCCACAAGGCACCAACTATACGGCCACCTGCCTCCCATCATGAAAACTATCCAAGTTAGACGAACCAGACATGCAGGACACTGCTGGAGAAGCAAGGACGAGCTCATAAGTGATGTACTCCTATGGACCCTGCATATGGCCAAGCAAAAGCAGAATGACCAGCTCGAATATACATTCAGCAGCTATGTGAGGATACAGGATGTAGCCCTGAAGACCTGCCAGAGGCGATGAATAATAGGGAGAAGTATCAAGAGAGGTTCAGGGATATCCGTGCTAGTGGCATGACATGATGATGATATATATATGAAGATATTTGTAATGATGTATAAGTAAAAGATTAAACTCAACAGAATTAGATGTTTTATAACGGGAGATAAAATAGTTCAAGAACAGGATGGATATATTACCTATAAATAAGTAAACCCCTAGTATGTTTTTTTATAAAAAGTTAATTTTCTTTTAAATCAGTTATCAATATTTTGTTATTTCAAGAAGAACGTTAAATAAACAAAATGGGTATTGTTTTAACAAAAAATAAAATTACATAAATTACATACAATGGCTGTACTTATAGTTGAAAAGTTACTGTTTAATGGCACATCAAACCTTGTTTTTTGTTTAAATTCCAAAACTTTTTTTTTTTTACAAATGATTTGCAAGGGAATAGTTTGACTTGGGTAATGCAAATGTGTTTTAGTTTTTCCTTGTTTGCTTTGGTGTTAGGCATTTAATGTAAGATATGGTTTATCTGTTTTAGGAATTGATGGGCAGATGAGTGATGTGACCAGTTTTCCTTTTATGATACTTGTTTCATTGGAGATTTGAATTTTTTGGTGATATTTTTGGTATGGATGTTTGTAGTGGGTTTTTTTTTTGTTGAATTAGAGAGTTTGACAAATTTCAGCTGAGTGTAGTTTCTTTAATTATTCTCAGAATTTGGGCCAATGATTTCCTCCTTGTTGCAGTAGATTTTTAATGAGGGCTCTATATTTATCATGTTGATGGTGAGGCTAATGACTGGACTCACCTTCTATGTTACATTGGTATAGGTGTTAACTTTTATATAGGATTCCACTATTTTCTTTTAATGAGGGCTCTATATTTATCATGCTGATTGTTGTTGTTAATGGTAATGCTAATGACTGGACTCACCTTCTATGTTACATTGGCATAGGTGTTAACTTTCATATCGGATTCCACTATTTTTCTTGTTTTCAGAAATGTTATATTCCTTCTGCACTTTACTTCTACAATTTCGCTCTTTCTTTTCTGAGTTCTTGAAAATGTTGGGTGGTTCTCTTGGCAGCTTGAGCATTTGGTTTCAATGGGATAACTTTCTCAATGTGGCCAAGGTCTTTTTGGTCACACCTTCCACATGTCAGATTTCTACTACAACTTTTATTGTGGTGTCCATTTAAGGCACTTCAAGGATGTGTGGATGTACTGTTCTAGCATTTTGAGGCCGTATCCAATTTTCACTTCTATGGAAATAAGGGTTTGCTAAATGTCAATATGTATGTGTGTGTCAGTATTTCTTTACCATTCATAATCATAATCCTTTTGTAGTCTATGCCTCATTGCTTTCTTGAGGCTATTTTTATTCCTCTAGTGTAGCTACGATAACTGTATCTGGTAATTCTCTTGGAGGTATGAAGCTTTTCATGTGGATTAATTTTGCATTTTAAGTTGTGGAAAGTTTTCATTTTGATTAAATTTTTTGCATGTTTTTTGTTGTTTAGCAAAAGGAGTTTCCTCCAGTGATTCAATTGCAATAGATATTGGGAATTTTGTTATTTCAGTTTCTGAAAAGGATTCAAAGAGGTTTCATTGTTTTTTTTGTATTTGCTACAAGTGCTGTTCATTTTTTTGCTGGTCCTGTGCTCCACCACTCACTATGGAGTAAAACTTCTGCTGGGAATTTACCAATGGGGATAGCAATTCTCTAAATCTACGACAATACTCATGTTGGTAGGAGGATTTTGAGCCTCAGGCCTTCAGTATCCATTACTTTAGTGTCCTCAATTTTACAGTGGTCAAAATTTTGTTTTTCTAAATATGAGTTAACCCTCACACACTGCTTTTTAGTACCTTTAAAATAAAAAGGGTTGGTTGTTTATCTGCCACTTTTTGCAGAGGTGCCCGTGGTGTAATGGTTATTGTCGTAGGAAATGAACACAGCAACACGAGTTCAAATCCTGGACGAGACTGACTGCATTTCACATAGCACTAATACCCTTGGGAAAGGTATGAATCCAATTATTCTCCCTCCAGCTATGGGTAAATAGTAGGGTAGACTAGGTTCTTCAGCCTTCGTGAGGCAACTAGTCTAGGAGAAGGAAAACTCTGAATTTAAACTTGTTAAACTCTGCTTAAAAACCTACCTTGTGTCATATCCTGCCCGAGCGGAGGGGTTAGTAAATATGGTTTATTTACCACAAGAGCAATTTGAAGAATACAGTTCAGACTTAATCATATAAGTGCTGGGACTTTTTGACTCAAGGAAAGGTAAGGTGATGAGCAACCAGGACTTCCACTTGAAGAAATGTTGAAAGGAACTTATAGACATGATTCAATGAAAAGTATGATACTTTTTGACAACAGGAAAGGGAAAACATCATTCGAAAGTGATAAGCAACCAAATGACTGGATCAGGCCTCTCTGACAACACTAGTAAGAAACAAAGTTGAGAATTGCAGATCATGTGACCACTTTGGCATTCGGGTCATGGGTTGCTCAGCCACTAGGATCCCATCTTCAAGAATTACAGTTTGCTACCTACAACCAAAAGGTGACATCCTTTGAGGGAGGAGTTACTCCTCCGCAGAGAAGTAGTTGACATATTCTAATACCCAGAGTGGCTTATTTTTGGATCATGGCATTTTCAGATTTTAGTTTAGGACTTAATGCAGTTAAGTTTGAAAATAAATAAAACGTGATACTTATCAACCATTGTTGGTTATTTAATGCCAAATCTAGTTTTTACATATATATTAAATATATGATTTGTAAACACATTTTGCCGATAAACACAGTTGAATGATCAAACAGTTCTATTTCTAACAATTCAATTTAGCATAAGTCAAAGTTAAATGGTTCCAAGTATTGCTATGTATAACTAACAATTCAATTAAACATCGGTCATTTGTTTACACACAGTTAAATACAAAAACAGTTCTATTTGATCCATAGATATGACCTTATCAGGTGCTACCACTCGGGGCCAGAGTGGACCAGGGAGTAATGGCAATTAAGGGTTACTCCACATATCCCAAAGCTCCAGCATTACTGAAGCCTCACCATCAGATTGTTTATTGTCATAGCCAGGATACTCATTGGGGGCGATTATACCCCTCCACAGAGACTCAGTCAGTGTATCTACAGTGTCAGCCAAATGGGCTGTTTAGTTTTGAACAAAATTATCTTGTTGAAAGGAGAAACTTATTAAGAGTGTACTTATTTACAAGTGATAATCTAAGTCAATTTGATCATATGACTCAGTACGTATAAATGAATATCTCAGCATGAAGTTTCCAGTTTCCATTTATTAACATACAAGTGTACATTATTCATTAGAGTAGCTTTTTTTTTCTTGAATGTCTTCACATTTATTAATCAGTTGATTAACATATACACACAAACACGCATACAAATTTGCATGAAGCCCTTTATGTGTAATAAGCAAGTGTATGTACATCTATGCACATTTGATGTTCCACAATTTATTAGTATAATTTTTTTTTTTGTTTTTTCTTTTTTTTGTCTTTGATGACAATTCTCTGTGGTTTGCACAGTAGGATTCTCCTTCTTCAAAACAGCACGAAATTATTTTAAATGAGTTTCAAGTCATCTCTTCATGCAAATCAATTCTCTTCAAAGCTCGACTTCCTCTCCTTAATAAAAGTAAGATTGATGATTTACTGAAAATTACAAGTTGAGAAGGACAAGGAAAGATGTGCATTTAGTTCTAAATTGATAGGATACAAGACTTTCTTAAGAAGCCCTTAAGTAGAGAAGCATTCTATTATTTGCTGATATAAAAAAATTATTAAAGCTCTGTTTCACTGTGTCATTTTTCAATGAAAAGATTCAGCAGTGGAAAATTAAAAACAAGAAATAACAGTATTCTTGATATCTATTAATTCATATAATACTAAAATTCGCATTATGTCTGAATGTAACCATATTCTACACAAAATGAGACATCAGAGTAAGATTTTTATAAGAGCAATACATTTAAAATGCCCAAACTTGAAGAATAAAGCAATTTCCAGTCCAAATTGCAACTGAACAATCATTTTGTCAAGTCTGCATTCAAGCTGAATATAATCCCTTTATCATCTAAATTCTTAATATCCTGGAGACATCTATGAAATGCTTCACTACTTAGTAAATAAAAGGACAAATATAATCATAGAGTGTTATTATAACAGGAACTAAATGGGTTAATTGGTCATCTAGTCTGTTACCAAAATTTAGTTATGCGTGTTGAATAATTTTAATGGCATATCACCACATCTGGGGTTATTTTATGCCTTGTGGTTAGGAAATCATATTCATCATACATGCAAATTTACATTTTTTTTGTAGCTGTTTCTTCAGAGATTTTTTTGCACATCCATGTCAGAGTGGACCTGGGAGTATTGTTAATGAAAAGGTACTTGACGCTCCCCATATCTCCAGAATTGGAACCTTACATCCAGTTGCAATTTAGTGTCATACCCAGACACACCTTTTTTTGGAGAGAATATAGTCAGTGTATTTGAAACCTCACTGACAGAGCAGAAGTCTAGTCAGGTCATCAAACTGTGGATACAAAGCAAAGTGTTCAAAGTTATCTCTCTCTTTGTCCTTTATACACTTTGGTGCAAAAAGATAAGGCCACCATGAAAAAATGCAGAAATTTGGATTGATCAACTTTTTATTTCAAAATATCATATTTTTATTCTTAAATTTTGCAAATAAATTTATCTATTAATCTTTTCTTGAAAAATTAATTTATTTGATTATTTCACCATTAAATAATAAAATAAACATGTTGTAAAAAGATAAAGCCACTAAAATAAAATCGCAAATACCCTTATTTGATACTTTGTTTTTCCTCCTTTCGCTGCAATCACTTCTATGCAATGATTTTTCATCGACCCTATCAGACTTTTTGACAGTTTGATCATCTATTTCGGATCATGATTTCATAATTGCACCAGTCAAGGACACCTTTGAATCATATTGTTTACCCTGGCCATAAACTTGTCGGGCAACTATACCCCAGAGATTCTCGATGGGGTTAAGATCTGGACTTAATGCTGGCCAGTCCATTAGCACAACATTTTTTTCAATAAAAAACACTTTTGAATGCCTTGACACATGAATTGGGGCATTGTCGTGTTGGAAAATAGCCTGATTTCCTGCAATACAAAAGAAATCTTCCAAAAAATGTTCAGTGAGCATGTCAGTGTAATGTTTTGAGTCCATGTTACCGCTTACAAGAATTAATTTGAATATTCCATAGGAACAAAATGCTCCCCATGTCATTACAAAGCCACCTCCACTTAGGCGGTTTTTTTAAAATCCTTTTTTCTTTCCTTTGGTCGTGCCAATAGCAATAGAACCCATCGGGACCATCTAAATTCCATTTTTTCTCATCTGTAAATACAACATCACTCCATTTTTTCCCCGAACGAGACATAATTTTTGGCCCAACTAAATCTTGCCTTTATGTGATGTTCCTTCCATGAAGGAGCTTTTTGTCCCTTTGAATATTCAACATTAGGGCAATTTTTTAATGTTCTCCATATGGTCCAACGTGAAACATTAATGTCACCAGGAAGTTGAATTTGAGAAACAGATTTTCAGGATTTTCTAACATCTCTGATAATGGCCCGTTTATTCCTTGGACCGAGTTTTTCTGGCCTACCTGGAATCTTTTTGAGTGCTTTGTTCTTAGTTTTTATGTAATTTTTCACTGCACAGCTTGATCTGTTGATTTTCTAGGTGATTTCTCATTGAGAATGCCCATCATTTTCAAAAGCATCAATCATTCCTTTCTCGTGATTCCTTTTTAATTTTTATTGCTAATTTTTATATAAAAATTAATCTTAACATAAAAATTTGTGAGTTAATTTGTTTTATTTAATAAATTCATAAGTGGCCTTATCTTTTTGCAACATGCTAATTTTAATATTTTCTGAAATAATAATCAAAGAAAAAATTTTTCAAAAATTTTTTTATAGATAATTTTATCACTAAATACACTTATAAAAATATGAATTTTTGAAAGAAGAAAGTGGATCAATCCAAATGTCTGCGTTTTTTCGTGGTGGCCTTATCTTTTTGCACCAAAGTATATATATATATATATATATATATATATATTTAAAAGAAAAATCTTTATGTTTGTGTATATGTAACATATTTGTTGGAAAAACATCCTCTCATGTAGAACATTACTATCTATATCTTTGAATGTTGATTGTGAATTACATCCTCCTTCTCCTTAATAGCCAGTTTTGTGTTTGACTCAGTAAGATGGCACTGGAAGCTAATTCTAATTTACAAAGCTATTGTGTTGGTAATGGTTGGCTAATTTGAATAACTGTTATGTTGATAATGATTGGCCAATCAGAGTTAACTTCACTCCAATATAAACTGTATATTTATGAAAAATCCCTGAAGATTTTCATCCTGAAGGTGTGCCAAACTTTATTGCTGAATCATCAAGAACAATATAATTACACTTACTTGGAATATAAAGCAACTTTTAGTCTGATTTGCAACTGAAGGATCATTTTGTGGGTTCTGCATTATTGCTGAACATTCTTTTTTAATTATCCAGGATTTGTAAACTTGGTTAACTCATTCCATTTACAACAATGATGACTATTAAACTAATCCCGCCTTCTTTTGTTGTAATTATTGTCGAGTTCACTTTGACCCAGTGTGGTAGTACCTGCTAGGGTCACATCTTAGGTCAAATAGATCTCTTTTAGATAATCTTTAAAGTTGTTTGTTTGTTTGGGTTTTATGGCATATTAACCTTTACAGGTTATTTAATGCCAAATTCTGGTTTTACATATGTTAAACATAAGATTTCTCATTCGTTTCTTTGTTTAATGGCATATCAACCTTTGTACATTATTTAATGCCAAAGCCATTCTCCTAGAAGAACAGTATTGGTACTATTTAACCCTCAGCTGGGAAGATAAGGGGGTTCATACCTTACCCAAGGGTATTTGCCTGAAAGTGAATGTAATAGCGCGACTGGAGTACAAACTCGCTTACTACGATTCCGCAGTTCATCGCTTTAACCATTACACCACAAGGACACCCCCCAAGCTTTGTAGATAATATTTTAGACAGGCAAGAGCTCATTAGTTAGCACATGATTAAATAGTTTCAATTCATCATATTCTTTGATACAACATTGTTTCTCTCAAAAAAGTCAAAACTGTTCTATTTCAAACAATTTAGTTGAGCCTAAATACATAGTTTAAATGAAAAAACAGTAAATTCTCAAAACCACAGTTTAGTTCTATTTGACTCACAGATAGGACCCTATCAGGTGCTACCATTGCAGGCCAGAGTGGACCTGGGAGGGATGGCAATGAAGGGGTACTCCACATTCCCCAAAGCTTCAGCATCACTGGAAACTCAACATCAAATTTTTTTGTGTCATCTCCAGGACACTCATTGTGGGGGAGGGGGTCCCTACCCCTCTGCAGAAAAGCAGTAGGTGTATTCTACAGCCCCAGCCAACTGGGCAAGTTTTAAGTAGCTCTTAAAACATTGGCAGTGCAGTTAAATATGAAGGTTTATCTATTTAAAATGATTTTGAATAACATTAATATTAATGGCTCCTAAAACATTGATATATCTGTAAGTCTGTTGGTAATTCTGGTTTGAAGTCACCAATTTATCAGAAAACTGTGATATAACAGCCTGAAAGGTTCATAGGCTGACCAAGATACTCTCTTGAAACAGGACTAAAAGAAGTTTATTTTTCTATATAGTTTCTCTTGCAGTACACACACTTTTTTTCATTATTGAGTTTCTAGTGCTTGGACCTCACATTGATCATAAAAGTCATCAACAGCAGATATGACATCATTGTATAAACTTTTCAGCACACTCTCATCCAAAATAAAAGCAGATTCATTTATATTGAGAAGAAAAGCTCTTAATATCAGTTGAATAAGTAAAACAAAAGGATAACCAGAATGTTAAGGTACAAATGAAAAAATAATGAAAGTATTATATGTTGTGATTAAATATGAATCAACACCATAAAAATGCAACATTTCAACATTGGTCAACAACAAGTTCATAATGCAAAAGATATGTGCAGTCAACTAATTTTCAAGAACAATATAGAAATCTTTACTCCCAGTAAAATTATATATTTAGTGTAAAATGTTCAAGAATTGTTGGAATTCGTTCGTAATGCTTGTTAGCACTGAGTAAATATTCATTTGCGTAAAAAGTAATGCTACGACTTGAGGCGAGATTATATGGACATTGGGGCATTCCATTGCTATCAAGTGGCTAAGTCCACTAGTTGCTGGTCTAGTGAATGGGTATATTAGTGTGTGTATACACTGGCTTGCTTAAGAAGTTACAGGCTCGGTATTGGGTTACCGCCCATTTTATTTTTTGTCTGCCAGCTGGGGCTGTTGAACTGGTAAGTGTTGTTCTTGTTGTTTATTCTGCATGTTAGAGTAGTGACTTCTACAAAGAATCCGTGATTTCTAAAAAGGCAAATAGAGAAATGCTAATTCCAGTAATTTAAATTTTTAACACCAAGAGGAATTACATATTTTTGACTTGAATCTAAAGTAAACAGGTGATTTGTATCTGTTCATGCTTCTTTTTATTGTCCCCATACATATATAACTGTTGATTCTCCAAGATTTAACTTTTTGTCAGTAGCATTGGACTTTTTAAAAAAATGTTATACTCATATGAGCTTGCTATAAGATCTAATCCTACAAAAATGAGTTGCTACTTTTTAATTGTTTCATTGCTATGAACACAGTTGAAATTATGATAAAATAACCAATTCACTTAAGTTGCTACAAAAAGACTAAGAAGACAAATTTAGTGTTTCAAGATGCTGGCTTTGACATTTGGTATTTCTTAATAAGGGTCATTCTACCAGCTAGCAATTAGGACTGCAAGTGTTGATGGTCATATGGTTGTATTTTAATGTTAGGAATATATTTTTGTCAGTGTAGGTAATAGGTTTTATCACTTTTGGTTATTCATACTCTAACTGACCCATGAGACTTATAGATTTAAGCATTTCTTTTAAATGGATTCCCTAAACTATGGCTTGTATGTTGTTATTGTGATGCAAAAGGTAATTTTTCTTAAAGGCTGACCACATTAGAAAAATGCCAGTTATAGCTGTTGCTATTTATAAAGAAAGAAAGCCGTGAGACATTTTCAGACAAAAAGAACATTGTAGTGAGATTGTGCATAAAATAAACAGATAAATAAAACAAACTATAGCCTGCATCAGAAATCCAAAAAGAGAAAAGCAGCAGAGTCAGCTTTCATTTATTTACTATCAATGGAGTCAGCCTGATTTCACAACACTATTGGGACAGATAGCAATCCTAACTATTTCTTCACTATCTCTGCACCCCTGGAGGCAAACCACTTAAAGCAACATGTTGGTGGGTTCCACCGAGTGTAATTTATTCAGCAAAGCTAGTATAACCACCTGCAGTAAACTTATACTAAAAGTTATCAAAACCAAAGGATCTATAGGAGTACCTCCATTAACCTACGAACACTTGAGATGGTTCATCATGAGGAATATCATGGCTGTTTTAAGACTTCCTGTCTTGCTATTTCTAACTAAGGTACATGGAGCTCAAACTTATCTCTGATATTCAATTAATTATTTCAACAATGAATAGTTAGGGTAGATGCAGACCTGGTGATGTAATACTAATAATTCAATTTGATATCACTCATTTGTATGCTTTCTAGGTTATTAAATGCCAAATACAGTTTATACATATATATCAAATATATGATTTGTAAACAAATAGTTTGTAGGTAACATTTTAAAATGAGCCAGTCCTCTTTTGTTTGCCTACAGTTATATGATTTCCAATATTACAAACTCTATTAATTCAACATAAATCATTTCAAATTTAGAAAATGATTAAACAGTTCTATTTGATCCACAGATGGGACTGAAGAAGGGTCAGAGTGGAACTGGGTGTAATGGCAATGAAGGGGTATTCTACATTCTCCAAAGCACCAGGACTGAAGCCTCACCATCATGTGCAGTTTACTGTCATACCCAGGACACTAGTTTTGTTTGATTTATAGGTAGGACCCTAACAGGTACTACAACTCCGGTTCAGAGTGAGTCTGGGAGTAATGGCAATGAAGGGATACTCCACATTCTCCAAAGCTCCAGAACAGAAAGTAACATAGAATAAAGAAAAACTGAAACAGAAAGTTATACCAAGAAGGAAAAGAATTGTCTTATATTCTGTAATTCATTAGATAAAAGGATTTTTTATATTCTTATCAAATTCTTCTTTGTAATGATATGAATTTCAGGAAAATAGATCAAACCATTATACAGGGTGTCTTAATATACATAGGACCCATGTGACTACTAATAACTAATAATAACATTGTATTCTTTTTGTTTCAGATTTGAAAATAGTATACTAGAACAACTATTAATCATTAATCACAATGCCTTTGACAAGAGAGGAAAAAATATTTTGCATCACTACTTATTTGGAGACAAAAATCATTCAAAACTATCTCAAAATAGGTGCAACTCATTAATATGATAATGATATATTACTGAGACAAGAAACTCAAAAAAAGATTGCATGTCCTGGAAGCTGATATAATAACAATAAAAAAAAACAACTTTGATTTGATGTCTCTAGCTCAAAGGATGTATTTTTTACAGAACATGTTCCAAATGACAGGCATTGTGCTTGTCACAGAAATAAGTCATTATCACATTAATGGGCTGCATCTATTTTGAGACACTGTATATATTTTAGCTCTTAGTTTTAAGTTGTATGGTAGGACTGATCTGTACGCAAATGTGGGTCTATTGCTCTGTAAACACCTTTCTAATGTACTTGAGAGAGCCACAGCATTTGGTTTTGCCAAAAAGCCTAGGGCATTTTTTGCAAAGGCCATCTTAATAAATTGATCCTCTGATATATACATTATATAACATAAGAATATAGATAGATATCTTCATTACACATTGACTCTGCAGTCAATTTCATATCTTGAGGGCATGTAAGCAAGTAGCCAATGGTTAGCCAAGTACAAGATCAGTTAGATTAGCAAATAGAATTCTTGGAACCCATTAAAAACCTTTTTGGTATTTTTTTAATCCTCTTTTTCATTTAAGAGAAATAAATCTGCAGCTATTTGGCTATTCATTTCAAGTGAAAATATCCACTCTTATGAATATGTTAGTTATAGCCCAGGATCTCAAAGAAGAATTTCATAAGGTAGTCTTCATTTGACTCCCAGTAAAGCACAAATGTGACAAGATTGGTTAAATGTGAGATGCTTCAGAGGATTGGTTGGTTGGTTGTTTTGTTTTATGGTGTTTCAACCCTCTTTGGGTCATTTAACGCCAAATTAAATTTCAAACAATTCAGTTTAGTATATAGTTTTTTATTTACTAAGAGTTGAATGACAAAATAGTTGTATTTCAAACAGTTCAGTTTAGCATGAGTACAGTTTAATTCTATTTGACCTATCAGGTGCTACCACTGTGGGTCAGAGTGGACCTGGGAGTGATGGTAAAAAAGGAGTACTTCGCATTCTCCTAAGCTCCAGCAATACTGGAACCTCACCATCAGACTGTTTAGTGTCATATCTAGGACACTTGTTGGGGGAGTCTTAGCCCTCTGCAGAGAAGCAGTCAGTGTATTCTACAGTCCCAGCTGACTGGGCCGGATGCTGCATAAGAGATACAAAAGTTGTACTAATTTTATACAGTGGGATAAAGCAGTTTCAGACCACCCCACATACATACACATTGTACAGACATCTTTATCCTTTAATCATCCTTTTTCAAGAAGAATTCAATTGAGTATTTTGTGGATACTTTGCATTTGAGGTATAAATATTCTTTTGCTACAGCTTCCTCCTCAACAAACAGTGGAAAGAGACTCAGAAAAAAAAAAAGAATCCACTTTTGTGTGACATGATGTCGGGCATTCGTTGTGTGGGTGTGGGTAAGTGCCAGTCAGAAGATTCCTTTGTCTGTTTTGGCATGAAACCCACACAAAGGGCTTGCACACGAGATTTCCCATGAGACCAGGAGAGGACGAAAGAACAAAGGTCGGAGAGTCAACAGAAGTGGAAGGCAGAGAACAGGGCAGTCAAGAGAAATCAGGGGAAGCTGACAGTCAAGAGAAGGAGGCAGAACAGGGCAGTCAGCAGGAGAGAGAGTAGGCGACTGCTAGGATGTGGGAACTCAAGGCCGGGTTGGCCAACATGAGAGGATGAGTCAGCGTTCCTTGTGGCTTTGTGGGAATTTCACTTGAATACATGCTCACGCTAGCCCACATATGCAGAAAGTTACACTAAAGTGTCACAAACATCTCGCTTCTTGCACTTGGAGATAACCCAAGTCCGTGTTTGTTCTCTTTTCTTCCACCCTCTCATTGTGTTTTTTGTGTCCGTAAAGAAATGTGAAATACCCCTAGCCGGAGACAAGAGAAACCATTAGACAATCCGATGGCCATGAGTTGTTTACGAGGTTGAGATAGTGGGGGTCAGCCGGCAGTATATTGTCACATTTGTACTTAGTTTTATGCTAGAAATATATACTTTGTATAGAAGTATACTCCCCATGGGATCATCCCTCACAACAACAACTTCCCCATCATCTAAAAGGATAAGAATCAGTTTTTATTTTATCAGTTTTTACTGATAGGATTAAAACAATTTTTGCCATTACGCACCTGGGTGGGTTCCCATATTAAATCTACCTTTTGTTAATGTGATGGCAGTGGATAAGTCATCCTTTTTAGACTATAAGTAAAGTTGTTGGCAATCATGGTCGAGGGCTACCCGAAAGCTCTCTTTTCAATAATACTACACTGAAGGTGTAGGGGATGGTGCTACTCCTTTCCCGGGATTGCTCCACTCTACCCTTGGAACGTACCTTATAATGCTGAGTGTTAGGCAAGGAGGTATCAAGTACCACTTTTTGAGTCTTTGGTATGACTCGACCTGAGATTGAATCCTGGTTTCCTGGGACATTAGTGAACACTCTATCACTCAGCCAATGGCCCGGTTTTTAGACTATGATGCTAGATTATTTAGACAACTGATGGTGTGTTTTTAACTTAGTAAGAATGGGTATCATCATAGGCAATGGACTCAGAACTCCACATTCAAATACTGAAGGTGGTTGTATTTCATTTCATGCTAATGCCCTTGGGGAAAGCATGAATCCAATTCGTCTTCCAAATAAGAATAGTTGGTATAGATTGGGCTCTGTAGCCTAGGTGTTGCAACCTATTTTGGAGAAGGAAAACCCTGAATCCAAAGTAGCCATATCTTGTTTAAAAATTCAACATGTTGATTGATTTTAATGGCATGTCAACCTGTTCAGGGGTTATTTATGCCTTAAAGTTAAGGAATCTAATTCATTGTATGTTCATAATTACATTTTTGTGTAGCTGTTTTTTTCAGAGAGTCTTATCAACTTTTAAACAAATATATTTGTCATATAGATGGGACTCTTATGGGCTCTACTACTCTGAGTGGATCTGGTAATAATGGAAATGAAGAGGTACTTTACATTCCCCAAAGCCCCAGAACTGGAGACTCACCATCTGATGCAGTTTAGTGTCAGACACCTCAGCCATTGTTTTTTGGTGGTGGGGGTTTACCCCTCTGCAGGAAATAAAGTCAGCATATTTTCCTGACAGAGCTAACATGTTGCATCCAGCATGTGGTGTTGAGGTTAAGTAAAACAGCCTTTTAGTCAGAACTTCAAAAGGCAGAATTAAATATGAATAATTGAAATTTAAAAAAAAAGCTAAAAAAAAAAATAAATAAATAAAAATAAACAGTGAATTATGAGAAAAGAAGGTAAAAGTAAAAGAAATTTTTTATCTAAAAAATTCCATTTGATATTTTATGTAATTTTTTTTCTTGAAGTTTTCATGTTCTTGCTTGTAATTGTTTTTAGAAAATTAACTTTTTAGAAATTAATTTTCTTTTTTAATTATATTTTGTTTTTTCTTCATGTGTGTAATTGATCCTCAATGAATGAGGAAACTAAGAGGTTGATAAACAAGAAACTAGTTTACTAAGTAATTTAAATTTCTTAATTTTTTCTAATTTTTTTTTGGTAATGATCTGAATGTTAGGAAAATTGATTGAACCATAATATCAATTTACCCAACCTCTCCACCCCAAGGAGGAAACAACAGAAGGTCAATTTTCTTTTAAGCAGTGTTTAAAAGGTTTGAATTCAGTTTTCCTTCTCCCAGACTGGTTGCCATATCAAGCCTAGTCTACCCTACTATTCTCCCAGAACTGGAGGGAGAATAACTGGACTTATATTTTTCTCAATGGTATTAGCGCTATGTGAAATCTAAATAGTCTTGTCCAGGATTTGAACTCAGTTCCTCATGTTCATTTCCTCTGATGGTAAGCATTACTTGATGAGCACCTTGAAAATCATTATATATTATATTCGACTTGAGAAACACTTGGCCTCAACTTAACCCTTTAGTCTTATTAGGTGCCACATTCATACAGCCTTATGCCATATCTGAGCAAAACCCAAAGTAAATTACTACTTAACACTCTAGGTATTGGTATGATGCACCAGTTGAACCTTCCTCTCACAAGCTCTAGTGTGAACAAAGAGAAATAGAACATTTCTCTTATTCTCATGATAAAATTCTTAAAAATGCAAAAATATAACTTGAAACAAAAATTGTAATTCATAGACAAGGTAGCTCAGTTATTTTTTTTTACATACTATTTGTGTGTATTTTTTTTATATTAATCTAAATCTCAGATACAGGTAAAATAATAAGACAAGTACCACTAGCCTTGATTGGCAACCGGTCTCAGTGAAAGTGGACTCTCAATTTAAAATGAGGAACTGGAGTCTCTAAGAAAGTTTGATATGGTTTTCCATTTCCTTCAGTAAACTCTGGCAATGACACCAATGCCAACTATATTGCTCTAGCTCTTAGCTTGGACAACATTATGATATGAAAAGGAGAAACTTGCTACATGGGGAGGCGCCTTTGGTGGTGTAATGGTTAGCAAGCTCGACTAGCAAACCTACACGAATGAGTTTGAGTCTCATTGGGTGCACCTTTCATATGGCCTTGTGCCACATCTAAGCAAAAAGCTTAGTAAAATTACAACTTGCTACATGGGCAACTGTTTGTCATCCATAGAAACTTACTCAGGCTTGAAATCTAAACATTGGTTTTGTGAGGCGAACAAATATACCAAAACATAGGAACATATATATATATGTATATATGTATATATATAAACAACATTATAAATTTATGGTTCCAAAGGGTATATATATATATAGGGGGCATTCACTATGATATTGAGTCTAATTTGTTGGACTTCTACATCATAGTGACTAGGTTCAAATTCTTTTTGTATATTTGTGCCATCGAATTCATTTTTAGGCAAATACACTTGGGGAAAAGTATGAATCACCTTATCTCCCCCAGTTTTGAGTTAAATAGTACCACTACTGTCCTTCAACAAAGATGGCTTTGGCATTAAATAACCCATCAAAGTTGATATGCCATGAAACCAAACCAAACTATATATATATATATATATATATATATAGTTCACAAAAAAGAGGACATGTATATATATATATAAACACAATGTTATATTTATTAGCCTAGAAAATGCCATAGAAATTCTGTTTTTCTTTATGGAATGCACATTTAGAAAATAAAGTAATATTACAGAATAAAATATCTTGGAGTGGTGCCCATATAGATGATATACACTGATAATGTAGTATTTTTATATAAAAATATGTACAGCTATGTGCTATGCACATTAAAAAAATAAATTGTATTCTAAAGACAGTTATTTCTGTATGGAGTATCATAATAGCTGATATCCAGTTGTGAATTTTTTACTTATGGATAGACAAATATTTCTAAAATATATATTTTTATAGATTTTTCACAATCTTCACATTCTCAGTAGATTCTTACTGTGCATATATATATATATATATATATATATATATATATACATGCGTGTGTGTGTGTGTATATATATATATATATATATACACACACACACACACGCATGCATTTTTTTCCAAATCCCAGTATTCAAGAATAGAAAAGGTGACATATATACACCTCAAGTTGGAATTTTTGGTATGATGTAAAAGAAAAAAATCTATGGAACAATTTCTTCATCAATTTTGTAAAAATCTTGAAATCTTTCTTGGCAGCCGAGATCTAAGAATTCCAGTTCGGATTTTGGTTGCTGAATGATTGGCGCTTACCCAGAAATAGCCAAAGTGATGGAAAAAGCTATCAGTGGAGACAATATCTGGCTTTCACATAATCCAAGACATTTTTTCTTTCTTTACATCTAGAATTACCACTGGGACTTTTATTAAACAAGTCTCTTGAAACTGGTGACAGAGACAGACACTATATATATACACACACAAACACCCACACGTACACGCTCCCCCTCATATATAATCACATATAACCATTTGCACATACATAGATATATAAATACTCCTAAATACACATGTCTGTCTCTCACACATACACATATGTATATATATACAGACACACACACACATATTTTTATACTCTTTCACACAAACATATTCACAGAAAGATATTGCATAAACATACACAATACATCATTGCATACATACATGTACAGATTCACACAAATATATATATATATATGTATAAATGAATGTTCAAACATACATATATATACTCACACCTCATAAAAACCAGCCATGATTATTTTGAAGACAAATGTTCTTCTCTTGTCATCTTCTGACTGCTGTCAGGTTTAAAACTATTTAATATTTTGGGGAATTTTGTTAAAAGTAACATATTTTTATTGTCTCTAAGAAACTGACAATTGACAAATGCATATTTTTTCCCACTAACATAGGACTAAAGCAGACCAATACCGAAATTGGAAACTGATCAACCTTGAGTAACTGGATAAGCCAAACTCTGTTTCAAGTAAGTGTGAAATTATTTTCTTTTATTTGTTAGTTTAAAAAGTTTTGACATGAATGCAGAATTCCCCAAAATAACCATTTCACCACTATGCTATATTTAAGATGAAGTGGTACTGAAAAGTTCTTGGCCTTACTAAGAAAAAATGTTCATACAAGAAAAGATTTAATAAATCTTTTTGAAAAGGTTAAAGTAACTTGAGAAATGATGAACTGAGTCAATTGAATCATGTGATGACTTTGTGGAATAGTTTGAGCTTAATCCTTGCTTGGTTGGGCCAAGAACGTCTCAGCATATCAAAATCTGTGTGTGTGTGAATGTGGAATACAATGTATGCATTTACCAAACCATTCTGCACACAGCAAAATGGTAGACATGGTCAATTTTTAAGTGGAGTATGGCTGTTTTGAATTCAGAATTTTCCTTCTAAACTGATTACTGTGCCAAGGTTTGGTTTGGTTTGGTTTCTTTGTTTAGTGGCATATCAACCTTTGTAGGTTATTTAATGCCAAAGCCTTTCTCCTAGAAGAACAGTAGTGGTACTATTTAACCCATAGCTGGGAGAATAAAGGGGTGAATACCGTTCCCAAGGGTATTTGCCCAAAAGTGAACATAATAGCGTGACTGGAGTACAAACTTGCTTACTACGATTTCACAGTCCATGGGTAAATTGTAGGGCAGACTGTTTTTGAGCCTTGGTAAAGTAACCAGTCTAGGAGAAGGAAAACTAAATTTAAACCAGCTGTATTCTGCTAAAATTTGAACTTGTGTCTTATCCTGACCATGGTGACTATGCTGGGTAAATACACAAAAGTTTTCTTAAATTCAAAAGTAATAATATTTCACTTTTATTTTTGACAATGATCAATGATGGTTAAGAAGTGTTCAAGAACAAAAGTTGGGATAATGGCAATGCAAGTTTGTACTCTTATGCAAAGACCAAAGAAAATCAGTAAAACAATATTAAAACAAACCATTTCTGTACAGTTTACTTATTAGAATCCTGGCTGCCAATGATATAGATTGTGTGCATAAAAAAAAGTAATGAAATGTTTACAGATGCAGTAAAATGGAGTTGGAAATCCAAATTCAATTTCTGGTAGAGGATATTAGTGTTCACTTTGCATGAATACCCTTAAGGCATGAATCCATCTCTTCCAACTAATCCCCAAACTATGGACAAAATAGAACAGACTGATATTGATTAAAATCTCATTTTGCCAACTCTAGTCACATGAACACTTGCTGAATGAGTTTTTCAATGTATTGTCATACTTGCAGGTAATTTATATCTACGAACAAGCTTTTTTAGAAGCCTTCAATATAATGTGACAAAAGAAGAGATTTTTTTCTAATTTGGTTATCTAATTGGGATATTTCACTCTAAAAATCCCCTTAAAAAATATTAAAAATGAATAACTATTTGTTTTTAATTCATTTTCAATTTTACATTTGTTATCTTTTTACTTTTTTTTTTCTTTTTTCAAGAGGTTGTTTTGCTGATAGTACTGGTATACTTGATAAGTCAGTTATTTTGTTGAATTCCTATTCACCAAGGACCAAAATTAGCATTGGTATAAACATGATATATTAATGCTGAATAAATGGATAGACAAGATAACCTCATTTACACATATAGAAACACTTAGTATATACATAATAATCAAACACGTAGTACTGAACGAATATGTGGATGAGACTCAACAGTTAAAAATATACACATATTGATCCATGAATAGACAGTATGTGAAAGTGATACAAAATGGAAAAAAGTTTACAAGTGGGGTTAAATATTGCCATGTGGCTCCAGCACACCTGGTAATGTAAGAGACGACATCTCCATTGTTTAAAGAACAGAGGCAAAAGAGGAGGAGAATGGGTTCCTCAACTGTCATGTGACATCTCACTAGGCACCCAAATGAAATGTCCATTCTCTAGGTGAGATAATTATTGTCTCCCTATCATTGGTTTCATAAACATTCTTAACTTCATTAGTAATGTTATCAACCTACACTGATGGATTTTATTGGCATATCAACTTATCTGGGCTTATTTTATGTCGAGAGGCTAGAGAATTTTACATGTTTATATTTACATTTTTCAGTATTTTTGTCACACAGTTTTGTATCAAGTATTCCTACTAAATACAAATAACATACAAACAGATCTATTTGACCAACAGATGACTCTAAGAGTTATTAACTTTGACTTTTGGATGAATCAGCAATGTTAGCCTTTTTGAAAATCAATGAATCGACAATGTTAGCTTTATTGCAAACCAAACTGCTCACCTAAAAAGTTTACTTAATTCTTCTCACAAAGAAGATAAACATATTTCATCACAAAAGTAAGCTATTCACAAAACCGAATATATACGGTTTTGCAATTTAACTTTTAAAAATTTCTTTTTACTTATAAGGTTGTATTTCATTAATTGCTGTTAGGAATATGAATTATTGAGTCAACAAATTTTTAAATAAGAATACAAAACTACAATGATTTATCTCAGAATGTGATTTACAGTTTAAATTCATATAATTATTGTGGAAGTATTACATGTACAGATCATACTGAATAAAAGCTACAGAACTCAGAAAACTTCTACCACAATTAAAAACGTAGGAAATGAACACGGCGATACGAGTTCAAATCCTGGATGAGACTGATTGCATTTCACATAGCACTAATACCCTTGGGAAAGGTATGAATCCAATTATTCTCCCTCCAGCTATGGGTAAATAGTAGGACAGACTAGGTTCTTCAGCCTTGGTTAGGGAACTAGTCTAGGAGAAGGAAAACTCTGAATTCAAACCTGTTAAACTCCGCTTAAAAAAATTGACCTTGTGTCAAATCCTACCCGAGCGAAGGGGTTGGTAAATAGTACCACAATTAAAAACTAAAGATCAGTGTTTGTTTTCCTAAGAAGGATGTTTCGGTACCTTCCCTTAGGAGTAATTTTATTACATGGTTACTTTAATTAGTTATTGCACGTGTCAGTTTTATAAATGGGGTCTGATGAAATATTTCAAGGTCTTCTGTTGACAGGTGACATGATTCAGATATTTATGTATGAGATTCCAAAACTGAAAATTGGAATGTCTCAATATTTTAGATATAAATGTCCTCAGGCTGTGTGATTGCTAAGTTAACCAAGCTGCATAGCAAAAAGAACTGTTATATACGTGAGAAAGATATGTGAAAGTAATAAATGCCCAAAGCTACAATACAAACGTTTGCATTTATCATATTGTCTCTTTAACATGAGATATCAAAATTTTGCATTCTGCATCTCAAATCTACCAACATCGGCATAGCCAAAAGTCCTTCAAGTCCAAGTGTCATGTGACTACTTCAATGCATCCTGTTGTAAATTTATTCTTAAGTTTTAAAAAACCAGAGGTATTAGTTTAGCTATTTTGGAAGGAAAATGCAAGAACCAGTTCTGCCATTAGTCAATAAAAAGGTTGTACAGCTATCACTTGGAGCTGATATCTAACTGGATTTTTGTATAGAATTCATTACAGTTACCTTTCCAAGCAAATTAGGACACATCTCTTAAGTTCAAGGGGAGAAGTACTGCAACAAGCTTGAAATCCAGTGATCGGACTTGCTTTTTGCTTTTTTTGTTTTTTGCTACATATTTCCCAAAGATAAGAACACAATTGAAGGAAATGAACAGATACTGTACTATAATCCTGATCTTAATGTCAAGGAAATTGGTTATTGATTCAGGGGTTGGCTCTTCCAATGCTGCTGCACTTTGAGCCTCTTGCTATCTTTGATCCTTCCTCTTTCATGCAAAAGGAGAAGTATTACCACATTTTTAGAAACTCTGAGAGTAAGGTTACTTTATTTTTTTTCCAAGTGTCATGTCCTGTTTGAAGACAAGAACATGGCTGAGGGAGATCAACAGATACTACACTTTAATCCTGGTCGGAGTGCTGGATTTAACTGATAGATTTTAATAGCATGTTAACCTGTGTAGGGTTATTTTATGCATAGAAGTTAAAGAATGACTATCATTCTACATTTTTTGTGTAGTTGTTTCTTAAGAGTATTTTTGCACACTGTTATAACTGGGCCATTGGCCTAATGAGTACAGTGTTCACCAATGGTCTGGGAAACCTTGGTTCAATCAGCAGGTCAAGTCATACCAAAGACTCAAAAAATGGTACTTGATGCCACCTTGCTCAACACTCAACACTAGTAGGCAAAGATCAAGAGTAAAGGGGAGCAATCAAGGGAATGGAGTAGCACCCTCCCCTACACCTTGATGTAGTAGCTATTGAAAAGGGAGCCTTCCAGTCAACCTCGACTAAAGTCGCCAACTTATATATCAGCTATTCCTAGCAAATACAAATAATAGGTGCATAGTTTTTATGGGTTCAAGTATTTCTATCTAACACCAATAATTATATGGTTGAAGTAATTATTTTTATTTAATAGTAATCATTTATTTGTACACAATTATAAACTTTCAAATGATTTATAGTTATCCTAAATAAACTATTCTAACTTCAAGTAACTATTCTTAATGCAAATCAAATATCAATGATTTTCTTAAAAAAACAAATCTATTTGACCCATAGATGGGAACCTAACAAGTACAATAACTCTGGAGCAGAGTGTCTGATGGCTGGATAAAGTTAGTTGTCTGTCCTGGGGGTTGAACCTGAACCCAGTATGCTTCCAGAATTGTCGTACCGAAATTCTCTTATCTTTTCTCTGCAGACATTGTAATGCACTTGCACAGCAATTCTGCCTCCTTTCTCACTTGAGTCAAAATAACAAAAATCTTTAACATATTTGATTCGGTACAAAAAGATGCAAGAAAACATGCACTTTATGTTAACAAGAAAGAAAAATAAAAAAAAAGAAAAAAAGAGAAGTGTGTCTTGAAGAGCAACTTCTGCAAATGTAACTTGATAAACAAACTTTTTTGTTTTTCAAATGTTTTTTTTATTTTGTTGTTTTTTTTTTTCTTATTTTCCATCTTTTTCTCCAGATAATCGTTTGTAAATGATTAGATAACAACAGATTCAGTAACAATTAAGTTATCTTTGGGTTAACTGTCTCCGATGACATTTTAGTGCAGCTTCCACATTTTCCCATCCTCCCACTTCTAACATCAAATATAAAAGTGAATAGAATGTACAAGGGTTGGTGTGGTGTAAGATGAGGTTGAAAGAAAAAGCCTCGGGTAAAGTGTGGATTGGTATCTGATGCTTCTTCTCTCATCTCTCAAACAACTGCATCATATTTTCAAGCCAGCTCAGTTTTGAAGAAGATTTCAGACTTCTTTATGATGATGACAAGCTGCAATCCTCAGCAGCTGACAAATAATTGTTTCAGTTCATATGGTGTATTCAAAAAGTGTCAACACTGCAGCTGTATTTACCAGTAAAGAAATGAACAATTGAAGAAACATTAATTTCATTTAAAATAGTCCCCTTGTCATTCAACACAGTTTTTCCAGGGAGTTTTCTACTGGTTGAAGCATCTCTGAATCTCCTGTTGTGATATAGTATGAACATGTACCAGTGTTTTGTTTTCAATGCCCTCTATATCCTCGAATTATAGCCTCAAAATTAATTTTCAGTTTAGGATGCATAAAAAGTCACACATGAGATCTGGTGAGTAGAAAGAGTGTTGCATGTGCACAATTCTGTGTTTTGTCAAAAAAAATGCTGTTAAAGAAGCATCAAGACTGGCTTCATAATTTATTTTCAAATTGGATCTGACTTGTTCTGACATCATCAGTCTATTATATAATTGGCTCAGCTGGACATATCTTAATTTGAATTTTAAAAAATTAAATATTCTTTTAATCAAACTTTTTATTTCAACAAGTTATATGTTTATGATTGTAAATTTGTATAGAATAGTTTCTACTTCTTTCCTTTGCCAGCTTGAAAACGTTATCTTTCATTTTATCAATAGACGCTTTAAGCACATAGTCTAGGCAGATGATAAACAGGTATGGGGCTAATGTGTCTCCTTGCAGTACACCTGCTAAAATGTCAAAGTAATCTGTGTCTCTATCCAGGGAGCAGACTTTTAATTTTGTGTTTTTATATTGCATCAATTTGGCTCTGATGTTTTCTTTGGGTAGAGAATAAGCTTGATGGCAATTACACAAGAATGCTGCTTGCAATATTGAACAAGTCCTGGAAGCTGCACCCCACAAAGCAGCAGATGTACGGCCACCTACCATCTATCAAGAAAACTATCCAAGTTAGATGAACCAAACATACGGGACACTGTTGGAGAAGTAAGGACCAAATCATAAGTGACATACTCCTGTGGACCCCTTCACATGGACGAGCAAAGGCAGGATGACCAGCTAGAACCTATATACAACAGCTCTGTACCAATACAGAATGTAGCATTGAAGACCTACCAGGAGCAATGGATGATAGAGATGGATGGCAAGAGAGGGTTAGGGAGATCCGTGCAGGCGGATAGAATAGTAGTTGTGTTTGGGTTGGTTCACAACTCTACTAAGTCACCAGTGTTTTTAATTTTCACCCATAGAGAAAGTGGGGTCCCGTTAGAAGATTTCCTTAACTTGGGTGATGATTTAGGATCATTCTTTGCCTAGCAATATTTAAGAAAAGTTTTTAAATCCTCACATAGCAACAATGTGATGATCCAGATTGTGGAAGATTAATAACCATTATCTGTGTGTGTATATATATATATATAACAGAACAGAACAAGGGAATAATCAAAAGTGCTCAAATTCTAATCCGCATTATAAAAACTAAAAACAATTTAAATCTCATTTAGTTTGGTTTCTTTGCAAATAGTTTTATACATTTTCGATAAAATGGAAGATACAATCATCAGATAAAAACTTTTTAAATTCAAAAAGCTTCATCTGACAATTGTTTTGCATCTTATAGAATTTATATATATATATATATTATAATAAATGTTTGGCTTCATTTGATTTTATGGCATTTCAACCTTTAGGGGTTATTTAATGCTAAATCTTCTTTGTACATATATATTAAATATATATGGTTTGTAAACACATTTTTTTGCTTACATTTTTAAATGAGCCTAAAATCATCATCCTTTTGCACATAGTTAAATGGATCTAAGTATTGCTATGAATCACAAATGATTTAATTAAACATCAGTCATTTGTTTAAACACAGATAAATGCTCAAACAGTTCTATTTCAAAGAATTCAATTTAGCATACATCATTTGTTTGCACTCAGTTTAAAATGTCAAACAGTTCTATTTGACCTATAGACAGGATCCTATCAGGTGCCATCACTCTTGGCATGAGTGGGCCTGGGAGAGATGGCAACGAAGTGGTATTCCACATTACCCAAAGCTCCAGCATTACAGTAGCCTCACTATCAGATTGTTTAATGTCATATCCAGGACACTTGTCGGGGAAGTCTTATCCCTCTGCAGGGATACAGTCAGTGTATTCTACAGCCCCAGTTGATTGGGCTCTTATCATAATAAATGAACATGAAATACAAATAAGAAAAGTGCATAAAAAGTAATGACTTTTACAATGGCAGAACATGTCTAAAACATAGAATGTCCATATCATCTGCTTTTAAAGTTTGTAATTGAAAGTTTCGTGTGGATCATACAATCATCTAACCCAAATATGAGAAAAAAATCGCTAATTAACCATATCTATACTTTGGCATAATGGTTAGAGTGTTCGCCAATGGCCTAGGAGACCTAGGTTCAATACCAGGTTGAGTCATACCAAAGACTTTAAAAATAGTACTTGATGCCTCCTTGCTTAACACTCAGTATTATAAGGTATGGATCAAGGGTAAAGTGGAGAAATCCAGGGAAAGGAGTAGCGCCCTCCCCTACACCTTGGTGTAGTAGCTATCGAAAAGGAAGCCGTCACCCTCGACTATGGTCGCCAACTTTACTTACTTATACTTTGAGGAATTTAACACATTGTAAGATATTTGTTCATTTGACATGCACACGAAAAAAAAAAAAAAAATGAAATAATTTATTGATTTTAGAAATCTGAGCAGATACAAGAAAGTAAATTATATATCTGACCCCACCCCCAGGGCGTTGAACACTCGCACCTGGAATTACTAGTTACTACTCACGTAATGCAAAGCTCTGCAAATAAATGGAGCACTCCAGTAGCCATTAAGCACATGTATAAAACAAAGGAAAGATAAAACCTAAGCATAAAATTCCTTTATTTACCCTGAGGTTTCTGATGGCTCTGTGGTAAAATATCTGACTGGCATCAAGTCAGCCAGGTTTTGATCCCAGCTTGAAGCATCTCTCATGTCTTGCCACACTGATGAATTGTGATACAATGAAACAGTCAGTCTGTGAATGACTATATATATATAAATATATATGAATAAAATGTAAGATTCAGTGATTTAGTAAACTGATATGAAGTTACCTGAATTTCCATCTGAATTTTTTCTGTATAATGTTTATCAATATGATTAATATCTACCACTGCATTAAATGCTTTATCAATGAAGGATGTGATGTAAAAATAAATATTGCTGTGAAAATAAATGTTTCTTTTGTCATCAGGCTATTGACTTATTAACAAAACTATGAATATATTTCTTAGATTTTTTTTACATAAGTCTACACGAGTAAGACACCTTGTCATTGTTGATGGATTTTAATAGCACATCAACCTATATGCATTATTTTATGACTAGGGGTTAAGAATCACATTTATTGTATTTTCTTATTTACATATTTTGTGTTGTCATTCTTTAAAAGTTTTTTTTTGGCACACAGTCCTTTTGAAGATGAATAATTTTTCATCAAATCTATTTCACCAATAGCTGGAATTCTTACAGGTACTACCTCTCTGAGTTTAAATGGAGCTGAGAGTGATGACAATGAAATGGTACTTCACTATCACCAGGGATCTAGAATTGGATCTTCACCAGCAGATTATGTTAGAAAAGCTTTTAAGTCCTGGATGGCAATCAATATGAATTATTAAGAAAACAGTCTTGTTTTTCTGTATTTTAAATCTGATGGGTTGAAAACTGATATTTAATTAAAAAAGAATGAATGTTGCTTTAGTGCAATGAAATTAGATGTATCAAACATTGCCAGGGCTGAGGTGTTAAATCTATCATCCTATTATGAGTTATAGAAACATAATGAAGATAAGTGGATCTCAATTTAATCGTATGCTTAAAATATTGTTATCTTTAAGAATTAAAGTTTTTTTTCCCAACATTAAACAAAAAGGAAATAATTTTAGAAATGTTTTATTTTTTAAATTCAAGGAAAAATAGTCAGAAGTTGTTTGAATTTTAGATTAAGAATTAATGATTGCTCCTTTTTTTGTGAATAGTTGATACAGTAGTCTTATATTAGCTGAATTTCTTAGATGAAACATTTTTATCAATTTGTTGCCCTACCTGCAATTTAAAAGACTTGACTCTTTTAAATCAGTCTCCTCAGCTGTTAATATACTGATCACAGTTTAAGAATATGTTCTGGAACTTGTTGGCAAAGACAAAGGGATACTGTGCACATATCGTAGCAGTACTATAAATATATACTATTTATAATATTATATATGTACTACCTAATACTATATATATACTATTTATAATATCATATATGTATTACCATATATATAAATATCATATAAACACATACATATATAAATATTTTAGACTTACTGGTTCATTGGCTTAGAGGGTAGAGTGTTTGCCAATGGCCCGGAAGACCTGAGTTCAATCCCAGTTAGAGTCATACCAATGACTCAAAAAAAAAAAATAGTACTTGATACCCCCTTGCTTAACACTCAGCATTATAAGGGATCAAGGGTAATGTGGAGCAATCCAGAAAAAAGGAGAGGTGCCCTTCCCTACACCTTGGTGTAGTAGCTAATGAAAAGGGAGCCATCAGGTCACCAACTTTACTTACTTATATATAGATACGTATAGGTATTATATGCATATATACCTCAGCAAGTTGTGCTGGTAGCTTGGAATTCCCTGATTCCATCCCTTCTCATCCATTGCCCCTGGCAAATCATCTGAGCTGTATCGATATCTGCACAGAATTGATGTAAATAAGTCTTTGCTGGTCAGCCAACATTGGCACATTCATGTGCTGTTATCTATTAGAGACTGTTACTTAAATGTTCGTCCTGGTTTCTCTGGAAGTGGCTTGAATGTTTTGTTTGTCTTACTTTGATCATTTGTGAGATGGGACATAAGTGACCATATTGCTGCTGTTTTGTGGGGGTGTTGCTTCCAGAATTGTTCAAAACAGTGTATAACATTGTTATGTAGTTACAATCTAACCATTTCTCTATGTATTTTGTTAGTGTCCACGAGATGCATCCACATATTAGTATGTCAACAACAACAGCTTAGAAGAAATCCCATTTTATTTTATTTGACATATCAGTTTTGTTTGGTTTGGTTTGGTTTTATGGCAGATCAACTAATGTAGGTTATTTAATACCAGATCATTTTTATACATATATATCAAATATATGAGATTTAACATATTTTATAGATGACATATTTTTTGGCATACAGTTAAATGGTTTCACTTATTTCTATCTAATACAAATAATTCTACTTACTATTAATCATTTATTCACACACAGTTAAATGGTCAAACAGTTCTATTTCAAACAATTCAGATAAGCATAAGTTAACAAAGTTAAATGGTTCCAAGAATTGCTATGTATCACTAACAATTCCATCAAATATCAGTCATTTGTTTACACAGAGTTAAATTAATAAACAGTTCTAATCCAAGCAATTCAATTTAGCATAAGTCATTTGTTTGCACTCACTTTAAATGTTAAAGTAACAATTTAAATGTCAAACAGTTCTATTTGACCCATACATAGGACCCTATCAGATGCTACCACTCCTGACCAGAGTGAACCTGGGAATGATGACAATGAAGGGGTATTCCATGTTCCCTAAAGCTAAAACATTACTGAAGCCTCAACATCAGATTGTTTTGTGTCATATCCAGGAAACTCATTGGGGGAGTCTTAACCCTCTGCAGAGATGCAGCCCGTGTATTCTATATCCCTAGCTGACTGTGCTAATTTGACAGATCAGACTTCCATATGACAGATTACTTGTTTCTTACTAATTGATCAAGGTTATTCAATAGGGATTCATCCTGGGCTGGAGTATTTATTGGAAGTGCTAGTGCCCGTGGTGTAATCGTTATCATCATAGGAAATGGACACGGCAACACGAGTTCAAATCCTGGACGAGACTGATTGCATTTCACATAGCACTAATACCCTTGGGAAAGGTATGAATTATTTTCCCTCCAGCTCTGGGTAAATAGTAGGGCAGACTAGGTTCTTCAGCCTTGGTGAGGCAACTAGTCTAGGAGAAGGAAAACTCTAAATTCAAACCTGTTAAACTTCACTTAAAAATTAACCTTGTGTCATATCCCGCCCAAGCGGAGGGGTTGGTAAATATGGCTAGGTTGTCTCCATCTGTCATAGTTTTCATGGAATATTGCCTGCTTCTTGCCTTTTATAATGTGAAACCATTTTCTTTGATCAGATCTATTGACATCCAAAGTATTTAGTCTAGGCAGAGTATAAACAGATATCATGCTAATATATCTCCTTACAAGAATCTAGTGTCTACCTAAAAGATGTTGGCGCCTTCCTCAGGTGAGCAAACTATTGTTTTTGTGTTTTTGTAAAATATATCTGTAATAGTTTCTTTAGGAAGTCCAGATGCAAACTGTATTTTCCCTTTCTTTCTTCTGTATATGGGATCAAATGCCTAGAAGAAATTTTCATAAATGTTGCCCTGAGATTCTTAGCTAATACTCCTTTGACGATTCGATGGATTATCAAAATCTGTGAGGATGTGGAGTTATGCCTCTGTAGTTCTTAGTGATTCCAAGGTCATGTTTCTTGGAGAAAGGAACCATGCAACCTTTCATTCATTTCTCTATTTTGTTTTGTTTATAGTCAGAGAAGTATGCCATCAAATTCTCTTGTCTTCCAAACTTCAATGCGTATTTTTGTTAAGGCCTGCAACTTATCTGTTCTTAATTGGTTCCAATACTGCAGCAAGCACTTCCTTTGTAAGCTGTCCTAGTCTGATGTCTAGTTGGCCAATAATGATTTTTAGAATAGGTTTGTCAGTGATTTGAAGAAGGTTTCCGAGAAGATTCTTAAAATGTTCTTTCCACTTTAGAAGGCTTTCTTCTTGGCAGGAAGCTTTTAGGTTTGCTCTTGATGTACTCTTCTTTCTAATCACTTCATTTACTGTTTGTCATGCTATTTATAATTGTCTATCTTGTACTGAATTTCTAATTTTCATCAATTTAACATTGAATGTATTCTAATTGTTCTTTTTGGTATGTGCTGGTTAATTCTTTCTAGGCTTTAATTTTCTGTGTATTGGCATTTGTTGGGTTTCTTTTGTTGATTAAGGATGCTTTTTTTCGTTATCTCATTTTTTCCTAACAACTAGTAACTCTTATAGAACTCTACATTTGGCTCTTGATTTGGTTGATATGTACTCTGCTGCTACTTCCATGTGGGCAGTAACAAAATTTTCTTATTTGTCATTCATTCATATGTCTTTCAGATGTCTCCTGAAAAGTATAAAATTTATTTCATACAGTTATGTTTATTGTTTATCTCTCTATTGGTAAGTTAGGACCATTTATAATGTATGGTTTTGACAGTTTGTAGTGTATTTTTGCAAAGACTCAGGCATATCTTTAATGCAATGGTTCTGTGATCTGAAGATACTCCTTCAAAAGAGAGTATACCTAACAGTTCAAAGCAATATTTATCCGCTTGTATATGCATATATACATACATATGAATATTATACACATGTGCATGCATTACACATACATAATATAGATATTATAAGCATATCCATTGATCCATACAAATATTACACACATATACATATACTATTTTTACATATACATATATAACAATTACATGCATATACCTATATACAAATGCTATATACATATAAAACCTGGAAACATTACCGTACAAAGCAGCAGCTGAATGGCTAGTTACCTCCAAACTGATAAACCATCCAAGTAAGATCAGAAAAACATACGAGGCACTTCAGGAGAAGTAAGGACAAACTCATAAGTGATGGCCTTCAATGGACTCCTTCACATGGACACACCAGTATTGACTGACCATAAAAATCTTATATTAATCAGCTCTGTGCAGACATAGGATACCATGCAGAGGACTTGCCAAAAGCAATAGGGATGGATGGTGAAAGAGAGTAAAGAGAATCTATACTGTTGTCATGCCTTGATGATCATAATATATTGGCATTATCTAATTTAGATATATACATATATTTCAATGGGGAATTGCCAGCTACCACATGTGCTCTTTTCATAGATTGAGCATTCCAGTAGCCAATAGCGTAGATTTGAATATATAACTATAAAATTTCTTTGCTTATCCTGAGAATAATGATAGCTCAGGGGTAAGACGTAAAGTCAGCTAGGTTTTGATCCCAGCTTGAAGCAGCTCGTGTGTCTAGCTACCCTGAAGAGTTGTGATACAACAAAACAGTCTATCTGTGGATGACAATAAATATATACACACACACACACACACACACACACACTATAAATATTGTGCAGGTTTCAGAATGCCCTTTCTTCGATCTCTTATTGCCTAAAACTAGGAACTTTTTAGAGTGGATTTCAAATACCAGAATAAAAAATTCTGTATAAGCCAAATTCAGAAAGCAGAGTGGCTGAGGGAGTTATGAGATGTTTCTTACGTCATCAAAAATTTGTAGTGACATTCCAGCAGGTGCATTGTGGTACAGCACGCAGATTTTGTTTGCTCGTACACCTCAGGCCTATTCCTTTTCAATGAATTTTTTAAATGGCATTGGACCTTGAGTAAAACTCTTTACTGATTATGTGGAAGCAGATTAAAAGTTTGAAAAGTGTCTTAAAACTTCTTAAAATTAATTTTCTCACTGATTATTGGTTGATTTAATATGTTCAAGTTTATAGCAAGTCAGATAATATATTAATGTTCCTTTAATAACTATTATAAATTTACTGAATGAAGACAGACTTGTGCTACAACCTCATCATCAATGAATTAGAAAAAATATCTTGAAAAAAAACAACAAACAAACAAAAAGCTTTTGTGACTATCTTTGTAGATTTGGTTTGGTTAACTTGGACAAAAAGTTTACCATTATATTTATATTGTAAATCAATGCCCTCTTCCTATAAAATGGAAGGGTTTTAGAATTTTTAAGACTAATATGTTAAAAACAGGCTTTGGTGTCCAATTAGTAATCCAAGAAAATTTGGTGGATGGAGATTCAACTGTCCTTGAGTTAGGTGATGAGAAATGGAGAAGAAAGACATTTAGTGAATTATACTAAGACAATTTTCTTTGATCGAGTGAATTAGGCTGCATTACTCTTCAGAAAAAGTATTTGTTGTGCCCCAGATGCATATAGGATTATTGATTATCTGCCCTTTCTTTAAAATTACTTTTTCAACCCAGCAAACAGTGGTAACATTACCATTGCCATGGAAACACGTTCAGATATAAGGATGAACATGCAACACTTTCTTTCTAGCTGCTATACAGTTATAAGATATAGCATTTCAGTCAATTCTTTTTATATCACTTGGAGGCGATCATGATGTAATATTATTGTCATAGAAAATGGACACTGCAACCTGAGTTCAAATCCCATTAAAGCTGTTTTCATTTTCACATAACACTAATACCCTTGGGAAAGGTATGTATTCAACTATTCTCCTTCCTACTATGGGTAAATAGCAGGGTAGACTGTACTCTTCAAACTTGATATGGGAATTCTGGCTTCAAACCTGTTAAACTTCCCTTGAAAATTAATGTTGTGTGGTATCATGTTTGTGTGGAGCAGTAGAGTAAATCCATATTCTTTTAGCTCACTTCCCCATGAAGAATAGGGGTGTCCTCATGGTGTAATGGTTAAAGCGATAGACTGCAGAATCATAGTAAGTGAGTTCATACTCCAGTCACGCTATTACATTCACTTTCGGGCAAATACCCCTGGTAAAGGTATGAACCCCCTTATCCTCCCAGCTATGGGTTAAATAGTACCACTACTGTTCTTTTAGGAGAATAACTTTGACATTAAATAACTTACAAAGGTTGATATGCCACTAAACAAAGAAGCCAAGCCAAGCCCATGAAGAATTGTAATTGACTGACCATGTAAAATTATAAGCAAAAACATATTCTCTGAAATAGTCTCATCATATTAATAGCTAAACACACCAGCTCCTTCTAAAAAGCTGTTATGTCAATACAGAGATGTCATTAAAAAAAAAAACTTAATTTAAACAGATTGAAAAACCTTTCCTTGCAAATAATTGAGTATATTATTGTTTTAATTCTACACATAACTAGATTATTTTTCTGCCAGTCATGCTTACATATTCTACAGATGTATTCATTTTTGTACACTCTACATATATTTATATATGTTTTATATTGTAATAAAGCTGAGATATTAATTAGCAATTCCAATCATCTATATTGCTTGTGCCTATGGCAGTTTGAATTCATTGCTTTAACCAAAAATGGCAAACAGATTTTATATTATGCTTTGCATCATTTCTCCTACTGATAACTTTTCTCTATCTTATTATTATTTGCAGACACCAAATTAATAATCACCCTGTTGGAAAGGCTTAGAATATGCCAAATGCAACCTTTGAAAAGGGATAAGATCCCACCTCTGACAGCAACAAAAAGATGATGTCTTAGGAATACTACTAAAGTGCATCCAGTGATGAGAGCTCCAGAATTTTGTCCAGGAGATAATGGATGGTTTGGTTTCTTTGTTTTAATGGCATATCAACCTTTGTAGGTTATTTAATGCCTAAGCCATTCTCCTTGAAGAACAGTAGTACGATTTAACCCATAGCTGGGAGGATAAGGGGGTTCATACCTTTCCCAAGGGTATTTGCCCGAAAGTGAACGTAATAGCACGACTGGAGCACGAACTCGCTTACTACGATTCTACAGTCCATCGCTTTTACCAATACACCACGAGGACACCCCCTGGAGATAATGGAGTCACCCCTTCATTGCCATTACTCCCACATATACTCTGAATTGGAATGGTCATACCTGCTAAGCTCTCATCTAAACATTAAATAGATCTATTTGAAAATTATTAGAATTAGATATCAATATGGGATGGCATATGAATGAATGCAAATTATTTGCATTAAGAATAGTCACTCAAAACTAAAATTATTTACAAATGATTATCATCATTAGCTGAAACAATCAAATTCCTGACAAAAAATTGCTATGTAATTGCTTACAAACAAAAAGAAAAGGACTAACACAGGCATCAAATAACCTAACCAGGATTGATCAGCAATAAAATATAACTACCAACCAATTAATTGATTATTAGATGATAGCAGTTAATAAATAATGACTGATCAAACATCATTAACTGTGAATCATCAATTTAAACAATTATAAATGAGAATTCTGTCAATTCAATGAGAAAATAATTTTGTGGTTATTTAAGGTTAGATTCTTTACATCTAATGATATATTAACATGATTTTTTTCTGTATTTATGAGATAAAGCAGAAATAAATATGAGTTAGTTTAGTTGTTACTTCTGTATCTGTGTGAGTTATATATATATATATATATATATATATATATATGCACAAGATAAGGAGATTCTCATGATGTAATGGATATCATCAAAGGAAACAGACTCAGCAACCCAAGTTCAAATCCTGGGCAAGGCAGTTTGCATTTCACTTTGTGCTAATACCCTTGAGAAAGAAATTAATCCAACTATTCTCTCTCCAGTTATGGATAAATAGTAAAGAAGACTGGGTTATTTAATCTTGGTATGGCAACCAGTCTAGGAGATGGAAAACTCTGAATTCAGACCTGTTAAACTCCATGTAAAAAATTGACCTTGTGTCATATCCCAGCTAGATGACCAATGAACCAATTGGGTTCCTGTTGTAATGATGGTCCATGATGATACTGATGCATCTATTTAGGAATGAGGAAAGGATTCTAAGTAGTATTTTATAGTGTAAATTCAAAACAGATAAATCTGTTTGTTCGAATGTTTGACCGAAAACTGCTTTATTTTTAAACTTAAGTGTATTACTTTAATAAAAATCTAATTATGATGTAATGCTTTTTCTGAGTTATGAGACTATATATATATATATATATATATATATATATATAATGAAGTCATATATACTGTTGATGATTTTTTTTACCAATGGGATCAAAGATCTGCAACACTGATGTAAGAAGTGAGTGAACCACAAAGAGGAAAACAAACCTCATTTGGTCACATTCCATATGACTATCTTGCTCAGCCTTTGAACTTTTCACCTGACCCTCATAGATATGTGGCAGATTAAATAAGGTATAAATACTTAAATATAAAAATAATTAATTTATTCCCTTCAAATAAAGCTATATGATTGACTTGTGTAGCCTTTGAACCTTTGATCATTTTTATCATTAATTAATAAATAAATTCTTCATTTGATCATCAATTATTTCCAGCCTAGTTTTATTCCACTGAAATTTTTTATGATAGACATTAATATGCTTTGTCAAATTAATATCTTTATGATAATTACAGAGTTGTTTTTTTTTTTATTCGTCTGTATATGCATAAATAATCTCCAGCCTACATATTCAACAAATTAAAAACAAAATCTGCGTATTTATTTCTGCTTGTTGAGTTTTTGGAAAGTTTCCTCCCACAGATTGCCATAGGAATTGGTTTCTTTCATGTAATTCTTTTGTGGGCAGAATGCCAAACAGTCACACACTGAATGAGACTAGCAGAAGACCAATTCAATGAAAGAGCAATTTTGTAGGGGGGGGATGAGGGAAGAAAACAACAGTGAAAGAGAAAAAGAAGAAAGAAAAATGACAAAAATTAAACAAATGAAAAAAGAAAGTGGAAAAAAAAACAAAAAAATAAGATATGCATATTAGAGGAGATTGATGAAAAAAGAGACAGTATATATAGTAAAAAAAAATAACCTATTTAAGGATGAAAGAAAGATGCTTGCAAGCAATAACATAAAGATGTGTTTAAATAAAGGTTGTAAAATGAAAGAAAAAAAATAAAACTCAATAGGAAATTCAGAAATTATCAAAATTTAATAAACATCTGATTTGGCATGGTCTTTTTTAGACTTTTTGGTGCCATCAAATCCAATGAGGTCACATGACCATGTTATAATCTTCCATGTTACATTCAACTTAGCAATCTAGCTGGTATGCAATACATATTGGAGTTTAGTTAGGTTTTATGGCATATCAAACTTTGTAGGTTATTTAATGTCAAATCCTGTTAATACACATATCTAAAATATATATGTGATTTGCGAACAATGCATTCACAAATCATACATATATTTTATTTGTAGATAACATTCATAAATGAGTCTGAGCTCTTTTTGCACAGTTAAATGGTTTCATCTATTTCTATTTAATAGTCATAATTCAACATCAGTCATTTGTTTGCACACAGTTTTTTATATTTGACCCATTGATAGAACCCTATCAGGTACTATCATTCGGGGTCAGAGTGGACTTTGGAGCAATGGCAATGAAAGAGTACTCCACATTCCCCAAATCTCTAAGGCTGGAGCCTCACCATCAGATGGTTTAATGACACATCCAGGACACTCATTGTTCTTACCCCTCTGCAGAGATGCCTCAACTGATTGGGCTTCAAAATATATTGAAAGTAATGTATATATGTATACACTAGTGTAAGTAAAAGGTTTTGCAATATTTTGGTACATGCTAATTTGGAGCACATCTATCATGTGACTGAAGCAGTTTGAGCCATGGAAGATACACACTATTGTTGGTAGTATCATGGCATTCGGTGCACTGATACAATGAGTATTGCTTCACCCTTTATGTGATTTGAAAGCCGCACAGATGAATGTCTAACGTAGTCTAATTCAGAAGGTTATGCTTTACAAGTTCAAACTGGGTAATAACACTGTGGAAGCAACCAAAAACATTTCTTGTATTGAAGGTGAAAGCATAGTTGATCACATTATGGTAACCAGATGGTTCAAGAATTTTTGCGTAGGTTGCAAGAACCTCAATCATGGAAAAAATTTAGTTTGACCTAAAAAAAACACAGATTCTGAGGCCAAGTTCTAAACCATAGAGGCTAATTCACTAAGTAGCATTCAGAGTGTATCAGGCAAGTTTGGAATCTCAAAGTCCAGTGTGGTTTATTACCTCGACAACTTTATTCAATGTGGCTGAATTGTGCCTCTGATTATCAAAATATTGCAAAACTTTTGACTCACGCAAGCAGAATAATGTTTTTGATTAGAAGAACGTAGTCACATGAGTAAATGAATAGAATTTCTCCTTGTGTCCCAGCTGGGGCTGATCAGAACTCAGCTTGTTTCTAGATAGTTACCTACTTACTACTTTATGCCTCTTCTCTCTTGAGCTAGGGTTATCTTGAGACCCTCTTTACCAATGGTATTCTTCTTCTTCTCCTCTTCTTTGATGCCTAAATTTGTGAAAGTGCTGGCCAAAGAATGGGCAGAAAATCTCCTACAGCTAACCTCCACCACTTGTTGCTACAAATAGTTTCCTATTTTCATGATTATCAAACAATACTAAATTCTGAAGAACCTACATTATCAGGCAAAATTATCTACTGAAGAACCTCAGTCCTCCAGGTATGATGAGAGGCTGTTGCCTGATCATTGTGAAGATGTAAAACTATTATACAGGGTGATTAGAAAAAATGTTCACATTTCTAAGGGAATACCTTCATGATATTAATATTTAAAACAAGATCTATGTGTTCATCATCTCTATCAACAATATCAATTCTTTTTTTCTAATAAAGTTTATCATAATTATTTTATTCTTGATATTATTTTTATTTTGTTTTCATTCAGTTTGATTTATCTTTGGAATAGTTTTCTGGTGACTTAGACACCAATCATCACAAACATCATTAACTTTGTCAATGCTATTCAAACTTAAATATACATATGTTCCATCACTGATATTGAGCACTATTTATAAATATAGCAAACCTTATAACATATATATATATATATATATATATATATATACCCATCTGCATAAGCAGGATATGCCACAAGGTCAATTTTAAGTTTGAGTCTAACAGGTCTAAATTCAAAGTTGTCCTTCTCTTAAACTGGTTGCCATTCCAAGCTTAAAAAGCCTGTATTTCCTCCTATTTACCCATAGCTGGAGGGAGAACGGTTGGATTCATATCTTTCCTCAAGAACATTAGCACTATATGAAATGCAAACAGCCTCATTCAGGCTTTGAAATCTAGTTGCTGTGTCCATTTCCTTTGATAACCATTACATTATGAGCACCTATATATTTAATTAGTATATTACTTATAAAAAAATCATGAGATTATCTACATCTGAATAGGCACTTCTGATTAGCAAAAGAATATCTGAATGCTTTGCCTCAGATTAAGGTTATTTCCCAGCTCTCTATCAAGGATTAGAGTAGTATTGGTGCAAACTGCCCGGGATCATGTATATGTAAATGTTTATACAGGTAAATATAAGGCAGATATTTACTTTGCTTAAAATCAAAGTTAATTTGGTTGGTTGGTTTTTATGGCATATCAACCTTTGTAGGTTATTTAACACCAAATCCATTTTTATGCAAATAAAGTGTAACCCGGATATAAGAGAGTTGTCGGGACCGGATAAGAAGTCTCTTATATTCAAGTTTGGTCTATTTTGTTACATTAACAAAGGCTCCAATTTGGGACCAGAGAAAATCTCTCTTATATCCGGGTTACACTGTAGTTCTATTTCAAACAATTCAGTTTAGCATGAGTACACAGTTTAATTTGCAAAAACATTTCTATTTCAAGCTATTCACTTTATTCAAATAGTTCTAGTTCAAACAAATTTGTTTAGCATAAGTACACAGTTTCGATGTCAAAACAGTTCTATTTCAAGCAGTTCAGTTTAGGATAAGTACACAGTTTAATTGTCAAAAATATTTGTATTTCAAGCTATTCCGTTGAGTCAAACTGTTCTAATTCAGCCAATTTAGTTTAGTATAAGTATAGATTTTGTTCACACAGTTAAATGTCAAAACAGTTCTATATTAAATAATTCAGTTTAGCATAATTACACTTTCAATGTCAAAAACAGTTAAATGAACGTGAAGGAGATTTAGTTGCATTATTCATCCAAGGAAGGACAAATTGTTAGGTTTGTAAATTGCCATTTAAAATCTTGTCATTTACTTACTATTAAACAGAAATCACTTGGAAATACCTAGTCTTCTTGCAAGAAAGATGAATCATATTTAACCGAGTAGATTCACTACAAAAGCTGATAATATTCTATTTAAAAAAGATATGTCAGTTTTACATATGGTTAAATCCTCAGTCATACAAAAAACAAGTTTGTTCCCAATAAAGATCTAACAAATACTTACATGTTTATGTAAGTATTTGTTAGATCTTTATTGGGAACACACTTTTTTTTTTGAGGCATATGGCATAATGCTTATCTTCTTAGAAAATGGACAGGATTAGCTGAGATCAAATCTTGGATGAGAAAACTTGTTTTACTTAATGCTAATACCTTTTAGAAAAACATGAATCTTTTTCACCCAGTAAATAGACAAACTGGGCTCTAAGGCCTTAGCATTGTAACCAGTCAAAGAAAAGGAAAACTGAATTCATCATCATCATGTCATGCCGCCAGCACGGATATCCCTGACCCTCTCTCGCCACTTCTCCCTATCATTCATCGCCTCTGGCAGGTCTTCAGGGTTACATCCTGTATCCTCACACAGTTGCTGTATGTAAGTTCGTGCTGGTCGTCCTGCTTTTGCACATCCATATGTGGGGGTCCACAGGAATACATCGCTTATGAGCTCGTCCTTGCTTCTCCAGCAGTGTCCCACGTGTCTGGTTCGTCTAACTTGTATAGTTTTCGTGATGGGGGGCAAGTGTCCGTATAGTTGGTGTCTTGTGGGGTGTTGTCGCCAGGACTTGTTCAATACTGCTCTCAACATTCTTGTGTAATTTCCGTCTAGTTTTTTCTCCAGCTGTTTAGTTAGCGTCCATGTAGTGCATCCATATAGCAGTATCGACACAACCGCTGCCTGGAAGAAACTGCGTTTCATTAATCCACTAAAAAATTGGCTTTGTGTCACATCCTGCCTGTGGTGAAGAGATTGATTAAATATATACATATTTTATAAAATGACCTTTGATTTAAAGTAAAAAATCAGTTTTTTTTCAAATAAAGGGTATACATCAATGATTTTAGTTCCTAAAAATTATCTCTTCAACCTATATAAACATCTATCATTATACATCTGTGTCAGTACTATTGTTTTGCTGCACCACTTGGACTTTAATGAAACATTTGGGAAAAAAAGTTACATGGAAACTATGCAAGGATGCTTGGGACTATTTTGAACAAATTCAGGAAGCAGTACCCCATTAAAGAGCTGCTATACGGCCTCTTTACCCCCATCTCACAAACCATCAAAGTAAAATGAACAAGACATGTTGGGCATTACTGGAGATGTAAAGACAAACTCATAAGTGAAAATCTCCCATTGGCTCCTACAAATGGACATACCGGTTTTGGTTGACCAGCAAAGACTTATATTCATCAGTTTTGTGTGAACACTGGATGACGTTTATAGGATCAACAAAGAGCAATAGCCAATAGGGATGAATAAGAATCAAGAGAATCTGCATGAACCGATGATGTATATAAGTGTAACATATATATATATATATATATATATATTTCTTTAAGAAAAAAGCAAAACCGGTCACATTAGGATTATAAATTTATTTCCATCCTGTTATGTGTTTTTGATATAAATCAAAAACACAAAAAAAACATTAACAGGACTTCTGTGGAAAGTTTTTTTTGTCCAGATGGAATTACTCCCAATTCCGGTTTAACTGGACCAAATAATACTATATATATATGTGTGTGTGTGTATGTGTATATCTATATAAATATAAAAATTAATAGGTTTGCAAATGATTTCAGATTTGGTATTCATGTTTTTCCTTTATTATTATTATTCCAGATACTTGTGCAACATGAGTTTTGGAAATTCCAGTCCTCTGTAGAAGAGAAGACAACTTACCCCATGGAGAAAAGTGAGCATGTCCACTTCCTTCCTCTTTCAAGGGTGATAAAGTGGTCAGCTTATGAGTGACCATTAGTAGCCCATGTCTAGTAGGGCCCAACACCTAATCCCATTGATCCCTTTGGCAATTGTGGATAGAGCTACTTTTATCTGGAGCTTGGGGAGTAGGCTGGCACTAAGGCCTATTCCCCCGGCTCATTTCCCAGACAATTATAGGATAAACTGCCCACCATATTGAACTAATAACATCTTGTCCAGGGATTACACCTTCTGGTGTTACAGTCCTTTGCAAAATGATTGAGATGTTGCAGCAATGGCATGATATGGGACCATATGAAAGCTCCTCTAGGTTATTCAGTGTTGTTCATACTGCTGTAACAACCATACCCTTCTCGATCACCTTGTCTTTCATAATCACTCACACATGAGCCCACAGCTGGTCAATGGATAAGTTGTCCATCTGGGTCAAAGTGCGAAGGAGACATTTAGCCTTGTCTGATAACCCTCACACAAACACACATGCACTGTCTCAGTAGCTCATTCCACCAAACAGAACTGAAAGTCTTCGTAACTCCACCAGTTAAAAAGTCAACTGATTCCCCAAGGTGGAGACGTTGTTCAGCAAACTGCTCATAGGCTAGGAACCCATCTGTGGCAAAAGCTGTATGCAGCGCAGATTTTATCTAGCCAAAAACCCCATTTTCTTCTTCCTTAAGCTGTTGGTAGACAGCAAATACACCACTTGTCAGTCTTAAGGGGATTATGTGTCATTTGGCACATTTTGTTAATTCAGCCTTCTTCATCCACTCGACCACTGATGGCCCAGATGCAATAAAGAAACTCAACACATAGCCAAAAATTTAAACGTCTGAAAAAGACTAGAATCTCTGAAACACGTCACACAAGTACATGGAAACTTAAATAAATAAAAAACCTAAATACGAAATTTGATATAATTTGTGGACCTATTTAAGTTAAAATATTTACTCTCAGACTAACAACAATCTTAATGTATAAATGTATATGTGTACATATGTATATGTATATATATAGACATATATATGTATGTATGTATGTATGTATGTGTGTGTTCATTATTTTTCTGTATATCTGACTTTAGTTGCTTTATTTTTTGTTGCACTGTTCACGCTATTTTATGTTTTACAGTTGGCTGGTTTGGTTTTATTGCATATCAACCCTTGTAGGTTATTTAATGCCAAATTCTATTCATACATATACATTAAAGATATATATGATTTGCAAACAAATAGCATTTAGGAGACATTTTTAAATGAGTTAGAACTTATTTGTTTGCACACAGTTAAATGGTTTCAAGTACAGTAAATGGTTAAATTGTTCTATTGATCCATAGATGGGACCCTAACAGGTACTACCACTATGGATCAGAGTGCACATGGGAGTAATGGCAATGAAGGGGTACACTACATTCCCAAAACTCCAGGACTGGAGCCTCACCATCAGGAGGCTCATGGGAGCGGGTATCTTACCCCAATGTAGAGATGCAGTCAGTGTATTTTACAGCCCTAGCCATCTGAGCTATTTATGTTCTGTAAACTCTAAGTCAACCATATACATCAGAAATAAAGAAAAAGATTTCAATGAAATTTGAACATTCATCCCCTACCCTGAACAATCTCTCTGACATGGATAATACCTTCCTGATTACATGACAAAAGCTATGAATGATGTTCAAAGAATTATTCTGATTATTGAACTTCCTTTTTTTGGGTGGCGGTGCCGTTGTTCACAAGGCATTTTGACCATTAGAGTTTCTGGTTTTGTTCAGGGACACGAAATTGAGTTCTCTGAAAAGATTTGAGAACAATTACATGCATTAAAAAATAAAAAAAATTCAATGAAACAGGATGTATTGTATACATAGCTAAAAATAATAGTTGACAGGCATTGTGGATAATGTTTAAAAAAACATTTTTTTTCCTATTATTTTAGCTTTATGTTGCCAAAAAAAGAGACTCAAGCTAGAGTATCTTTCCTTACAGAGATGCATCTTGCACCTGAAGAAGGTGGGAGAATGTACTAGTTGAAATACCTAGAGAACCACAAAAACAAGGAAGTGTTTAGTTATCTGAATAATCATTTGAATGTCAATGACAATTTTCAAAATTGTACACATTATAATTGATGTCTTTTGTTTAAGTTTTGTTGCCTAATCAGTCATGTGCTATGTCTGATATTACGCCAATGATTTGCAGGTTCAAATCTTGTTGAAAGCTTTGAAAATTTTTAATTTGTACAGATTGTTTAACTTTTAAGTAAGCTGGCCAAGAAATTGATGACTGACCTCTGTTCAAACCTAAAGCATACTGTTTGATTTGCTATTATTTTGAATAGCATCAAAACAAATTTTTATAAGTAACCAATTCTAAACAATGTACCATTTACATTTATGGAAAAAAAAGGTGGAAATTCTGAAAAAAAAAATCTGTTTTGCTTTTGTCAAAAAAAATTCTCCTGAATTATTGAATGATACTTTATTTATCCATTGGATCTGAAGAAGTCCTGTTATATTTTTCTTTGTGTTTTTGGTTAACACCAGAAACTGAAAAACAGGATGGAAATAAATTTATAATTCTAAATTAACCGGTCTTTGGTTTTTTCTTAAAGAAATATATATATATATATATATATATATATATATATATATATATATATGTGTGTGTGTGTGTGTGTGTGTGTGTGTGTGTGTTTATCAAGCTTTTCTCTGCATCTGCCTGAAAATAAAATGAAGGAATAATTGGGCAGCCCCTGATGTTCCCAGTTGTTTTTTTATTACACCAACTGACACCTGTAATTGTCCACTTCCATCAATTTTTTATTTGAATTTTCTTCTTTATTTTCAAACCAAGTAAAAATCTTGGAGACAGCTGTCTTCTCAAATAAACAGCACCTTTTGGTGGCTGGCCATATGTTTGTTGTGATGCTGTGATAAGATATATCAAACACTGAGTGTTTGTTCAGACAGAGCTTAAAGCAGAGTCAAATATAACCTTCAATCTCTACTTGCACATTCTATCTTTGAATATTCATGATACAAATTCACTTTTGAAGTGATAGCATTTAGAGCTCAAGGTTATCAGTATGAGATAGGCAACTGCTCTAGGAAAGGCAGTTGGTATTGATAGAGTACATATAACTTCCACTTGTTGAGAGTGAGCTTTATATAGCCAATAACAAATTTGGAAAATATAGAATAGATATTGTTGCCATTTTGATTCTATTACCTAATTCTTATAGAATTAGATCGAGCTTCTTCAGACTGATTATGTTAAAGACAGGTGTTTTCTTATAATTGATTCTTTTGAGAATACATATTTCTATTCTTTATTGCTGACCGTTCAGTTTTAACTTGCACATGATTGATTGATTGATTTAAATTGCATATCAACTTAATGAGGGTTATTTTAGATATAAATGATTTTAAACAGATCTATTTCACCCAAAATGTGACTCTAATAGGTACTACCCTTACAAATCAGGGGTAGTCCTCGTGGTGTAATGGTTAAAGCGATGGACTACGGAATCGTAGTAAGCGAGTTTGTACTCCAGTCACGCTATTAGGTTCACTTTCAGGCAAATACCCTTAGAAAGGTATGAACCCCCTTATTCTCCCAGCTATGGGTTAAATAGTACCACTACTGTTCTAGGAGAATAGCTTTGGTATTAAATAACCAACAAAGGTTGATATGCCATTAAACAAAGAAACTAAACCAAACCTTACAAATCAGAGTCAGCCTAGGAGTAATGATGATGAAAAGGAACTCCATACTTCCCAGATCTCTAGAACTGGAGTCTCACCATCAGATGCAGTTTAGTGTCATATCCACAACGCAACATGTTGGAGAGGTCACACCCCTCAGCAGGGAATTCAATCAGTATACTTGAAGCCTTGCCCACAGCACTATTTCATTTTTAACTTGCTCATAATTGATTCGGGAATATTATGTGAAATTAGTTGGTCAGTGCTTTCCTTTGCTGACTACTTCAACAACCCATCCAAAACACCTGTAAAATATGTGGAGTAATGGACCTTACCCTGTCATGCTGGCCTGTGAGGGCATGTGAATTAATGTCCTTTTAGATTAGTTGCCTCACCAAGGCAAGAGAGTCCAGTCTGTTCTATTTTAATTGGAAGGGAGAAGAGATCTATTCATTCTTTTCTCAAGGGAATCAGCATAAGTTGGGATTTTAACACAGCTTGCCAATTCCATTTTCCATGCCAGTGACCCTGCCACTCTCATATCAACCTATATTCTTTGTGTTTCCCTTTGCACTATTACTCTTGGGAAAGGCCTAAATGTATCTGTTTAGTTTGGTTTTATAGCCACCGGCTCATTGGCCTAGTGGGTAGGGTGTTCGCCAATGGTCCGGGAGACCTGAGTTCAATTCTGGGTCACGTCATACCAAAGACTTTAAAAATGGTACTTGATACATCCTTGCTTTACACTCAGCAATATAAGGCATGTATCAAGGGTAAAGTGGAGCAATCCAGGGAAAGGAGTAGCGCCCTCCCCTACACCTCGGTGTAGTAGCAATTGAAAAAGGAGCCTTCTGGTCGCCCTCAACTACAGTTGCCAACTTTACTTACTTACTTATAGCATATCAACTATTGCAGGTTATTTTATGCCAAATTCATTTTTATACATATAAACAGTTCTTTTTTAAACAATTCAATTTAACATAAGTATAGAGTTTAAAGGTCAAAAACAGTTCTATTTCAAACAATTCAGTTTAGCATGAGTACACTGTTTAGTTCTATCTGACCCATAGATAGAACACTTTCAGGTACTACCACTCCAGGCTAGAGTGGACCTGGGAGCGATGGCAATAAAGGGGTACTTCACATTACCCAAAGCTACAGCTTTATTAGAACCTCACCATCAGATTGTTTAGTGTCATATACAGGACACTCATCGGAGGAGTCTTACTCCTTGGCAGAGATGCAGTTGGTGTATTCTACAGCATCAGCCAACTGGGCCAGAATGTATCTGTTCTCTCCAATCTATTGGTAAGTAGTTGGGCAAACTGAGTTCTTTAGGCTTGGTTAAACAACGAATCTAGGAGAAGGAAAAACTGAATTCAAAATAGATTTACTCAATTTAAAACTGACCTTGTGTCCCATCCTGCAATGGTGGAGGGGTTTCTTATATACATAGATAATAACCTACTCATTAGTTTATTCATTTTTTTATCTTAAACTGAACAAAAAAATATTAGTCATACTGAAAGCACCAGTTCCATCAGATCAACAAAGTTACGCAGCAATGAGTATCCTTAGTACTGAGATGAGTGACCATTAATGAACTGAAGATCAAGGTACCAGACTAAGCAAAGCTAAGTAAATAACAAAAACAAGTCAATCCAGAACTTTTGACACTCAAACCACCAATTTCATTAGATTAATAGGAACAAAAAGGATTAGAATTTTAGCTACTTTTCAGTAAACTCAAGTATTCATGGCTGTTTAATATTCCCTTTCTAGTGAGGATTTTATGTACAGAAATCAATTCAATTTTCCCCATAAATAAATACACCTCAAACAATTTTTTATAAAACATTAACCTTCTTCTAAAGCAAAGATACCAGAATTTTATTATTTCAAGCGGAATATCATAAAATCAAACAGATATCATTCAGCATTATTTATTATTGATTTCTTCTGCTCTGAAACACTAATTAAAAATAAAATTGGAACACTTCTGTAACCAAAAACAAACTTACACAAACACACACACACATATATATATATATATATATATATATATATATGAAGGTAGCAGAAAAAACATAATCCAAATAGGTGAATATATTATGATGTAAAGTCGACATTAACATTTTGGTTTCAGTAACCATCATCAGGACTTGGATATCAAAATAGTTCACATGGATGCTTGCTGAGATGACAGGAACAAATGAGAAATATACAATGAAAAGATACATAAACGTGCACATAGCGTTCATAATTCAAAAGTCATTATAATGTTTTAGGCACATGGAAAAATATTTGGATGTTGGATTTCTCAAAGAAATGAGACAAAACCTGTTTATTGAGAAATACACAAGTAAGTTTTTATATGTATAGATCATTTGAAATCATCCATGTTAAATTTTATGTAAGAATGTTTTTGGTATTTGTTTTTCTGAAAAGACAGTATGAAAGTGAATATGGATAAAACCTGAGATACTGTCGGATTTTATCCATATTTACTTTCATATATATATAATAAAGATAAGTAGAAAAGTGAATAAATCAAACACTTATAACAGGTTTAGTGACAATATTTTGTTCTTTATTAACAAAAGAACTTCATCAGACTAAACAGTTTTTGTGTTTTTCAACATTTTAGCAAAAAAAAAAAAACTAATGGAGAATGTAAAAAGTTATTAAGGGAGAGAAAGGGCCTAAAGACAAGAGATAGATTAGGGAAATAAAAAAGGAGGGTATCAGTAAACCCATTGTAAATGTATGATTTATCCACTTTTCCACTTATTTTTATCATCCTGTCAGATTCATCAAAATCTACCATTTCTCCATGAACACATATATATATATGTATAGATATATGAATGAATATATAAATAAGAGATGTCAAGTCTAGCTTAAAGCACCAGTTTCTCCAAGATCATTAAAGTTAAGAAGTGGTGAGTGTTTCGTTTTGAGATGGTTCCCATCAGTGACAAGCCTATTCAGTTCTAAGATTGGTGACCTATTAGCTATGTATTTATGTTGGATCTTTGAATAGAGTCCTAGTTGAAGTCCAGCTGAATGATCAACTTTTCAAGAACTAGCAGTTCCCTCTCAAGAAAGAGGAGGACTATTTATGCCACACCGGCAGATTCCATTGTGCATATGGGCCAATCCATTCCTTGTGCTGCGATTGGCTGAATTGTCCGATTGGTCACGCTTGTGCATAAATACCAGCCCCCAACTCAGCTCGAGCTGGCGTCCATATTGCTGGGATTCCACAGATTACGTCTGCATGAACCGGACCTCCGGTAAGTTGCTACTATTGTTGTTCCGTTGACTTCTACAATTTACCCAACCCCTTTACCATGACCAAGATAATTTGCAGTGCAGTACAACTGGTTTGAATTTTGAGTTGTCTTTTTCTTAGACTGGTTTTCTAACCAAGGCTGAAGAGTTCAACCTGCCCTGCTATTTATCTATAGCTCAAAGGGAGAAGAGATGGATTCATGCCTTCTTCAAAGGCATTAGCTTGAAGTCCATGCATCAGGATTTGAACATGGGTTGCCAATTCCATTTCCTAAGATAATAACTATTATGCTAGTCTCCTCCAATGTTACTGTTTAGATAAGCAAATTGAGGCCCGTGTACAAAACTAAGTGAATATTAACAATTTACTGGATTCAGAAAGTTGGATTTTATTGGTTTTTGTAAGTGGACAATATATATATTTACTCAACCCCTCTACATGAGCAGGCCAATTTTAAGCAGAGTCTAACAGGTCTAAATTCAGAGTTTCCTTCTCCTAGACTATTAGCAGTACAGAGATAAAAAAGAGCTTAACCTGCTCTGCGATAAACCCAAAGTGGAAAGGAGAATAGTTGGATTCATACTTTTCCTTGAGGGTATTAGTGTTATGCGAAAATGAAAATGGCCTTGACAAGAATTGAACTCAGTTTTCTGTATCCATTTTCTATGATGATTGTCATTACTCTATGAACACTTTCATAAAGTGGACAACGTAGGGAGAAATTTGAATGGAAAATGAGACTAAGTGATAAAAAAGAAATATTGAATAGATATTGTCTTCTTGGCAGTTTCTCCATTTAAAAAAAATATTTTGGTTATATTTTAGATTAAAACAATGATTTGAATCTTTTATCAGAGACAGAAACAGCATGGCCAACAAAAGTTAAACAGCTATAAATCTATTCTTTGCCTGATAATATCATAGAGAAATAAAGAAAAGTTCAATCAGAGATTATTTCTGATCTTATTCTGTTCATACGAGTGGCCATTTGCCATGCAAAGCGTTAAGAGTTATCAGACATGATTCCTAAAGACATTTAAACAAAGTGATGAATGTTAGTCTAAAATGAAATTGTGTCAAACAAAGAAAGACCGGCTTGACAGAAGAAGAGTGATCTGTGACCTGGCTGCCCTGTGAATGGATTCAGGCACAGGAATGTAAAGAGGTCGCTGCCAAAACCCAGACATGCCAATTTCCTCAAAAGGACAAAGAACTCTGCAATGATCTGCATACACTTTCCAGTCTCTTGGATTGGCTTTGTCTCAGAGTGACAATAGCTGGAACAAAGAGAAATATAGTACTGAGAACATTACGTTTGGCTTTACACCAAAATGATTGACATGTACCATGCTGAAGAATGCCCAAGGTTTACTTCAGCACTCACTAAGTGTTGTTGCCAAATTAAGTTTTAGTTTTCTGAGGTGTTTGAGTACATTGTATATGCAAAAACTCAAAGCAACATTTAAAAACATAATGGTAGGCTTGGATATGAAGCTTGACAGGTGAGACTGAAATGGTTGAAGATGCTGTTTTTAAATATCATCAATTCTTTAAACATATCTTATCCATTAATACATTAAAAAATGTGTTCCTTTGATAGAGATTTTAGCACTAAACTTTTCATGTAATTTTTATAATAAAAATATGTTAATGATAAACACATGAAGAAATTAAAAAGCAAAGCATGAATAATATAAAACTTGATCAACAAACTCAAAATGAATAATTTTTATGAGCTCTCGTTTAGTCTATGTAAAGTAACAAAAGATTTTATATGAGACAATAAGCTTAGTTTTTAGTTTCTTTGTTAATGGCATATCAACCTTCATGGGTTATTTAATGCCAGAATAATGCAGAGTAGTGGTACCAGAATAATGCAGAATAATGCAGAGTAGTGGTACCATTTAACCCATAGCTGGGAGGATAATAGGGTTCCATACCTTTCTCAAGGCTATTAATTCTAAAGTGAACAGAATAGTGTATCTATCTTTTTACGAGAATAGCTTTGGCATTAAATAACCCACAAAGGCTGATATGCCAAGAAACCCAATTATTACAGTACAATGCTCTAATCTAAACAAGTTTAGCTATTCACATAATACAAGGCCACAAGAAATTCTTTGAGGGTCATATTTGCTATAATAGTAATAGTCGATAAATCAGTCTTGAAAACCAGTTTTCTCTAACAAGGTATCTGGCTGCTGGTAAATATAGAACTATATAGAATATGAAATGACCAGTGAATCAACTGAGTTCCAACTCAGACAGTGGTTCAAGGGTTTCTAATAAGAACTTGTTTTGCAGTCTTTTGTGAGCGGTATCCATTTTTCCTGAATCTTCACCAGGTATGTTCCATTCTATTCAGCTTCTTTTCTTTCTGTTCTGTATATCAAACTCTCTCCATAATGTTTTCCTCCCAGCAACAACGTTGGAATTCTCAAGTTCAAAGTTAATAAGTTTGGATTTCTGCTTTGTTGTCCTTTTCTAATACTCTTCTGTTATATCCTAAATTTTTTTCATATTTTATCATTTGTCTATCATGGTCAATTGGTCTTATTTAGGGTGACCCTCAATATATAAAAAAAAAATTGTTATATCAAGAATTTGGATGAGGAAAAGATTACCTTCAGTATAAATCTAAGTCAAGTAAGTTGGCCAACCAGAGTTGTGGGTGACCTAAAGGCTTCCTTTTCAATAACTAATACCCCAAGGAATAGGGGTAAGGTGAAACTCTTTTCCCTGGATTGCTTCAGTTACGCTTAATATGTACCTTATAATACAAGGAGGCATCAAGTACTATTTTTTGAGTCTTTGGTATGACTTGACCTAGGATTGAACATATGTCTCTTGGACCATTGGATAACACTCTAACCATGATGCCAATGGGCCAATATTAAATGTAGACTTCCTTGATGATCATTGAGCTGTAAATAAGAATGGATATTCAGTTTGATTTCTTTATTTAACAGCATATCAACCTTTGTGGATTATTTAATGCCTAAGTCATCCTTCTAAAAGAACACTAGTGGTACTATTTAACCCATAGCTGGTGGGGAGGAATAAGGAGTGCATACCTTTCTTAAGTGTATTAGTGAATGTAATAGTGAAACTGGAGTTTGAACTCTCTCACTATGATGTCGCAGTTCAAAATACAACCCACTATGACATGGAGACTCCTCCACTCAGAATAGATATTGATTTATTCTCTTAGAGAATTTTAAGTATCTTGACCTAAAAAAATGTTGCTACTACGAGCAATTTTTGTTGGTTTATGGTTTTACATATATATATATATATATATATATATATATATATCATATGAGAATTTTAATAATATATTGGTTTGTTTCTTGTTTGACGTGGTCAGGTCCTCTTTTTGTTGACCCTTCCTCCCACAATTGAGCAGCATATTCTTGTAACAGCCTTTCAAGTTATGCCTCTCATCTTTCTTTCTCTTTGTTCCACCTCACATATTTGCAGCTTAACAGCTCTCTTTCTGCTTGTGGTAGCACTCAGTCTGTTAACAAAACATCTCGCCTGGGTTTCCATAGAGTGCCATGGCTTGTAGCCCCTCTTTAGGTTGCAACTAGGAATTGGAATGGATATTATTTTATTCTCTAGGTTAGAGAATTTTAAGTGTATTGCACAAAATTTTTTTTGCTATTTGCAATTTTTGTTGGTTTATGGTTTTATATATATATATATATATATATAGTGAGAGAATGGGTGAGTCCATGCAGTGGCCCAGGGATAGTTCCAGAAAATCTTTCTCATCTTCTTTTCCTTCAGTTCTTTGAATATAAGAGGTATGTCTCTTACGAAGTCATGAACAGTAAAGCCAAAATGGCTAAGACCATTTTAGTATCCATCAATCATTTTACCATTTCCATACCAACTTTCATATACTGTTTATTCAAAGAACAATAAGTGCATATTGGGACACATCTGTGTATTCTTTTCAGTACTACTTGTATGCATATATCAACCCAATCCCTCTGCATGAGCAGGATGTGATACAAGGTCAATTTTTCAAACTGAGTCTAACAGGTTTGAATTCAGAGTTTCTCTTCTCCTAAACTAGTTAAAATACCAAGGCTAAAGAGCCCAGGCTACCCAACTATATAGCTAGAGCTGGAGGGAGAATAGTAGGATTTACAACTTTCCCAAGGTTATTAATGCTATGTGAAATGCAATCACCCTTGTCCAGGATTTGAACTGAGGTCACTGGGTCCATTTTCTACAATGTTAACCATTCCACAATGGGCACCCTGTATGTATATATTAAATGCTTCTGCATGAGTAAGTAACTGCACTTTTCCTTCTGTTAATTCAAGAATGGACACTCAGCTTAATATCTTCCTTACCTTTAAGCAACCATATATATACATATATATATATATATATATATATAAATAAGTAAATATGACAATTTTGATAATATATAGACAAATGGTTATATCAACTTGAATTACAACTTTAAGGTCTGAAACTATATATACATATAGTATACAAATATAATGAGAATTTTAGTAATATATAAATTGGTATACCAACTTGAATTATTACTTTGATTTCTGAAATCAGTTGTATCAATGTTTTGGCCTCAAGAGTTATAAATGTTATGAAGGGGCACTTCATCTGATAACTGAAAGGTTTTTGTTTCTCTCCTAGTTAATACAAGTAATCCCAACACTCAGGGTAATTCCCTAAGTGGATTTTCTTCAAGAAAAAACATTGGGCTCAGATGAACACTTTCTGTTTCTCTGTCCTCTTGGAGTATTGAACAGAACATAGGGAAATCAAACTTGAAGGGTTTGTACCTAAAATACACTTGAGGAAGATATCCTCGGCACTTGCCCAGAATCGGGTTAAAAAGCCAAATTGCTTTCTTGTGAATGGCCAAAAGGGAAGAAAGAAAGCAAATTGATTCCTTTTTCTGTAGTGTTGCGAATAATTTTAGACAATGTTTTCTTATTGGTTGAAATAGACAGGGTGAGAGGTGAACTATAAGAGTGACACAAATACAGCAGACCACACAACCTACTGATATCAAATTAGGGGTCTTTTTAAAAATCTTGAGACAAAAATACCCAAGAGGAAGTAAAGAGAACAGCTGGAACTTTTTCTGAAGAAATGGAAATGAAAGCTGGCAAAAGATATTGAAAGGAAGGAAAAGATGAGTAAATAATTGGGAGCTTTGGGAAGAGAGAAGGGCAGTTGGAATCAGATTTTTTTGACAAAGATTATCATCGCAATAAGGGGAGAGTCCATTAAAAAAGAAGAATAAAGAAAATATTCTAAGAAAAAAAAGAAAAAAAGAAGAGTAAGAGGAGGAATAAAATTTGGAAAACAGTGTAGAGAGAATGAAAAAGTGAAAAAGAAAAAAGAGTAAAGAAAAGGGATGTAAAAGAAAAGTAAAAGAAGAAAAAGAAATAAGAGTAAAGGGAGAAGAACAAAAAGATAGAGAAAAGAAAAAAGAATGAACTGAAAGAGAGGTAAAAAAAAAAGAATGAAAGAGAAAAAAAAGAAAGTGAATAAAGGTAGAAATTTGGGTTTCTTTGGTTACTGGAATATCAAAGAGAAAAGAATGAAGAGTTTAAAGAGAAAAGGGAAAGAAAGAAGAGGAGAAGGATAAATGGAAAAGAACGAAGAGTTAAAAGAGAAAAGGAAAAGAATGAATAGGAAAAGAGAAGAGAATGAACAGTTAAAAGAGAAAAGGGAAAAGAATGAAAGGTTAAAAGGAGAAATGGAAAAGAATTAGGAGTTAAAAAGAGGAAAGAATGAAGAGTTAAAAGAGAAAAGAGGAAAGAATCTAAAGTTAAAAGAGAAAAGGAAAAGAATGAAGAGTAAGAAGAGAAAAGAAGGAAGAGTTAAAGGAGAAAAGGGGAAAGAATGAAGGAGAAAAGGAAAAGAATGAAGAGGAAAAGGAAAAGAATGAAGCAGAAAAGGAAAGAAGAGAAAAGAATGAAGAGTTAAAAAAGAAAAGGGGAAAGAATCTAAAGTTAAAAGAGAAAAGGAAAAGAATGAAGAGTAAGAAGAGAAAAGAAGGAAGAGTTAAAGTAGAAAAGGAAAAGAATGAAGAAGAAAAGGAAAGAAGAGAAAAGAATGAAGAGTTAAAAAAGAAAAGGGGAAAGAATGAAGCATTAAAGGAGAAAGTATAAGTGGAAAGGTTAATAATAAAAGGAAAATAGGAACAAAAAGGTGTAAGAACACTATATACATATATATAAAGATTTTAAACATAGATAAATTAGTATACCAATTTGAATTATTACTTAGATGTCTGAAACCATATATATGTATAATACAATATACAAATATGAAAATTTTAATGATATATAAATTGGTTGATTGTTTTACAGTGTATCAACCCTTTTCAGGTCATTTAATGCTAAATTACATCATTTTGATAAAAGTTTCAAACAATTCAGTTTAGCATAATTTTTTGTTTACACACAGGTAAATGTCAAAACAGTTCTATTTCAAACAATTCAATTTAGCATATAAAAAGAGTTTTTTTCAAACAATTCTGTTTACTACAAGTACAGTTTCAATGTCCATAACAGTTCTATTTCATACATTTCAGTTTAGCATAAGTACACAGTTTAGTTCTCTGTGACCCATAGATAGGATCCTGCCAGGTGCTACCATTCTGGGCCAGAATGGACCTGGGAGCAATGGCAATGAAGGGGTACTACACATCCCCCAAAGCTCCAGCACTACTGGAGCCTCACCATCAGATTGTTTAGTGTTATACACAGGACACTCATTGGGGGTGTGTGTTACCCCTCTACAGAGAAGCAATTGGTATATTCTGCAGCCTCCCAGCTGATGGAGCAATATATAAATTGGTATACCAACCTGAATTAATGCTTTGATATCTGAAATCAGTGTTTTGGCCTCGAGAATTGTAGATGTTATGAAAGGGCACTTCAACTGATAACTGAGAGATTTGTTGTTGTTTCTTAATTAAAGGAAAAAGGAAGGTGTGAAAGAAGTGGAAAAGGAGAAGAAGGAACAGAATGAAGAAAGAAAAGAGAACAAAAAGAACAAAGAATTTAAAAGAGAAAGAACAAATGAAAGGAAAACCTGAAGATTAAGAAGAAAAAAAAGGATCAAAGGTGAAAGAATGCAATAGGTAAAGATGGCTGAAGAAAAAAAAAAAAAAAAATATATATATATATATATATATATATATATATATATATTCTTCAGTCATATATATATATATGTAAAAGAAGGTCAATAATTATAGGAATTTTTATAGAGAAAGGAAGAGACTGAAATTCTTTGCTATATGCCACCTTGAATTCTTCACATTAGCAAGTGCAAATGTTTGGAAATAAATAACAAAAACAAAACAGTAGAAAAGTTATCAAGTTCAACACACAATAAAAAAATAAAATGCCTGGTATTTGATTTATTTTCATGAGTTGAGAAGGTGATTGGAGAGTTATACTGAACTGACAGGATCTGACAACTTACTTTTCATGTCATTTCTGTAAACAAAGGGATTTAGTTGTTGGTCTCTCTCTGTCTCTTTTGCACTAGTAGTAGATAAAAGAAGGGGATAAACATGTAAACAGTAGCAGAGAAGAATTCTTTACTTGACTGCAAACTATTGTTAAATAATAGATTTGCTAAATCTTTTATTTGGCAAGTTATATACTATTTTAAAAAGATTAAAACTTTTAATGTCAGTTCAATGTAAATGGCAGGCAGTGACCTTTTAAGGGAACTTGAAAGCTTGGCTTGCATTGGAGGATTGTAAAGTCAGGTGACTAAAATCCCTGGAGTCTGATTTCAACTTTAAATAAGTGAGCTAAGAGCTATTGACTTGTGTGGTCCTATTTCCATCGATGGTCAAAGATGGCTAATCTCTGGTTGTCATATGGACTGGTTATCTTATCTAGAATGACTAAAAAATGTGCAATCAGAAAATGTCTTCGTTGTTAATCTCAGGAGAGAACATCAAATGGCGATTGGGAGGGTCATGATGAAGGATGGCAGTGAGAAGAATGAGTAATTTTAACAACCTCTATGGGTTTTTTTTAAAAAAAAGGTACTATTTACCAACCCCTCTGCTCGGGCAGGATATGACACAAGGTCAATTTTTAAGCGGAGTTTAACAGGTTTTGAATTCAGAGTTTTCCTTCTCCTAGACTAGTTGCCTCACCAAGGCTGAAGAACCTAGTCCGTCCTACTATTTACCCATAGCTGGAGGGAGAATAAGGGGGTTCATACCTTTCCCAAGGGTATTTGCCCGAAAGTGAACGTAATAGCGCGACTGGAGTACGAACTTGCGTACTACGATTCCGCAGTTCATCGCTTTAACCATTACACCACGAGGTAATATTTCCACAGAAACTTAAAAACCAAGAATGATTCAAAACAACATAGCTATCATACTTTAAAAACAAAGTTCTATTGAAAATTTTAATAGTAAAATCAATTTATAACATCTTGTGTCTATTCTCTGAGAACCTTGGTTTGAAAAAATATCAAATCTAAGATCAATGAAGACACAACCTAATGAATAGTTGAAGCTAAATATTTAGTAAAAACGATGTATTTATAAAATTTTGACGGCTCACACAGAAGCAAAAAATGACACCTGAAGGCTGTGAAGAATGTTTAATTTCATTTTGAATTTTTTCTTTGGAAAAAACAAAGGGCACACTTAGATAAAAAATATTATAACTTGTAAAAATGTATATTTTATTCTATTCATCTTTGAGAAATTCATAAGAAGGATTAGAGAGAAAAATATCTTATATAAAACTTATTTGTTTTAATGTTATAAATCAATAAAAGAAAAAAATACCCAAAATTTTATATTTGAAATGTTGTTTGTGCAATGATTTCAATTAAAATCAATTTGTTTTAAATTACACCATAATTTAAAGAAATTAGTAAAAAATCAGTTGTTTAACTAATTTCAATAAAATTTTCTGTACTTATTTCTGAAAAAATTTAAGTATAAGTAGGATATTTTATAGAAAAAAGTTTTTAAAACTTGAAGGGGAAAAAATGCTGATTTGCTACTTTTTGAAATATTTTTTTTTTGTGTTTCTTCAAATATATTACATCTAACCCATAACATCCACATAAAAACCATTTAAAAATCTCAACTTGAACATGACTGAGTGATTCTATTTTCATAGGTGATAATCATTTACTTCTTTTAAAAAATTATTTCTTTTTTTATGAATCATTGTCAAACATAATTATTATGAATTTTAAACTTTCTTTCATTTTTTTTTTGAAGTTAACAAATTAGAGAGAGAAAGGAAGAGAAACAACTTTTTATGAGGTAAAGTTGGTGACTGTAGTTGAGGGAGACCAGAAGGCTCTCTTTTAAATAGCTACTACACCAAGGCATAAGGGAGGGCGCTACTCCTTTCCCTGGATTCCTCCACTTTACCCTCCATATGTACCTTATATTGCTGAGTGTTAAGCAAGGAGGTATTAAGTACCATTTTTAAAGTCTTTGGTATGACTCAATCTGGGATTGAACCTAGGTCTCCCGGACCATTTTTAATGAAGAACAATGAAACACTTGAGAAAAAAAAAAAGATTTGAATACATGGAAAAATCAAAGAAATAAATCAGAAAGAGAGAGAGAGAGAGAGGAAAAAGGAAGAGGAGAATGAAAGACAAGAAGAATAAGTGTATGGAGGAGAAGATAAAAAAAGATTAAAATGAGAACATATGGGAAACAGGAAGGAGTTTGTTTGTCTGTTAGGGTTTTATGACATATCAACTTTAGGTTATTTAATGCCAAATCCATTTTTATACAAATAAACAGTTTCATTTCAAACAATTCAGTTTAGCATAAGTACAATTTAATTGTCAAAAATATTTATATTTCAAGCAATTCAGTTTAGTCAAACAGTTCTAATTCAAACAATTCAGTTTAGTATAAGTATGGTTTTTGTTTATACACAGTTAAATGTCAAAACAGTTCTATTTCAAACAATTCAGTTGAGCATAATTACAGTTTCAATGTCAAAAACAGTTCTATTTCAAACAATCCAGTTTAGCATAAGTACACAGTTTAGTTCTATTTGACCCATAGATAGGACCATATCAGGTGCTACTACTTCAGGCCAGAGTGGATCTGGGAGTGATGGCAATGAAGGGGTACTCTGCATTCCCCAAAGTTCCAGCATTACTGGAGCCTCACCATCAGATTGTTTAGAGTCATATCTAGAACATAAGAACATATTGGAGGGGGTCTTAGCCCTCTGCATAGAAGCAGTCAGTGTATTCTACAGCCCCAGCTGACTGGGTAATGTGGGAGGAGAAAGAAAGACAATGAGAAAAAAGAGAGTGGGAAGAGAAAATGGAAGAGATGAGAAGAAAAAAGGAAAGGAGAGGGAGATAAGAAAGAGAAAGATAGAGAAAATGTACAAGTGATTAAAACCTGAAAGAATGAAACATTATTAAAAAATGAATCAAGGAAAGAACATCCCTACCACAAGTTGAGAAGGAGTATACATAAGAACTGAAAATGTCATTACTAAGATGTCCAGATTACTACAGAGACATTCAGAGAGAATACCTGGTAGGTTTGAGTCAGATGTGGGGCGGGGAAGGTAGGGTCACAGGGGCAAATGTTTAAAGATGCAGAAGTCTACAGAATTGTCCAGTTCTGATAACCCTCTGACCTTTCACCAAAATCTATTTGCTTGTGGCTGCACTTATTTGCTAGACGATCAGCAGATTTGGTTTTAGTTAAAATCTGACTTTGTAATCTCATCTGACGACAATTGGTTTCCACTCCTCGAATATAGTACCCGTTGGATATATGAGACATATTCTTAATGATGTAATTGTTCTCCCATCTTTACTGCTAGGAGTTGCATTAAGACTAGGCCTCTTATTGTCATGTGTCTTCTCCAAGGTTTACTGTGGCAACAGTAACAACAATTACAGACTCCTGCAGACAAGACACAGAGTTTGGAAGAAGGTCATAGAGCAAATGGTGTGAAACATGAAACTTTAACAAGCAAAGCAGGTTAGGAAAGTAAAAGACTTTTCAAATAAATACAGATGAAATATTTAGAAAAAAAAAAGAAAAAAAAGAAAGTAAGAAATCATTATTCTGTATTCAATATCCAAAACCTTATAGATATATCAATCAGCTGAAAAGTGAACCAAATCAGGTTTATTTTCTGCTTGGTCTCTCTTGTGGTCCAAACACTTATTCCATAAATGTTCCAGTGCTTTGATCCCATTGGTCAAAAAAGTCATTAACAATAGATGAACTTTTCATTATATATATATATAATAAAGTGCTTAAGATTTGAAATAGGTTTGGTTTGGTTTCTTTGCTGAATGGTATATCAACCTTAGTGGTTTATTTAATGCCAACGACATCCTTGTAGAAGTGTAATGGTACTATTTAACCTATAGCTTGGGGTGATAATTGACTTCATACTTTTCCCAAGGGTATTAGTATGAAAATGAATCTAAGAGTGTGACTGGAGTTTGAACTCATATACAATGATATTGGAGTCAAACATGTTAGCCATTACACCACAGGAACTCTCCTGATTTGAAATATAGTGAGCAAACCTACACGAGTGAGTTCGAGTCTCATTGGGTGCCCCTTTCATATGGCCTTGTGCCACATCTAAGCAAAAAGCTTAGTAAATTTCTGATTTGAAATATAGTGTCTTCAATGTAAAATTATTTTCAAACCATAATTAAAGTCATTTAAAAGAAAAAACTTTGTAGAAATAGTCAACACACGCTGTAGTATAGGCAGTTGTCAGACGCTTGTATAGATCAAGTTATTTACTAAGTTTAGCTAAGATGTGGCACAAGGCCAAAAGTATGGGGTGCTCGGTCAGAATTGAATGCATTAACAATGGTTTGCTAATCAAGCTTACTAACCATAACACCAGGTGAAATAGATGTGAAACTCAAAACATATTTGTAAGCAACCCACACCACCTCCATTCATCAGGCAATGGTATTTATAGTCACCATCAGTCTTTACAAAATATAAACCTAAATATTCATTTCGGTCCAGTTGGCTGAGACTGTAGAACACACCGACTGCATCTCTGCTGAGGAGTAAGAACCCCACCCCCACCCATGTGTGTCCTGGATATGACATCAAACATCTGATGGTGAGGCTCCAGTAATGCTGGGGCTTTGGGGAATACAGAGTACCCCTTCATTACTATCACTCCCAGGTCCACTTTGGCCTGGAGTGGTAGCACCTGATAGGATCCTATCTATTGGTCAAATGGAACTGTTTGATATTTAAATGGAGTGAAAACAAATGACTTATGCTACATTGAATTGTTTAAAATAGAACTGTTTTTACATTTGACTGTGTAAACAAATGACTGATGTTTAATTGAATTGTTAGTGATACATAGCAATACTTGGAATTATTTGACTGTATGCAAAGGAATGAATAGTGTTGAGTAGAATAATTAGTTTTAATAGCAATACTTGTAACGACTTTACTGTCTGCAAATAAATGATTAATGTTGAATAGAAATATTAATGTTAGATATCAATAATTGAAACCATTTAACTGCGTAGAAACAATAGCAATACTCATGGGCAAGCAAATTAGATCTAACTCATTTAAAATTGAAATTACCAACAAACTATTCATTTAAAAATCATATATGTATATCCATTTAAATGCGTGCAAACAAAATGACTGATGTTGAATCATTTCTGTTACAGATCAAAACTTGAAATCTTTTAACTTTGTGCCAACAAATGATTATTGATAAATAGAATTATTCATGTTGGAAAGAAATACTTGAAACCATTAAACTGTGTGCAAATAAAATGAGCTCAGACTCGTTTAAAAATGTTATCTATGTAGAAGTCACTGCTCTAACTTGCAGAATGAACAACAATAATAACAACACTTACTGGCTCAGTGGCCCCAGCTAGCATCGAGCAGGCAGGCAAAAAATACAACGGGCGGTAATTAAATACTAAGCCCGTAACATGACTGAAACAAGTCGGTATATATATGCACTAATATACCCATTCACTAGGCCAGCAACTCAATCACTGTCCAGAGAATGAACTTAGCCACTTGCGAATAATGGAACCCTCAATGTCCATATAATCTTACTTCAGTTTGCAACTCATCGCTTTTACGCAAATGACTCATAGCTACTGAGCTTTATGAAAGAATACCAACATGGCATTGCGAACAGGATACAAAACTGAAGAGTGGGAAAGCTACTTCAACAAAGTGGGCATCTCTGCCGATTCAGACAAGAGCTATGCTGCAATGTTTGCAAGGAAAAAGCTGATGAAAGAGAACCTTCAAATGATGGATCAGGTCATGCTAAAAGAGTTGGGAATCACAGAAATGGGAAAAGCTCTGTCTCTCCTTAAAACAAGCTAAGGAGCCCTCTACCCAGACCATCTATGCTAAGGCACCATCAGTCAAGCTTCCCTAACTTCACTTTGAAATGACCCCCTACCCAACAATTCAGAAAATTTCAAATCAATTGGTAAGTGTTGTTATTATTGTTGTTTATTCTGCAAGTTAGAGCAGTGACTTCTACAATCTACAAACAACGCATTTGAAAATCATATATTTAAAGTATATGTATAAACAGGATTGCCATCCATACTTTTTGGCCATTGCTGCTCATACGTCCTCTAGATGGCATTCAGTGTTTTCACAGAACTGATGACTTTGCCAGTCGGCCAGCACTGGTGGGTTTATCTATTGGAATTCATAGAATCTTATTTATTATGAGATTGGCCTTAATTCTTCAGCAGTACCAAGCATGTCTCACTTATTTCACTTGGATGGTTTGTGTGATAGGAAGTAAGTTGCCATACAAGTGCTGTTTTGTAGGGTGCTGCTTCCAGGATTTGTTCAAAACAGCATGCAGCATCCTTGTAGCTTTTACGGCAAATTTTTTGTAAGAGTGCAAGTGGTACAGCCATACAATAGTTCCGATATAGCTACAGCTTGGAAATATTCCTGTTTTATATCATTAGAGAGATAAGATTTATATATTTGATCTACTGATGATCTGACAATAGCAGGTCAAGCTTTATGTATGTTTATGTCAACATTGCCTTCAGTTGCTGAGATATATAAACGGGTCTACTAATTTAAGAGAACTGTTATTTAATGAGAATATAGAATTCCTGTGTTTTAACCAAGATGGTGCAGTTTTATCAAGTTCATATAAAGACTAATGCACCTTGCAGTCTGCTCCAGGCTATGCTGCCAACACTGAGCTTGAGCTAGTGTATTTGCATGAAGAGCCTAATCATTTGCATAGTGGAATTTTTGTTGTTTCTGACTGTTGTTGAATTTTAGTTATGTTGCTGGTTTGAAGCAATAATTTTATTATAAATAATTTTCAATTTCTTTTATTGATTGGATAAAAACAAAGAAGTCAAAATTAGATTAATTCAAAAAGGAAAACAATGTTTTGATTGGCTCTGGTTTTGATTAACAGCTTTTCCAAACCAATTGGTGATGACAGTCAAGGTACTAATATAGTGAAATTCAAATTTTTCTATGCCCTCTTGGCTAAGCTGAGTAAATGACTAGAAGCTTTGTATGGAGTAATGGTTACTGAACTAGGCTAGCAGACTGTTGTTACTGAGTTTGATTCAACTTAGGGGTTCCATTCTTCAGGCCTTGTGCCAACCTGAGCTTAGTAAATAACTGCTCTCTTACCAATCAGTACATGTGAATAAAATCCATAATATATAGATTGTATAAATATCTATCTATGCTAACCTTTTCTATTGGAATCTCTGAAATCAATGGATGTCAGTCTAGTTTTCTCTTTCTCTTGTTCAATGCAATGATACATCTGTCTGTATCAGACTGCTTCTATTTATTTACTTACTTGAAATACAATTTATCTTCCCCAAGGCTAAAGAGGAAATGAATCACACTTCAATATCAAGAGTTGCAAGAATGAAGATATAGATGATGAACAGCAGAACCACTACCAACAGATATCCTTCTCAATTGATGATCTGGTTTGCTTTCTTCTAACATCAGCTCAAGATTAAAATCATATACGCAAGGATCAAATTGCTGTTAATAGAATTCAGAAAAAGGTGGGTGGGTTTTGTTACATTGTCCATACAAATGAAACATATCATAATTAGTATTTCCGAGCTTATTTCTGACTTGTATGTATTTACCTCCCCCTCTGTATGAGTAGGATATGGCACAAGGTCATTTTTAAGTGGGATTTAAAAGTCTTCCTTCTACTAAATGGACTGCCATTGGCTTAATGAGTAGAATGTTTGCTAATGGTCCAGGAGACCAGAGTTCAATCCCAGGTTGAGTCTACTAAAGACTCAAAAAATGGTACTTGATATCGCCTTGTTTAACACTCAGCATTACAAGGTAAGGATCAAGGGTAAAGTGGAGCAATCCAGGGAATGGAGTAGCACCCTCTCCTACACTTTCGTGTAGTAGCTATTGAAAAGGGAGCCTTAGGGTTACCCTCGAAAAAGGTCGCCAACTTTACTTTCTTTTTTTAGACAGACTGCAAAACCAAGGTTAAAGATATCAGTCTGCCCAACTATTTGCCTATATTTGGAGTGAGAATAATTGGATTTATATTTTTCTCAAGGGTATTAGTGCGATGTGAAATGCAAATAGCCTTGTCCAGTGTTTGATCTCTTGTCACTGTGTCTATTTTCAATGAAGATAACGATTACACTACAGGCTCCTCCTGACTTGGCTTTGTTTTATCATATTTACCCAACCTCTCCACTCGGGCAGGATATGACACAAGGTCAATTTTTAAGTGAAGTTTAACAGGTTTGAATTCAGAGTTTTCCTTCTCCTAGACTAATTGCCTCACCAAGGCTGAAGAACCTAGTCTGATCTACTATTTACCCATAAGGGTATTAGTGCTATATGAAATGCAATCAGTCAGGTCCAGGATTTGAACTCGTGTCGCCGTGTCCATTTCCTACGATGATAACCATTACACCACGGGCACCTCCTTGGTTTTGTTTTATGGTATATCAACCATTACAGGGTATTTAAAGCCAAATCCTTCTAATAAATGAGCACAAGATCTTTTTTTTTAACACAATTATATGGTTTCCCTTATTTCTATCTAATATAAATAATTCGATTTACTATTAATCATTTGTTTGCACCAATTTAAATGTTTTCATGTATTGCTACTTATCACTAACAATTCAGTTAAACATCAGTCACTTGTTCACACACAGCTAAATTATCAAACAGTTCTATTTCAAACAAATCAGTTTTGCATAATGTTAAATGGTTCCAAGTATTGGTATGTATCACCAACAGTTCAATTAAACATCTATCATTTGTTGACACACAGTTAAATGTAAAAACAGTTCCATTTCAAGCAATTTAGTTTAGCCTCAGTATAGAGTTTAAATTTCAAACAGTTTAATTTGACTCATAGATAAGTCCCTATCAGGTGCTACCACTCTGGGCAAGAATGGACCTAAGAATGATGGCAATGAATGAGTACTCTGCTTTCCCCAAAGTTCCAGTATTACAGAAGCCTCACCTTCAGATTGTTTAATGTTATATCAATGACACTTGTTGGAGGAGTCTTATCCCTCTTCAGAGATACAGTCGATGTATTCTACAGCCTTGGCTGACTGGGCCAACTTATTTTTGGAGCATATGTCTAATAAGCTTATCAATAGTATTGTTATTACTATATGAGTGTCTTGCAATAAATTAGGGGAATGTTTGAGAAAAGCAAAATAATAATCTTCCATATTCTGGGCCCCACTTAGCTCCACTTAGAACTTCTTCTGCTTCTCAGCTGGGGAGGCTACAGTCCCCCTTTGGGAGTTTGCCCGACACTAGATGGCACTCTCCAGACCTCTTGAATGCCTGAATCTCTTTTAATTGCTGGCTGCAAGACTGACTGCGACTGCTGTGGGTACCTGCATATAACATTCCACAATGCCTACATGTTTCCGGTTGTCAACTCACATTACTCACTTCTGGCAAATAACCCACATGATCTGCTTACACCTTTGTATTGCAGTCTTCCTGTTTGTACAGCTGAAATATGACGGTGCTGTCAAAGGTCAATATGCAACACATAGATTTGCCACTAGAAGCCTGAGTTAAAAAAGACAGTCCATGGAATAAAACCCACTGATTCTCTGGTAAAGAATAAGTTCCAGATAAAGTAACCAATAAAGAAGGCCATGCTGACAGTCTTCAGGCACTTGAAAGACCTATCATTATTGATTTTTATGAAAAAGGTGCAATTGTAAATAGTGTTTCCTATTGCCAACTCCTAATTTACCTTATTTATTGAATGACGCTTATTTATATATGTGTGTATATATATATATATATATATATATATATATATATCACTCTGGCAAAAGAATTAATGGCTGCCACCCGTGTAATGCAAAGCTCTTCTAATGAATTGAGCACTCTGGTATCCAATAGTGCAAAATGTAAACAAACAAAAGCAAATACATATACATTATAATTCCTGAGTTGAGGTATGTCGTTGAAATGGTTGAGCGGTTAGATACAATGTCTAGTGTAAAGTTAGGCGGGTTTTGGTGTCAGCTTGAAGCATTCTGCATGTCTAGCCACACTGAATAGTTGTGATACAACGAAACTGTCTGTCTATCTCTATTAATAAGAATGGTGTCCTGAAAGTAATGCTTTTTATATTACTAAGTTGGTATATGATATCAGAAGTATAGAAGGTTAAATGTAACTATATAGGGTATGGTCAAAAGATCCTGACCTTTTGAAGTAGACTGAAGGGACCCAGTAGCATTAATTAGCAAAGTTCCTTAACTAACAGCTGTGAATTTATTTTATACATTTCACAACAGAGAATCCCTAAAGGCATCCAGTGATGAGAAAGAGAGAATATATATAATTTGAAAAGTTTATGAGAGTAAATCGTTTGTTTGATCAATCAAAGTGTAGATGTCAGCCAAAGTTTGTCTGGCAATAATACTGGGTTTATTTTTAGTATAAATTGAGTTCATAATTAAAGGGGAAAGGAATCTCAATGGAAGTGAATGACTGTTTGAAAGCCTAGTAAAAAAAAAATGGGTGTCAATTAAAACTGAAAGTCAAGGATAAGGAAATGGATATATGTATCTTCTTTTTCCTTTTTTTTTTTTTTGATGGGGAATAATCTATCTCTATGTCCTTATCCCTAAGAGCAAGGAGAAGCTGTTTCATGCCTTCACAGAACCAAAATTAAAAATGGTCTCTGATTTATACATACATGAGAACATTTTTAATTTTGGTTATTCCCTGAAGGCATGAAACTGCTTCTCCTTGCTCTTTACATCATTGCCAGACATTTGGAAAATATCTTTGACATCTCATACTTAAATGAATGTGAATTAAGATGCACCCTATTTACATCATTATCCTGTAGTATTCTTTTGTGGCAGTCCTTATCTATCTATATATATTGTCATCCCCAGACAGACCTGTTTTGTTCTATCAGAACTCTTCAGTGTGGCTAGACAGGCTAGATTCCCGAAGCTGGGAATCGAAACCTGGTTGACTCAAACGCCAATCCAAGATTCTACCACTCAGCCACAAGGAAACTAATGCAAGTGAAGGAAATTTAATTATAAATTATATATAAATATATATATATATATATAGAGAGAGAGAGAGAGAGAGAGCGAGAGAAATTGATAACAAAGTAATCCAAGAGGAAGGAGATATTTATTGAGAAGCAATGTCGGCACTATAGTGTTTCGGTTCTAATGAACCATCACATCTCTCACAGTCCTGATGATGTCTCATTAGAACCGAAACGCTATAGTGTTGACTTTGCTTCTCAATAAATGTCTCCTTCCTCTTAGATTAGCTTGTTATCAATTTTTCTCGATATATTGTCAGATTACTCTCCATTATTTACTTTCATATATATATATATATATATAAAATGAACTCATAAGTAGAAATAAATCTTTAAAGTGTTTGGTAAATCAAAAGTGCTCAAATTGTTGTATAGCCACATACAACTATATGTATACATATACAAATATAAGCGGAAAGATAGTCAACAATAATGTACGACTTCAATGAACGAACAAACACCCTTTTTTATAAAAATATACCTCTCACACTTTATTCGAAAGGGTTGATGTTGGTTGTGTGTGAGAGGTGATTTGAAGACGGAGACAGACTGCTACATATTTACCCAAAGTTCTTCTCGTGACCATAGCAGCACTTCTTCCTCATCTTGGCTGGGCTGCTCAACTGTGGGTCGCTGAGGGCCCAAGCCCTCTGTCTGGAGCTGGTTCTCACTCCGTAGGAATCCTATCTCCAACTGCGACTGGAACTGAACTGGCACTGACTAACCCAGGCCGTCTGTGGCACCTGGTTATAAAATTGTTTGACACCCACCTGCTTCCTGTGGGCGTACACATCAACCACATCCACAGATCAAAGTGATATTCTGATATCTTCGACCGGATGCAGCTGTTTCACTTATTTACACAGGTGCATCTCTTGATTGATGGCTCGATCGAGGTTCAATATGTTACAAAATGCTGGCCAGCAAATCAGAATAAAACATAAAAGAAATCAAAACCTTGGCTTTTTTTATTATAGTTTCATTATGAAAAATTTCATGCATCAAAACAGATACAATCATCAGATGAAATTTCATAGTTTTATTTGATTTATTCCTTACATGCACTATTATGTCATGTATATATTTCTTGATATTTTTGTATATTTACCAATTCTTCCACAGGTGCAGAATGTGACACAAGGTCAATTGTAAGTGAAGTTTAACAAGTTTGAATTTAGAGTTTTCCCTCGCTTAGACTGGTTGTCATACCAAGGTTAAAGAGCCTAGTCTACCCTGCTATTTATCCATAGCTGGAGGAAGAACAGTTGGATTCAGGCCTTTCTCAAGAGTATTAGCACTATGTGAAATACAAACAGCCTCAGTCAGGATTTGAACTCAAGTTGCAATGTCTGTTGTATAGCCACATACATACACATATACAAATATAAGCGGAAACATAGTCAACATACTGACGACTTCAAAGAACGAATGAACACACTTCTTTATAAAAATATACCTCTCACACGTTGTTCCAAAAGGGTTGATGTGTGAGAGGTGAGTTAGAAACAGAGACTGGCTGCCACATATTCTTCTGATCATAGCAGCACTTCTTCCTCGTTCTAGCTGGGCTGCTCAACCGTGGGTCACTGAGGGCCCAAGCCCTCTGTCTGGAGCTGATTCTCACACTGGCATCTTGTCCCCCAACTGCAACTGGAACTCGAAGTGACTCACTCAAGCCGTCTGTGGCACCTGGTTATATGATTGTCTGACCCCCACCTGCTTCCTATGGGTGTACGCATCTGCACTAAATTCAACCATGTCCACAGGTCAAGGTTATATTTCAATATCTTCGACCGGATGCACCTGTTTCACTGTTCTGCTTATTTACACAGGTGCATCTCTTGATTGATGGCTCGGTCGAGGGTTAATATGTTACATGTCCTTCCCCTACAACAGTCACCATAACAACATGAATTCTTCCACAAAATCATAGAATATTTCTTTATATTTAAGTGGCTAAAGGTTGATTTTTTAATACCAGTCCATAAGGAACATCAGAAACTGAATATGTTATCTGGTAGCAGAGAAAGTTAATTTATGAATATCTTTGGTCGGTTAGTTTTTGACAAGACTATAAAGATTATAACTGCCACTGTTGTTTATTGGCATCTGTGACAGTCTATGTATCAACACACACACATCATCTATCACTTAGGCCACCCTAAATGTTCAGCAAGAGTTATAAATATTGACAGGGGCAAGTTTTTCCACATTGAAGATTTCAGTGATATATCTCTCAGCTTGAATATCAGATAGCATTTTTTCAGACTGCTGCTCAATCAGTAACAAGTCAAAGAAATTGACATGACGGTTCAACTTCTATGGCCATACCACCAACATCTGCTTCTGATGTGAGAACAAAGCAAAATAGAAGGCATTACTTTTGGAGAAAATTTCTTACAAGTGTGACATGCAAATTTTTGTTCATCAATAATGCATATGCGTAGCCAGTTATGATGTCTACGTTAAAAAAATTTGTGTGGTTGAATTCTAAATGTGCCCTTGGAAAAAATTTTCTTCTAATTTCATTTTTTAATTTAAACTAATTAGATTCTTAAACTCACAGAATTTTTTTGGAAAAAAAAAGGGAAATAAAAAAAACAATTATTTTTCATTTCATAAAGGAGGTGTTTATTTACACATTTTAATTCAATGTAGAATGATCACTCATTTTTCAAATGATTAGACTTGAAAAAGACAAATAACCAGACAGGTTGAATTATTATCATTAAGGGTTTGTGGACTGTTGTCTTCATCTTTATTGTTATTTCCACAATGTTTCAGCCGATATGTCCTCTGACCTTCTTCAGATGTTTGTCAAACTCGGGAACCTACATGGAACTTTGAACTACGTCCTTTATTGAATCCATGGGGGTTACCTGTTCTGATTCCATTAACCATAACTAGGTACAAGTGTTAAGAATTCATGTACTGTTACCTACCTACAGTCAGGATAGAACCTGCAACCTCCAGATGATTCAATAAAGGACATAGTTTGAAGTTCCGTGTAGGTTCCCGAGTTTGACAAACACCTGAAGAAGGCTAGAAGACATATCAGCAGAGATGTTGTAGAAATAACGATAAAGATGAAGACAATAGTCTGAAAACCCTTAATAATAAAAATCATCATGCTTCGTCTCAGAAATTCAGATAACTAAGGTTGAATTATTTTAGCGTCTTTTTTTTTTCTAATTCTTGTCTTGGAAATGGGTTATCATTCAGCATTGAATTAGAATGTTAAAGTGAAACTATGTTATAAGATATAAACTAATTTTTTTTAATATATAAAATTGCATGGTATATATATATATATATATAATTAATGGTACTGTTTAGCATCATTGTAGTTTTATTTTCATGAAAATAAATAGGAGGCATTACTTTCTAAGTTTAGATTGGTCTGGTTGGGGTTTATGGCATTTCAACCACTGGAGGTTATTTGATGCTAAATTCTATTCATACATATATATCAAATATATATGATTTGTAAACACATTTTGTGGATAACATTTTGAAACAAGCTTGAGCTCATTTTTTGCACACAGTTAAATGGTTTCAAGTATTTCTACCCAATATAAATAAATCTATTTACTATTCATCATTTGTTTCTATGCAGTTAGATGGTTTCAAGTTTTCCAATTCAACACTAACTATTCAATTCAATATAACTCATTCATTTGCACACAGTTAAATGGTTTCAAGTATTGCTATATATCACTAACAATTAAAAAAAAACATCAGTCATTTGTTTGCACATAGTTAAATGTTCAAACAATTCTATTTCTAAAAATTCAATTTAGCATGTCATTTGTTTGCATGCAGTTTAAATGCCAAACTGTTCTATTTGATCCATAGATAGGACTCTATCAGTTGCTACCACTCCGAGGTTGAGTGGACCTGGGAGCCATGGCAATGAAGGGGTAATCTGCATTCCACAAAGCTTCAGCATTACTAGAGCCGCACCATCAGATTGTTTATTGTCATATCCCAGACAATCATTGGGGAAGTGTCTTACTCCTCAGCAAAGATTCAGTCGGTGTATCTAATAAACCCCAGTCAACTGGGCTGTATCCCATTTGGAGATGGAGCTGATAAACCAAGTTCAAATCCTGGACAAGGCTGCTGGCACTTGACTTTCTGCTACTGTACAAATCCATCTCTGAAGCTATGAGTAAATAGTAAGAAAGACTGGGTTTTTTAGCCTTGGTTAGACAACCAGTCTAAGAGAAGGAAAGCTCAATTCAAACTGACTTTACTCTTACTTTAAATTTGACCTTGTATCACATCCTGCTAGTGATAGAGGGGTAGGGTAAAAACATGTGTTCATAGAGTTCCATATCAAATATTTGTACCCTCTCAGTTTTTTTTATCCATTTAGGGAAACCTTTTGTCAGGTTGTTATATTGATGACCCAATTTCCCTGTCTTTATCAAACATCTGATTTAAATCTTTCAATTCATAGAGTTCTTTGTCTCACAAAGCCTACCTGTTAACTACCAGATTCTCTAAAGCTCTGTCAGCTTTGGTATTTGATACTTGTTTATTTATCTTTAGACTACCCCCAAATCCTAATTGACTTTCTCCTGATCTGGAATATCTCTGCCAAGTTAAAATTGTCCTTGTTTAGCTATACAAAGTTTATCCAGCTGCAGTTCTAACTAGGTAGTGTTTCAAATCCAGGTAAGGATGTTTGTCTAATTTAACAGTCAGCGTTTGTACCTCATCTTGAATTGACGAAAGAGTTTTCAGTTTTATAGCAAATAGTTTATAAAAATCTAAAGGTTATCAGATGTTAATTTTTATATTGACAAATAAAGCTATCACAATTATCATCATGCAAAAAATACCCTCCTGTAACAAATTAAACTGCCCTGAACAATTCAATACCTAAATCCATACTGAGTGTTACAACAGTCAAATTCCTATCATCAAGCCATTTACAAATGTTGCTAACATCAGAACATGTATGACGAGTTGAATTCCTACATCAGGGCATATGATAATTCCTAACATCAGGCTATGATGTGCATATAATAGTGAATTTCAAACTACATCCCATTAGCTGGTCCATAATTTTCCAACAAGTGGGGATTTCCTTAATGTGGTTTCCATAGCATGCTATACCATAATCATCACAGTTTGTACCATCCAAGTAGGAATTGAACAAGGTATGGATGTCAGGATTGTAAAAATAGAAAGAGACTATCTTTGCCAATGCATTTTCTGGACAGCAATTCTGCATGGTCAAGCATTATGGACAGTAATATCAGTATTGCTTATAGATAAGGAAACCTCAACCAATTTTTTTTATAAAAAGATAATTTTCTTCAAAACGAACAATACCAGAATTTTATGATTTATAGTGTAACTTACATAATAGAACTGGGTATTATTAGTTGATCTTCTTTATCTAACTCTACAGTATTTCAAGGCTGTGACCAACAAAGATAATTCAAGTTTGGTTAAAAGATATACTATGACATAGAACTTTGTATAAGTGTGTACTCATTGTTGGATTTCCACAGCTACTGACACTAGCTTTGATCCTGGGCTGAAGTGCTAAGGAATCTCACTATTTATTACCCTACAGAATATAGAGATATCATGTTGATCTGTGACAAAGTATACTAATACCACACACTGATTTCTGTGCAGAACAAAAAGATACCACACCTTGATCCCTGGGCTGAACACAAAGATACTACACTCTGATCACCAGCCAGGACTCAGGCATACCATACTGATCCCTGACAAAACATAAATACCTCATCAATCCCTGTTAGAATATAAACATATCACATTCTGATCCCAGTCAGAACAAACATACCACACTCTGATACCTGATGAAATAGAAAGACACAATACACTAGTCCTTGGCTAAGTGCACAGATTATTATAAGCAATGCAAACAGAAACTACACACTGATTTTAAACAGAAGTGTTGATTCATACATGACTGATTCAATCATTTTTGATGGGACTATAATTGTAATATTCTTGTTTTTCTGAATGAGAAAAATGTAACTACTTTGATATTGGAAGTAATGGATGAGTAAGGACAAATGTATAAGCAAAATTCTCTTATAGACTCCTACATCTGGATGTGCCAATATTCCTATTTACCAACCCCTCCGCTCGGGCAGGATATGACACAAGGTCAATTTTTAAGTGGAGTTTAACAGGTTTGAATTCAGAGTTTTCCTTCTCCTAGACTAGTTGCCTCACCAAGGCTGAAGAACCTAGTCTGTCCTACTATTCACCCATAGCTGGAGGGAGAATAATTGGATTCATACCATTCCCAAGGGTATTTGTGCTATGTGAAATGCAATCAGTCTCGTCCAGGATTTGAACTCGTGTCACCGTGTTCATTTCCTATGACAATAACAATTACACCACGGGCACCTCCACATTTGATGTGCCAATATTGGCTGTCCAGCAAGGACTTATATCAGCTCTGTGCAGCCACTGAATGCAGTCTAGGTTGAATTAGGCAGGGTTCTATAGCATATCAACCATCGTAGGTTATTCAATGCCAAATCCTGTTTTTACATATATATTAAATTCATGATTTGTAAAGTCATTTTGTAGATACATCTTTAAATGAGCCTGAGCTCATTTTTTTTATCACAGTTAAATAGTTACAAATATTTTGATGTAACACAAATATTTCCATTTATCATAAATCCTTTGTTTGCACACAGTTAAGTGGTTTCAAGTATTGCTTTGTAATAGAAACGATGTAGCATCAGTTATTTGTTTGCACATATTTAAATGGATATACATATATGATTAATAACTCTTTTGTTTGAACACAGTTAAATGGTTCCAAGTATTGCTATGAATCACTAACAATTCAATTAAACATCAGTCATTTGTTTATACACAGTTAAATGTAAAAACAGTTCTATTTCTAAAAATTCAGCTTAGCATAAGTCATTTGTTTGCACTCAGTTTAAATGTCAAACAGTTCTATTTGACCAATAGATAGAACCCTATCAGGTGCTACCATTCCAGGTCAGAGTGGACCTGGGAGCAATGGCAATGAAAGGGTACTCTTCAATTCCCAAAGCTACAGCCATACTGGAACCTCACTATCAGATTGTTTAATGTCATATCAGGACATTCATTGGAGGGGAATCTTACCCCTCTGCAGAGATGCAGTTGGGGTACTCTACAGCCCCAGCTGACAGGGCTATGGATGCAGTCTAGAAGCCCTGCTAAGAGCAATTTGTGATAGAGATGGATGATAAGATAGAGTCAGGAAACACTGTGCTTTCAGTACAACTTGATGATGATGATGATGATAAAATTTGCTGAACATCTTGTCTATTGATGGGAAAAATTCAAATATTAATAGTTGATAGAAATTTACTAGGACAAAGAGGAATCTAAGTCTGAAGGTTGTATTTCAAGAAACACATCTTTAATTAGAAGTTATATTCAAATATGTAATTTAAGCACAGAAATTGTTTGTATGAATCAGGCAAATGTTAGCTTATTATGTGTTGCATTAATTTATACAGATTAATCACTGATTTCAATTTTACATAAGAAAGGAGACAGACTGGATATTAAATATGGGCTACTCAATGCCAGGTGGTGCAAAGCTGTCATCATAAATCATTAAAGATAACTAGAAAAGTTTTAATATTCTTAACAGATAAGAAAAGAATTATCTCAGCAAATCATATATACCTATTACCTCTGTTAGCCTTAATCTCGGGTGTAGTAAATTATAAAATTTTTTGTGTCTAACAAGGGGGGGTGGAGTGATAAGTTCATAAACTCATATAAAAAGAGGAGTTGCAGAGTCCTAACTATTAGAGAGGTTACCAGTTATTGGTTACCGTTGATGCTCTTGTAATGAAACATCCTTAACTTCCTGCAAGGAATTTCTTGTTCTACTGCTCCAGTGCCACAAAGATTGTTTTACCAAGAAAAATGGTGTATCTTACTTTTTTTTCAAGAGAAGATGATAAAAATTGAAACAAGATCACTTTTGGGGTTTACCTTCATACATAAACTCTAAGAAGACAAAGATCTATATCATAGAGTAAACAAAAAATAAAAGCTAAAAGGACTTTAACCCTTTCAATTACAGGGGAAGGGAAAATATCTAGTTGCATCCCTGCTCACCAAGGTTCAAAATATCCAATGATACACAAACACAGAACAAAATGGAAAAAAAACAAAAAAAAACAAAAAAAAAACCGAACTCATATAAAACAATTAAAACAGATATATAAAACCTAAGAAGTATTAAAGAATCTACAAACATATCCCAAGAGATGAAATGTGCATATCACTCCATGTTTATAAAAAGAGGGAAAACAAAACATGGTGAAATGTCTTACTTGTCTTGTTTGGTGGCTTTCATTTCACATGCAAGGTAAATAACAATGTCATTCTCTGGGTGGTGAGACCAGGTCAATTCAATGAATAGACATTAAAAGAGATGTCTTATCCATTCACAGAATGAGAACCAAAAAAAAAAAAAGAATGATTCTATATTCTCATATGACAAATGGACACATGATATCCAAAGACACACCCACAAATCCAAGGGAAGACAATTATTCATTGTCTCCTTAAATAAATGAATTCATATACAGATTAATTCCCTAAATGATTATACTGAAAATTTGGATTTCATGATTGGGTTTTTTGTTTTGTTTTGGAAAACATGAGTATTAATCATCACTGAGAAAATGGTTAATATTGCTCATTGTATAATCTTCTAATAACTCCATATCAAGTTGGTTTCACCTCAGGAAATCAATGTTTTACTTGAACTTGTGTTATTGCTTTTTTTTTGGGGGGGGGGTAGTTAACAGGGGAAATTTTCATCCAATAATGATTGCTACATTCATAGCCTCATATACAAAGACCTGATTAAAACAGCTCTAATTTTAATTCATATATAGTTTAATGTGTGTGTGTGGGTTTTATCCTTTCTATGATTTGAAAATTTTGCATCTTGGTTGAAGTCATGGTTGTTTAAGTGATTGAATTTAACACCATGTCAAGCCATCATGGGTTATTTTATACCTAGATGTGAGAGAATTGAATTTATTTTACTTTCATATTTACATCGTTTGTGTAGATATTTCTGAAGAGTTTTTTTTTTGCACACAGTTGAGTGGTTTCAAGTATTCAAATGTAATACAAATAATTTGTACTCAGTGATATGATATTAAGCATTCTTATCTAATACAAATGTTTTGTACACAGTTATATGATATCAAGTATTCTTATCTAATACAAATAATTTGTACTCAGTGATATGATATTAAGCATTCTTATCTAATACAAATGATTAGTACACAGTTATATGATATCAAGTATTCCTATCTAATATCTAATAATTATATCATTTCAAGTAATTATTTTTATTTAATAATAATCTTCTGATAAGACAGTAATTATAATCCCTAGTTAACAATAATAGCTTCAAGTAACTATTCTTAATGCAAATAATTTCCAGTTATAATGGTATAATGTATTTCTATGTAATAGTTATGATTTTTGAACAAATAGATGAGGTCCTAACAAGTATTTCCTATTACCATTTTGTGTCCTAATGAAACTGGAAGAAAGAGCAATCAAGAATTACACCACACTCTCCAAAGCTGCAGCTTCACCATCAGATGCAGTTTAGTCTTACACAGGATTTTAAATAGAATGAAAAATTGTTTTCAAGAGATAATTTATTAATTTTAGAAATGTAAACACAAACAAAGCAATACCAATACGATGGCAAGATGCATGCAACTTGATGAAATGCAACATTTACCATTGCCTAAAATTATTTTGAAAATGGTGAATCAAGTTTGTTTTTTTTAAATAAATGTTATTAAAAACATCTTATCTTTGACCAAGATATCTGCAGAACACACTTTTGGAAACACTGCAAGAGAATTATTGTTTGAAATATTCAGTTTTTATTATACATCTTCAATACTTATTTGTTTATGTTTTTGTTTAGTTTACAAATTATTTATGTGTGTGACTAAGTTTAGCTATCACATAAAGCAAAACTACATATCTAAAACTCTACTATATAAAATACACAGATAAAGACAGTCATTATTTCAAAAATACCCTAAAATTTGAATAAATAGAAAATAAATAATAAAAAACAAATTCCTACAAGTACAATTACTTCACTTTGAATGTTAGCAAAAGTGACAAGAACTGATCGATATATACCCCTTGATAGTTTTAAAAATTGCCCCGTCCAATTAATATTTTACCTTTAGAGACAACTGAAACATCAAGGGTTGACATACTACCAGAGTGAATCCAATGTGTGGTTGATATATTGAAAAAAATATCCTCTTCAATTGGACTTTGTTTTTGAGTTCTTTTTTAATTGAATGAATGTTTAACAAAATACATCTTATCTCATAGAATTCCTGACCAAGATTTCTGTAGAACCGACCTCGGAAAACACTGCTAAAGAATTATTGTTTAAAACTTTCAGTATTGATATTCAGTTTTTAGAATGCATCTTCAATGTTTCATGTTTTCTTCCTTTCTTTCCTTTGTTTAATGGCATATCAACCTTCATGGGTTATTTAATGCCAAAGCAATCCCTGTAGAAGGAGAGTAGTGATACTATTTAACCCAAAGTTAGGAGGAAAAAGAGGTTCATGCCTTTTCCCAGGGTATTAATCTGAAAATGAATTTAATAATATGACTGGTGTTTGAATTCACTTACTTGAAGGCTTCAGTCCAGCACATTAACCATTATGCCAAAGGGACTCCCCCTTACATTTCTGCTCACAGAGATGACCAAGTTTATGTATGACATAAAGCAAAGCTACATTAGAAAAGTCAGAAAGGTGACACAGTCAACAGCAGATTAAAAATACCCAAGAGGCTTCTTGCCCAAAGTAGAGGCCGGAACTTGCAAAAAAATGGCTCCAGGCAAGATAAAAGTAGATCTTCCATTTGAAAGTTCCTGGATTTATCATTAAAGTTAGGAATTAGGAATTCATTGATTTTGCAACTGGGTCTTGGGGCTTATAAAGTTAGTTCCTTAATGTCTCAGGTCATTATAGACATTATTGGTTTTAGCCTTGTAGCCTTAGGACAAGTCTCTCAGACTATGTCCACTAAGATCAGTCCAGTGGTGTACTTGAAACATTTATTATACCCAAGAGTATAAACCTACATAATAATACATTTATTATAACCTACAATCTATGTAATACCTTCTACTCTTCTTGCAACAAAGTGACTCACATTTTGCATTACGACCAACTGAACGATTATTCTATGACACCTTTCTCTAGTGTACATTACGTATTATTAGTTGCAGAGGATAGTTTTCTCAATAGTGATCATTAAAGAATACAAGTTTCACTAAATCTTCCATAAAATGCATAGACTCTGTTGTTAGAGTACTAACTAGAAACTAAGAAAAATTCTATAACATTCAACAATTATAAATAAGACAAGTAAATGACTGATTTTAATGGAATGTTAAACCGTCTAGGGTTATTTAATACCTAGAGATGAGGAAATTGTACATTTACATCTTAGTATAGTTATTTCTTAAGAGTTGTTTTTCATACAGTTATATATCAAGTATTCCTATCTAATATAAATAACTTACACAGTGATGTCATTTCAAGTATTCCTATCTAATATTAATAACTATGTGGTTTCAAGTAACTAATAATAATAATAACCTTTAGTAAACTATCTTAGCTTAAAGTAACCACTCTCAATAAAATAAAGTTATATTGCATCAAATATTTTAGCTCATACTAATAATTTTCCAACATTTCTATTTGACCTATTGATAGGACCCTTATAGGAACTAATACTTCAGGTCAGAGTGGACTTGGGAGTAATAGTAATGAAGAGGTACTCTAGATTTCTAGAAATGGAAACTCACCCTCAGATGGAGTTTAGTATCATACTCAGCATCCTGCTTTGGGAAGGGTCTTACCCCTTCTATAGAGGATACAGACAGCATATTCTAAGCCCTACTGACAGTGCAGTTGGGTAGGGTGACTAACTAAAAATAAATGATGTCAAAATGGGACTACCACTTTAATATTGTACTCTCAAACAATTAAAAAAATTACATGTTCAATGCATATAGGAAATTCTTTTCAACTAAATTATTCACAGTCAAACCACAGTTTTTAATTTTGTCTTATTTTTGTTTGGTTTCTTTGTTTAATGGCATATAAAACTTTGTGGGGTATACAGTGCCAAAGCCATTTTTGTAGAAGAACAGTAGCGTTACTATTAAACCCATAGCTTAGGGAATAATGGAGCTCATACCTTTCCAAAAGGAATTTGTTTAAAAGTGAACACTACAGAACAAGTGGAATTTGAACTCACTTACTATGATGTTGCAGTCTTGCATGTTAGCCACTACACCACAGAGATTCCTTACTCATTTTGTTCTTTTCGTTTCAATGGAGACTGTCACTGTATTGACATATGAAACATGAATCTATAAGCACAAGTGCACAGATGTTAATGCACTTAGATTCTCAATCTGAATCTTTCTTGGCAAAAAGAAAAACAAAACTAAGACGATAGAGATCAAAATGAAATGCCATGTTTTATGATAAACTTTTAGTCATATGTTTATTAGATCATAAATAAGTCACTATAGTTAATTTTTTAATGCATTTTATAAAAACTAGTTCTTCAAATCCCTCACCTACCCACACTCTAATTGTTTTTATTCCTTTTAGTTGTCAGCCAATCAGATATGATTTACTAATTGTAAAATTGATCCTGAAATTATATATTCATTGCAACAATTTACTTGGTCCATGTGTCTGAACACTTGTGTGAATATTTATTCAATGAAATGATCGAATGTGTGGGGATGTGTAAAATTTAATTAGCTCCCACCTCGTTTAAAGAAGTTGAGGCTTGGTTTTTATTGTCTGATCTCTGAGGTGCCTCAATTTTTGTACCATGCTCTGATAAGCTTGCATCTTTTGAAGTTCCTTCTTTAAAAAAGCTTGTGTCACAATCCAGCACTATAGTGGGATTGGATAAATATTGCTGTGTAGGTTAATCATTAATTTTTGAAGTCAAGGATTTCCTCGCCTCCATCCTACGTTAGAATTTCAGTCTTAGAAAATCATTCTTTATCATATTTACCAACCCCTCCGCTCAGGAAGGATATGACACAAGGTCAATTTTTAAGTGGAGTTTAACAGGTTTGAATTCAGAGTTTTCCTTTTCCTAGACTAATTGTCTCACCAAGGCTGAAGAACCCAGTCTGTCCTACTATTTACCCATAGCTGGAGCGAGAATGATTGGATCCATACCTTTCCCAACGGTATTAGTGCTATGTGAAATGCAATTAGTCTTGTCCAGGATTTGAACTCGTGTTGCCGTGTCTATTTCCAACGACGATAAACCATTACACCACGGGCACCTCCATTCTTTAAGTATTGATTTGCCTCTACAATTTTGTCCTAAAGTTTAGGTCATTAAAATTCTATCGATATATAATATAATTAAGGATTATAATTAATTATATTGTTTTATTTCAGTAATAAATTGTGAGCTAGGTAAAAAAAAAAACTTCGACTTCTTAAGTTCACATTTGAAAGCTCAAAAGCATACACATGTCACACTGCATCTCAAAATTAGGGTTGACAGGTTTGTTTTGAAATTGGCTGTGGATAGGATATTAAAGATAGACACCTGGGATGTGACGTCAGCTGAGATTAGGATGATGCAATATGGAAAAGTTTTAAGAATGTGTTTTTATTAGATTAGTTAAAAGGATAATCAGCAAAATATATATAAGAAGAGACTAAGATGCAGAATTAGTAGGTTAGCGGTAAGTTGGTGTTGGGTAATTTCCAGTTTTAGGTCCAGTTGGGAATCAAGATGAGCAGTCTCTTTAGGAGTAGGGCTTGGATGGGGTAAAGAAGAAATGAAATCTGGTTTTCATCTTGTCTGCCACAGGTGAAACTTTCTGCTTTTCTAATGGGCACCAGTAATTCTTTCATTCTATTCCTCTCGTTTCGTGTGACTGCACTGAATGCTGCAAAACATAAAACATTTTCCTATCTAGAAACCACTAAGTCGCTTTGTATTTGTGTGTGTTTCGACTTTTCTGACAAATGTGAGAATATGAGGTGTGTTCAAAAAGTAAGGAGAATGAAACTGTATTTTGCAAGACAGAAATTTACAATGAATGAAACATTAATTTCATCCAAAATAGTTCTCTGGGTATTCAATAAACTTATTCTAGCATTTTTTTTTTTATTGGTCAGGGCAACTCTGAACCTTCTCCAAATTTTATCTTAAGATAAATTTTCAATTTACAAAATAAGAAAAAATCACGCAGAGATAGGTTTGATTAGTATAGAGGATACTGCATTCAATAACCCTGTGTTTCACCAAAAAATGCTGTTTAGACTACATTTAATCAAAAAGCTATAAAAGGCATTGAAAAAAAAAGTTAAGCCAGTTTTTTTTCCTTGAAGAAAACTACTATGAACAATAAAATATACAACTAATTATACTAATTAGCAACAAAAAATATACAGTTAATTATGCTAATTGGTAACAACAAAATATACCACTAATTACTTTGATATGCAGATTAAAGATAACCTTGAGGCAAATAGTGTATGAAAAATGTATTTACTTTAATGTGATTTAAGCTTGAGAGAAATTAAAATTTGTCATGAACCAATTTCTTTCTTTTTTGAAATTTGGAAGCAGATTCCTTGACATCATAAACTTTTTAATTATCTGCATTTATTAAATAGAATAACTTTAGAATTCTTAGATGTCAGCAATCAAAAAATCATATAATTACAAGGGTGATCCAAAAGTTTGGTACTATTTTGGTACATACTAGTTTGTGTGTATATCACATGACTGAAGCAGTTCGGGTCATGGAAGGTACTTGCTGCAGTTGTTAGTTTTGTGGTAGTTGGCGCACTGGCATGTTGTACATTGCTTCATTCATTTAGTGAAAGCTACACAGATAAAACTGTAAGGTAGTCTAACTTGAGACCTTACTCTTTACAAGTTTGAAATTGGCTATAATAATCACAGAAGCAGCTAAAATCATTTGCTACACTAAAAGTGAAGGTGGAGTTGATCATGAAATGGTTCAAGACATTTCACTTGAGTTGCAAGAGGCTCAAACAAAGTCAGGAAGGTTCAAAACTGAATTCCAACACTGTGCTCTAAACCATTGAGGCAATTCTAGTTAGTAGTACTGAGAGAGTATCATATAAGCTCAGTATCACACAGTCCAGTGTTGTTTATTACTTTCACAACTATGCAAAAAAAACTTTCAGAACTGCTGAATTGTGCTTCACATCAACAAAATACTGCAAAACTTATGATTCAACCAAGTATATCAAACAAAACAAAAAAATAAATAAATAAAAACCTAATCACACAGAAGAGTGATTAGAACTGGTTTTGGTTTGGTTTGGTTTTATGGCATATCAACCATTAAGGTTATATTGTGTAAGTATAACATTTATTCTAAGTCTAACAGCAATGAATAAATGAATTAATACTTTGTTTAATTCTAACAATTTATGATTCAACAGGTGAAACAATTAATAACAATGTACAGTCCTCTCTGTGTATAAAGTTGAGTTTAAGAGACGTACCGGCGCACTGAAGAAGATATCTGGTATCTTAGGTTTTTCTGAGAGCTTTTAATGTCCCCACCTCACAGAATGTCTGGTGGAATCTGTCTGACAGGATTTGGGATTTTTGCACCAAGACTTCTGGGCGCATCACGTGATTAGTATATCCAATCAGAGAGAGCTTATAACTCACTCACTCCATACACAGGAATTAAAATTTTACTAACCCAAATCCATTTTTATACATATAAATAGTTCTATTTCAAACAATTCAGTTTATCATTGGTACACTGTTTAGTTCTATTTAACCCATAGATAGGACCCTATCAGGTGCTACCACTACAAGCTAGAGTGGTCCTGGGAGCAATGGCAATAAGGGAGTACTTCGCATTTCTCAAAGCTTCAGCATTACTGGAGACTCACCATCAGATTGTTTAGTATCATATCCAGGACACTTGCAGGAGGAATCCTAACCTTCAGCAGAGATGCAGTTGATGTATTCTGCAGCCCCACCTGACTGGGCCAAACTGGGTTTAGAAAAATGTATATGTAAAATCATGACATAAAGAAGTCAATGTACATATGCTGTGATTAGTTTATAGAATGTGGAAAAAGTGATGCCCTATTGACATATATGTCAATACCTATTCCTCAGCATGAGCAGGATGTCACACTAGATCAATGTGTTAGCAGAATTTCTAAGTTTTCTTAGCCATTCTACCCTACTATTTACCCTTAGTTGAAAGGAGAATAATTTCTAAGGATATTAGTGATTTGAAAAATGCTAACTGCCTTGTTTACAATTTGAAATTGTGCTGCTAAGTTCATTTCCTACTACACTATCTATTCCACTGTAAGAAACTTCAGAAGCCATATAAGCTGGAATAAATAGCAGTGCAACATATTTTTTTTTCAATTTCTTTGTGAGTCTTTGAGGAATTGGATGAGAGATCTTTTCATACATCAAGTCCTGTGATATTCTATGGCATTATTCAAAATCAAAAGTGTTTTCTAATTGACTGCTCAACAATATCAAGTATACTCATGTCAATTTGGATGAGTTGAGTAATTCTTTACCAAATGGCCATTTAGATAAACTGACAATAGCTTGGAGTTAATTTTAGAAAAAAAAAAGCTGCAATTTCCTGTAGGTCTTATAAACTATGGTATCAAAGTTAGTACCTAAGCCACTCAGAAGTGATTTCACAATTATATGAACATGTTAAAAACCAGAAATTTACATAAATTAACTATAATTTAACTTCACATTTTCATTGCATCAATAAACATAGGCAAAACACTAAATCCTGTTTTCTGAAGACTAGAAGTCAATGAACATCCTCAAAAGGTTAATGTTCCTTACCTCTGTTAGCAATTTATTATAGTACAATTGTAAAAATAAAAATTTTTTATTTTTTTTAAGTCTTGATTTTTAGTGACTGGAAAAGGTCAAAACTTATTTCTGTTTAGGAAATTTTCAGCTAAACATCTACTTTATACAGTTAAACAAAAAGATAAAGATTTGATTTATGCAACCTGACAAACTAAGAGTAAAGTTTACTATTATATTTAATTCATAAATCAAAACCCTCACTTAAAATTTGAAAAGTTCAAGAATTTACAAACAAATATCTTTGGGGTTTCTTTCGCCAACACAGAAAATTTGGTAGCTATAGTTTTAGCTGTCCTTGAGTTATATGATGGCAGATAAACATTTAGTGAATTATGGGATATGCTATCTGTCATAAAAACAGGGAATAAAATAACTTATCAATAACTATAGAGATTCCCTATAAATAAGTATCCACTTAATTTAAAATGAAAGATATTTTCTTCTAACGCACAGATACCAAGGTTGTATTATTTCTAGTGGAATGACATTTTGGAGTTTAGTGTCGAAATTGTCTTTATTTTTTGTCTGGAGAGTTGAGGCATACACACTGACAAGCATGGCATATTACTTATCTGGTGAAGGAAGGTGTATGGAGATGATTCTGTCAGAGTGGCTAGTTGATAGGTTTGTGAGTTTGACAGAAATGGTGTTTCTCACCATGAATTCAATGTCCAAAAGGTGTCTTTCATATTTGAGTTTGCCAGACCAGTATAAAGTGCAGTCTGTGTTTCTCTCTTTCAGACAATCTGGCAACTGAATCTTGCTGAGGGTAGCAATATCAATGTTTAGTTTTGCGCACTATCAATGTGGAGCATCTTTGGGGTCTAATTTCTGTCTGCAGTATCCAGCATGGTACAGATGGACAGGACTGTCTTCTTCAGAGTGCAGCTCATTGCCAAGATAGATGGTGGGGGATTGTGAGAGTCAACAGTAGTGCCTCTACAACTACCCCACCTGACGCTATGAGACTGATGATGATGGTGGTGATGATCAAGCAGGCAAGTTTTAGCCGAAAATCAATAAAATCCTATTGAACATTCGTAAACCTGACTAAGTTATCATCCATGGGGGCTTTAAAAGCCAAAGCTGGTTAAGATGCTGAGGCATAGAAATTACTGCTAGTGGAGGAGCATAGTGTAAGGAAATGCAATAACAAGGGGTGACTACTTTTGAAATTCTGGGCAGATCAAGAACTCTATGTAACACTCCTCAAGAGAAAAATATCCATAAAATAATCTGATGCATTCTTGCTGGCACTTAATAGTTGACATTCTAACTTTGATTGATTTTAAGGGCATGTCAACCCTTTTAGGGTTATTTTATGCCTAGAGATTATAGAATCATGTACATAGTAAGTTGATATTTACATTGTTTGTGTAGTCATTTCCTAAGATTTTTTTTGCATATAGTCCTATTGAATATCAATAATTTTTAAACAGTTCTCCTTGATCCATAGATGGGACCCTAACAGGTACTACTACTTTAACTCAGAGTAGACCAGGGAGTAATGCCAATGAAAGGATATTCCAAACTCCCCAAATCTTCAGAACTGGAGCCTCACTATCAGATGTAGTTTAGTGTCATATTAAGAGATCTCTTTTTGGGGGAGTCTTATTTCTCTGCAGAGAATACAGTTGGTATCTTAAAGTCTTATCAACTGGGTGGAGAGAGATCTGAAGATTTTAAACCTTATTAGAATGATGTCCAATCCAAAATGTTACACAGACTATTACCTTTCAATTCAAGCCAAGTCTGAAGAAGATTCTCTAATAAAGAGTTAAGAATCAACTTTCAGCAAAATCATCAGACTAAACACCAAGATTGTCCAGATATTCACTCTCCAGAAGAACTATGCATATTTACCAACCCCTCTGCTCGGGCAGGATATGACACAAGGTCAATTTTTAAGCGAAGTTTAACAGGTTTGAATTCAGAGTTTTCCTTCTCCTAGACTAGTTGCCTCACCAAGGCTGAAGAACCTAGTCTGCCCTACTATTTACCCATAGCTGGAGGGAGAATATTTGGATCCATACCTTTCCCAAGGGTATTAGTGCTATGCGAAATGCAATCAATCTCGTCCAGGATTTGAACTCGTGTCGCCGTGTCCACTTCTTGCGACAATAACCATTAAACCACGGGCACCTCCTCAAGAAGAACTATGGGGTTACATCAAGTTCTTGGATTTGCCAAGAAGTTCAGCTCTGACTAGTTTGACAAGAACAATAAGGAAATCCAGAAACTACTGACTAAAAAGAAATCTGCACTTCAAGTACCATCCTGCCTACTTGAAAAGGAAACCTTCTGTGAAACATGCAGTACTCTGTGATGAATTCTCCATGAGATGCAGAAGTGAAAGTGGGTGAATCTTGCAAACAAATACCAGCTTGGTTTCTACTGAGGTTCCACATACCAGTTCAAGAGGTCCCTATATAATACAGTGTGATTTAAGGACAATACTGAATCACTGGTTTGAACACATCAGTACAAGTCATGTAGTTCAATTTGAAGGTTAGTTTCCCTTCAAATAGCCAACAAAATACAAGTCAAAACTAAATAACAATAAAAATGTTTTATGTAAGTAATTTAAAAAAAAAAGACTATCATTGAGATTGAAATTTAACTCTTTTTTAATTTCAAAAATTAAACAAAGCCATATATGTAGCTGAGCAACTTATATAACAAAGTGATGAAGTCTTGACATCTACATTTGGTTTAGATTACTCTGTGTTAATCTGAGAAATAAAATATGAATTTGTCTTGATACTTTTTGAAGAGGTGCAGTTTTGGGCAAATCATAGGGTAGTTCAAGTGATACACCCCGCATACTTGTCAAAACTTTCCCCTTGCAACTTTTTTGTTTCCTAAATTAAAAACTCATCTCATATAAAGAATATTAAAATAAATATGATAATGCAGCTTCACACCTTATCAAAAGAAGAGTTTCAAAGGTGCTTTGACCAATGGAAAACTCACTGGAATAAATACACTGAATGCTAGGGGATTATTTTAAAGAAAATTGATATTTCATTCATTGTTCACTCCAGTCTTGATTCTTTTCGAACACATTTGATTTCTGTATCTGAAGATACATATTACCAGATGTAATACATTATAGATAAATGCAGATGCCAACAACACAATACATTAATAAAATATGAATACATAAAACCAAGATGTTAATGTATTTAGATTCTTGATTTGAATCTCCTGCTCTTAGCAAAAGAAAGCCAAAACAATAAAGATACTAAAGATCAAAATAAATTGCTATGTTTTATGATAAACTTTAAACCTCATGTTTATTCGATCATAAATAAATCAATACAGTTAATTTTTTAATGCATTTTATAAAAACTAGTCTTTCAAATCCCTCTCCTTCTTCCTGATTGTTTTTATTTCTTTTAATCATCAGCCAATCAGATTTACTAATTATAATTTACTTGATCAATGTGTGTGAATGCTTGTGAGAAAGAAATCTGTGCTTGTTTCTGTCTGCAAATCAGTGCCAAATAGAAAGTCCTGAGTAATCAACTTGACTTCTGGCTTCAATAAAGATGTGAGGTTGTTCCCTGGAGATCACCAAATGGCATATTTTGCTATTTCTGGCTAAACAGATTAATATATAGGCTTTGATATAAAGTACAAAAATGAATTTAACTGCTTAGTCAGACAACTCAGACCCATGGCCAGCTCTATGTTGGATATCTATGAGTAAGTTTGGTTTGTTTGTTTGGGTTTTATGGCATATCAACCTTTGTAGGTTATTTAATGCCAAATCCATTTTCATTAGTACAGTTGAATTGTCAAAAACTTTTCTCTTGCAAGCTATTCAGTTTATTCAAACAGTTCTAATTCAAACAATTCTGTTTAGCATAATTACACAATTTACTAGTCAAAACAGTTATATTTCAAGCAATTCTGTTTTGCATAAGTAAACAGTTTAAATATCAAAACAGTTCTATTTGAAGTCATTCAGTTTAGCATAATTATGGATTTTAGTTCTATTCGACCCATAGATAGGACTCTATCAGGTGCTACAACTCGAAGCCAGAGTGGACCTGGGTGTGATGGTAATGAAGGGGTGCTCCACATTTCCCAAAGCTGCAGCATTACTGGAACCTCACCATCAGATTGTTTAGTGTCATATCCAGGTCACTTGTTGTGGTGGGGGTCTTATTCCTCTGCAGAGAAGCAGTTGGTGTATTCTACAGCCCCAGCCAATTGGACACTATGAGTAAGTGGTGAAAAGAACTACATATTTGCAAAAAATAGTAGAATGAGAATTTGTAACATTGTAAGTGAATGTTACAGGGGTGTGAATAGATAACTTTTCAAAAATATCCAGCAGCCAAAAGAAAGATGAATTGGAAAAGTTCAACATCTCATCCAGTAGGTTAGGTATTACAAGATATGCTTGATCTAGCACCTCAAACTGAAAACAGCAGTTAACCAGTTGTAGTTGAGGACACCAGACTTGATCCACCATCTAAATATTGGTAGAAGCTATTGGGAAGTGGAAGTTGAGTGCTCTGTTAACCCTAATGAAAGACAATAGATCTCTTGATTCACTCTCTCTTTTGATGGCTAGGTTATGAGAAGACAAGACTTCATGTGCGCAGAGAGCTAGAAGAATCATTTTATCCTTAATTCATTTCCACCGACTTCCATGGCCTCAGAAACTCAAGGAAAGAATACAACAACAGAGGTCTTAACACATGAGGCAAGTTGTGTTTTCTATTTTTCCTCCCCAATCTGACAATTACCCATCACAGACATAGCAGTTGCTGGTGACTATACAAAAAAATTATTGTGTACAAAGAGGATCTTGGAAACTAACAAAATTTTCTTTGATGAATTTTGTTGCAAAATTGTCATGTTCAGATTTCTATATCCACTGAATCTTACTCATTTATATATATATATATATATATATATATATATATATATATATTTATATATATATAGTCATCCACAGACAGATCTGTTTCGTTCTATCAGAACTCATCAGTGTGGCTAGACATAATAGCTTCCCGTAGGTGGGATCGAAACCCAGTTGACTCAAATACCAATCCAAGCTTCTAACCCTTCAGCCACAAGGAGCTAGTAGCATTGAAGTAAATTTTAAACGGTTGTGAATCACAATTACTATTGCTTACATACATCCGTTTAACAGCTACCGAGACCTCAATTCATATATGTAGAGGCTCGCAACAAATGCTAAGAAAAGTTTTAATCATATATATATATATATATATATATATATATATATATATATATATATATATATGATTAAAACTTTTTATCTATTGGCTTTTTAGTGGCCTGAATTTGGTACATTTGATAGCAGAAACTATACATGAACATCCTAAGTAGATTAATAGGAAATTTACAGAGCAAATTTGAGTCCCTCATGAATTATTACAAGAAAATCAACCAACTATTTGCAAAAATCTGCTGACTTACAATGGAGATCTTTTTTTTTTACTGGATTATTACAGGAAATGAGAAATGGATACTGTATGCTAATAATAAACACAAAAACAATAATGACTACAACTACATTGTATCAAATTGAACCCAATATCAGAAACTCATCTAGAGATGGTTGTTATGTGAATGAAGTATGACAGCTTATTATAAGATAATGGATCCAAAAGAAAATTGATCCCAACATTAAAAGCAGGACAAGGTCAGGTACATGTTTTGTTGCATGGTCAGCTATATGATACTGTTTCATGAAAAAGTAATGAAAAACATCAGATATTTGATTTTTTTTTACAGGAATCTGTTAGGGGTTATTTTATGCATAGAGGTTAGGGAATCACACTATGTGTTTAGATTTATATTTACTTTGTAATTGTTTCATAAAAGTATTTTGCACAATATTATATGATATCAAGTATTCCTGGTTTGGTTTGGTTTGTTTAGATTTTATGGCATATCAACCATTGTAGGTTATTTAATGCCAATTCCATTTTTATACAAATAAAAATTTCAGGCTATACAGTTTCAATGTCAAAAGCAGTTTTATTTCAAACAATTCAGCTGAGCATAAGTATGCAATTTAAATGTCAAAACAGTCCTATTTGAAGTAATTCAGTTTAGCATAAGTATACTGTTTAGTTCGATTTGATCCATAGATAGGACCCTATCAGGTACTACCACTCCAAGCCAGAGTGGACCTGGGAGCGATGGCAAGGAAGAGGTACTCGACATTCCCCAAAGCTCAAGCATTACTGGAACCTCACCATCAGATTGTTTAATATCATATCCAGGACATTTGTTGAGGGTGATCTTAAGCCTCAGGTGTATTCTGCAGCCCCAGCCAACTAGACAAAAGTATTCCTGTCTATTTCAAATAATTTGTACACAGTTCTATAGTTTCAAGTATTCTAATTTAATACTAATAATTTATAATCAATTATGTAATTTCAAATAACTTATTTCTATTCAATAATAATTATTTGTTTGCACAGAGTTTTCTGGTTTCTAATAATTAATAACAAATTTTTGTAAACATTTGTAGCTGCAAGTAACTATTCTTAATACAAATGATTAGCATATACTAATATGATATCAAGTATTTCTATCAAATAATTTTCAAACAAATCTTTGAGCCCCATACATGAGACCCTCACAGATATTACCACACTAGATCAGAGTGGACCTGGGAGTAATGGTAATGAAAGGGTACTGCACACCCCTCAGAGTTCTAGAACCAAAGCCTCACCTCCAGATGTAGTTTAGTGTCATATCAAGAACAACTCTTTTTTGGTGGGGTGGTTTTTACCCCTCTTCAGGGAATACAGTCAGAATATTCTAAACCATGTTGATAGACCTGGATTACATATTTGAAAAAGATAGAAGAACAAGTAAAATTATGTACAAAGAGGTTCTGACAAACTAAACAGGACTTTTCTTTATGCTAAAAACAATTTGTACTTTTATTGTTACCTTATGGAATCACAAATATGCATAGATGTTATATTTTGCAAAGTACAAAATGACTCGGTAGTTTCCAAAACAAAAGACTTTATTTCATACAGCAGTCAGCCATCAAAACGTGAGTTGGTTGGATGGTTGTTTTGTTTTATGGCATATCAAGTAGGCAGTTTAGTTCTATTTGACCCATACATAGGACCCTATCAGACACTACCACTCTGGGCCAGAGTGGACCTGGGAGCTATGGCAATAAAAGGGTACTATGTTTTCCCAAAAGCTCCAGCATTACCGGAGCCTCACCATCAGATTGTTTTGTGTCATTGGGAGAGTCTTACCTGTCTGTAGAGATGCAGTCGGTATATTCTGCAGCCCCAGCTGACAGGGCAAAAACATGAGAGAAATAAAGTCAAAGAATCACTTGGGTGATAGAAATGCTATCAGTTTCATGTGCGCAAGACAAATAAACAAAAAAACCCAACTTCAATTTCTTTGCCCCTAACGGGTCCTTCGCTCCAGGGGGCTGTCGTAGCTTCAACCCTCTGCTCCTGACTCTGAACTCAAATGCCCAACCGTACTAAAAATTCTGCTTAAATAATATATTATCTCATCCTCTAATGATATAAGAACATGTGTCTTTAACTTTTCAGTCTGATGCCATCATCGAAACCTTCCAGCCATGTCCATCACTCAGTCCTCAGCTGATAAAGTGTTCATTTTTCAACATCCTATATAGAACCCTGAGCTCAAAACAAAACCCTATTTTGACATGAGCTAACATCCTGACTAATGTATGTATACACATACAACCTTTTCAATGTGACCCACACTTCAACTCTAAGTTTTCTAATCAACTTACAATTTATCACTATAAATAAAATAATGAATTAAACCAATTATCATCCTTAATTAAATGATATGATATATCCATATTTCTGAATTCACAGAATTTTACTGAAATAGATATCAGAATCATTTCATGAAAATAATTTGTTTCTCATCATTTTTTCACAGAGCAATGCCAGGTATCCCTACTAACGTGTTACTAGTTGCAAATATGAATTATTAAGAAACATGAAAAGGGAATAATTACACTTCAATGACCATCTGAAAGTTATAAAAGTAACTATTAATTAGAGTTGTCGGGCAAGGGTGAAAAAACAAAAAAACACCTTTATTCATTTTATACATCATATAATTTAAACCTCATATTTTTCAACACAACAAAAGGTATTGATAATTACTACCGAATTTATCGACAACTCTATTTTGATTTAATTACAAGAAAGTTAATGCAGGTATATTCAAGGAATAATTATTTTCCTTTACATGTCCATTAGAGGCTAGTATTGTGTCACATGACAGTTTTAGAAACCTGTAGAGGTTAAAGAATTGCATACATTGTATTTTCATATCTAAATTTTGCTGCTGAGTAGTTTTTTTTTAGGAGGTTTTTATACTTGGTCTGATCAAATAAGAATAATTTTAAAGAGGTGTATTTGACCCAGGGTACTCTAACAGGTACTACCACTTTGAGTCAGAGCGGACCTGGGAGTAATTATAATGAAGGAGTACTTCACACTGAACTGGAATCTCACCATCAGTTGCAGCTGAATGACGTAATCAGGACATTGTTTTTTTTAGGGCAGAATATTATCTCTCTGCATAATATATAGTCAGCATATTCAAATCCCTGCTGATAAAGTGGCCACTGCAATAGATGAAGGATAAGCTAAGTATGGTAGAGAAGTTAAAAAAAACCTAGAGGTTTGGTTGGGTTTGATGGCATATCAAACATAGTGAGTTATTTAATACCAAATCCTCTTTATACATACATATTAAATATATATGATTCGATTGGGTTGGGTTTTATGGCATATCAAACATTATAGTTATTATAATGCCAAACCCTCTTTATACATATATATTAAATATATATATGATTTGTACAAACATTTTGCAGATAACATTCTTAATTGACCTGGAGCTCTTTTTTTCACACAGTTAAATGGTTTTAAGTATTGCAATATAATGGTCACAATTTAACACCAGTTTTTTGTTTGCACAGTTGGTTCTATTTGACCCATAGATAGGACCCTATCAGGTGCTTCCACACAGGGTCAGAGTGGACTAGGAAGCAATGACCTTGAATGAGTACTCCACATTCCCCAAATCTCCTAGGCTGGAGCCTCAACATCAGATTTATTAATGTCATATCTAGGATATTCATTGTGGGAGTTGTACCCCTCTGCAGAAATACACTTTAACAAAAACAGAGGTTATCTTTCTCATTCAATTTTCTATGGTCCAGCAATTGACTGGTCCATTTTGATTCTTTCAGCATTAATTTTGAGATTTTCGCCAATGATTGAAGCCTGTTAGTAGGATGTTAACCGGCTCATTGCCCTAATGGGTAGAGAGTTCGCCAATGGTCTGGGAGACCTGGGTTCAATCCCAGGTAATGTCATACCAAAGACTTTAAAAGTGGTACTTGATACCTCCTTGCTTAACACTCAGCAATATAAGGTACATATCAAGGGTAAAGTGGAGCAATCCAGAGAAAGGAGTTGAGCCCTCCCCTACACCTAAGAGTAGTAGCTATTGAAAAGGGAGCCTTCTGGTCGCCTTCGATAACAGTTGCCAACTTTACTTTACTTACTTGGTAGGATGTAGAATATGCCGACTGTGACCCCTCAAAAAAAAGGGTTGTCCTGGGTATGACACCAAACTGAATGGTGAAACTAATTCTGAAGATTAGGAGAATGTTAAGTATTCCTTCACTGTCATAACTCCCATGTCAACTTTGATCTGGAGTAGTAGCATCTTTAGGACACCATCTACGAATCAATTTTCAAATATTTTGTATTAGATTGAAATACTTGATATCCCATTAAGAAACTACACAATTGGAATTCGCTAATCATTAGGCATAAAATAAACCCAGATGATTTGACATGCCATTAAAATCAATCAGTCACACAAGGATTCTTCAATTCAATTTAGAATCATGAATCTGTGATTTATAAATTTATTTGTTGAACCACATATGTAAAAAAAAAACAACCTCAAAAACTACAGTTTAAAAACCAAATCAAAAAGCTCTAAATCTGACAAATTTCAATGTTCACTTAAGGGATAAGATTCAATAGTTAAACTTTACCAGAAATACATTGCAATCCAAGACCTCTTTGTTCTGAGTTTGCTTTCCTTATTACTGAGTTGTGACCACAAGTTGTAATATTCAGAAGTACAAATTTTACCTTATTTGTTTTCCAGTCTTCCATCTTATCCATCAAAATGTCAAAAAAAAAAAGAAAAAAAAAAGAATAAACAAAAAGAGCTAAGAGCTTTCTCTCTTCAGTATCTTTTCAAGATGTCAGCTTAATGTTAACATGGGTGCTACCATTCATGACAGCAGCATCCGTTTACTGATGCAAAAGCTGCTACCAATGGCTTCCTCTTCCCCTCTGTGCTGATATTGTGGCAACTGTCACTAAATAAAGAATGGCTTTGATTTCTTGTTGTCCATTGATTGTCTGGAATTTTCGCAATCACTTCCTGCCCATCCCAGATGAACCTTAGGGTCATCACCATAAAGAATAAAAAAAGAGAAAAGACACGTCACCAACTAATTCTCTTGTGGATCAGCGATGGCCAAACCTTTTTGCTCCAAAGTTTGTCTTTAACAACAAAAGACTGGACAGCTGACTATACAAAAAACAAAAAAAAGGCTAAATAAAAAAAATAACACCAAAAATTTACACAATATTCTTTTGAAAGTACAATTTCATTTCATATATAGATTGGATCATAAAATTTAATAAATAACCACAAACAAAATCCATATCAATAAATATGCCATTTCCAAGAAATAAGTACAACCCTACCAAATTGTTTTTAATAAAAAGTTAATTTTTTTCCTAAACCAAAGGAATGTAAGGATTTTATCATTTCAAGTGAAATAGAATGCTATAAAAACATTTATTATAAGGTATTATCCATTATTCAACTCTTAAGCATTGAAATATTGTAATCAAAATTCCAAATATGAGGAAGTACAAAAATAAGCAAACCCAATATAAGAAAAATAAAGTTGGCGACCATAGTCGAGAGTGACCAGTAGCTCCCTTTTCAATAGCTATTACACTAAGGTGTAGGGGAGGGCGCTACTCCTTTCCCTGAATTGCTCCACTTTACCCTTCATATGTACCTTATATTGCTGAGTGTTAAGCAAGGAGGTATCAAGTACCATTTTTAAAGTCTTTGGTATGACATGACCTGGGATTGAACCCAGGTCTTCTGGATCATTGGCAAACACTCAACCCACAGGCCAATGAGCCCATATAAATATATGTATACATCAGGATAGCATAGAAACAGTGCAACACTGTAACTGTCAGTTTCTTGCCTATACAAACATCAGACCCAACCTTGGTGATAGAGGATATATAGCAAAGTAAGGATCCTAACTTGGATATACTCTCACTAATACTGAGCACTCTTTATTGATAAATATAGCAAACTATAGGTATATATTTTTTCAAGCAGCGGTCATGTCAGTACTGCTACATGGATGCACTACATGGACGCTATCTAAACAGATGGAGAAAAAACTTGACGGCCACTACACAAGAATGCTGCGAGCAATATTGAACAAGTCATGGAGGCAACACCCCCACAAAGCAGCAGCTATACAGCCACCTACGACCCATCACAAAAACTATCAAAGTTAGACGAACCAGACATGCAGGACACTGCTGGAGAAGCAGGAACGAACTCATAAGTGATGTTCTCCTATAGACCCCCTCACATGGCCAAGCAAAAGCAGGGCAACCAGCTCAAACCTACATACAGCAGCTCTGTGAGGATACGGGATGTAGACCTGAGTTCTTGCCAGAAGCGATGAACGATAGGGAGGAGTGATGAGAGTGGGTCAGGGATATCCGTGCTGGTGGCACAAGATGATTATATATATATATATATATATGTTTGGTTTGGTTTGGTTTGGTTTTATGCCATATCAATTATTGTAGCTTATTTATCTATACCAAATCCTTTTATATATATATATTAAATATATGATTGCAAAATCACATGACAGTTTCAGAAACCTGTAGACGTTAAAAAATTGCATACATTATATTTTCATCTCTACATTTTGTTGCTGAGTAGTTTTTTTCTTAAGAGGTTTTTATACTTGGTTCAATCAAATAAGAATAATTTTAAAGAGATCTATTTGACTCAGGATACTCTAACAATATAATACCACTTTGAGTCAGAGTGGACCTGGGAGTAATTGTAATGAAGGAGTACTTCATACGGAACTACGCAAACATCAGACTCAACCTTGGTGATAGAGGATATATAGCAAAGTAAGGATCCTAACTTAGATATTCTATCACTAATACTGTGTACACTTTATTGATAAATATAACAAACTATATATATATATATATATATATATATATATATATTTGATTTGGTTTTATGGCATATCAATCATTGTAGGTTATTTATCTCGGCCTAATCCTTTTTATACATATATATCAAATATATGATTGCAAAACCACATTTTGTAGTTAACCTTCTTAAATGAGCCAGAGCTCATTTTTTTCACACACTTAAATGATTGCACTTATTTCTATCTTATATGAACAGTTCTATTTACAATTAATCATAAGTTTTCACACAGTTTAATCTTTTCAAGTATTGTTATATATAACTAACAATTCAATTAACCATTAATCATTTGTCAAAATACAGCTAAATGATCAAATAGTTCTATTTCAAACAATTCAATTTATCAATATGTGTGTGTGTGTGTGTGTGTGTGTGTGTGTACACACAATTTGAATTTTGGTTCAGCAGAAGTGACAAAATTCTGTTATTTTTGGTTTGAAGGAAAATTAACTTTCTATAAAAAGATTGTTAGGGGATATAATTTAAAAATTAATGGAGCACAATATAAATTATGAAACCACAACAACAGTGGATATACAGAGAGAGAATATTTATTGGTTCTCTTCTAATGACTAACATATTTACAATAATGGCGGTCTCATAACTTCCAGTTAGAAGCCACTTCACTGCTGGGAGAGTATTCAAGAGGGATTACTTCATTGGATTAACATACTTATTTATGAGTAATAAGATATGCTGAAAACTTGCTTTATCTAGTGGTATTATTGTGGTCCCTGAATCTTAGGGAAATAATTTGAAGGCTTTTCTTTTTTTGCCTTCTTATATTAAACATGAAAGAAAAACTTTTGAAATATGAAAAAGATAAAATATTTTTATAATGAATTGTTTTATTATAAATTATAACTCCTTTCTTGAAAAGCAGCACGAAAACTTTATGTGGTAGGAAAAAAACATTTAAAATCTAGATTTTTTAAAACTTACACCTAAAAAAAAAGATTAAAAACAAAACATACCTTCATATGCTTCCCCCAGTCCTATTTTAATCTTTTTGTCAAAAAAATTCTAACCTTGCACAAGAATAAGCTAAGATAAATAAATATCTTTATCTTTGCCTACCCTGTTTGTGAAAACTAGAATATGTTGACTGCATACCCTGTAGGGGTGTAAGACCCCATCCCTTCCCTGCAAAATTAAAGGGTATTCTGGGTATAATACTTAACTGCACCCAGTTGTGAGGCTCAAGTTAGGGAGCTCTGGGGAGTGGGGAGTCACCCCTTTATTATCAGTACTCCCAGGTTTACTTTGACTTGGATTGGTAGTACTTGCTGGGGATCCCTATCGATGGGTCAAATAGGTGCCTGAAAATTGTTTACATCAGATTGGAAAGCTGCCCCAAAACTCTACAAAGTTCTTCTTTGTCAAAGATTGTATTTTATTTTCTTTGCTTTTTCAATTTCTATTTGAATAAAGACTTCTAATTTTTAAATCCATTATTCTCATTATGCTGCTGACTTTTCTTTTCTCTGAACCATAAAGATAATAATTTTACACTCTGTGCTTCGTCTTTCAAAATAAACATTTGAGAATTTCATTATGTAGGGTCGCTTTTCTTGTTTTGTTTTTTTTACTTATTTCTTTATCTGTTTTTTTTTTTTGGTTTTGTTTTCTTTAACTACTTAAGCATCTGTTGTGGGAACAAACTAAAATGTTAAACTAAAAAGTCAGACAACAAGAAACTTCTAAAAAAAAGAAGGTTTGAGTTGTAATAGTTATAATAAAAACACAAAATCTAATTAACTAGGAGTGCAGGATCCCCTGAAAAAGTAGAAAAACTTAGAATATTTCTTGCATTCCGAAAGCTTTATTTTAATTACCATTGATTTGCGATGTTAACTATGTCAAACAAAAATCTAAGTTTACATAACAAAGACGGTTGGCTTCAACTTTCTGAAATTCAAAATGTATCAAGTTGGAATAAAGAATTAACTTCCAACAAGATTGAAAAAAAAAAAAAAATTACATCCCATGCACTAGGAATGAAAACACTTTTTTAAAAAATGTATTCTGACTTTTCTCATCACTTAGGATATTTTGACGATTGACCTCATCATCATTGTTATATACACATATACACAATATATCCTTCAGGTGTTTCAAATTAAACTCAAGAACCTACACAGAACCTTAAATTGATCCCTTTATTTAATCCATGGCAGCAGATTGTTCCCATTCTGTTAACCATGACCTGGAACAAATGTTAAGCTATTGTAAGTGTTCCTTGTTATTCTTGCCAGTAGTTGGAATTGAACCTGCAACCTCCTGATGATTACACTCAGAAGCACTTTTCAACCAAACGCCTTATCCACTGCACCATGTGCCCTGTCTTGCAAGTAGATAAGGCGTTTATCAAGCTTCATCTACGAAATTTAGACAATATTCCAATGTTTATCATATTTACCCAACCCCTCCGCTTGGGCAGGATATGACACAAAGTCAATTTTTAAGTGGAGTTTAACAGGTTTGAATTCAGAGTTTTCCTTCTCTTAGACTAGTTGCCTCACCAAGGCTGAAGAACCCAGTCTGTCATACTAAAAAAAAAATCTGTCCATAGCTGGAGGGAGAATAATTGGATTCATACCTTTCCCAAGGGTATTAGTGCTATGTGAAATGTAATCAGTCTTGTCCAGGATTTGAACTCGTGTCATCGTGTCCATTTCCTATGACGATAGCCATTACACCATGGGCACCTCCTTCTATAATATTCCAAAGTTTACGTTACTTTTTTTGTATGGTCACAGTAATTGACCTTGAACTTTATGAAAAAAAAAACAACATAGATAAATTTTAAAAAAAGTCTAAATTCATATGACAAATCAACAAGTAGTAATTTTAATTATTCTTAAAATAACTTTTGCTTTATTAATTATTAATATTAGTATTTTACACCTTGAAAGTTTTTCATACCATTATTAGCTGGTGGTCTTTCATTGAAATCTGAATGAGAGCTATATTATTATCATTATTTGAATTTTTTTTTTTAACTAAGCAAAGAAATAGAGCAAATCAAGCATAGTCCCAAGAGATCCAAATGGTCAATCACAAAGATAATTTGCCATAAGGCTGTCTATCAGCAGAAAAAAAAAAAAAAAAAAAAAAAAAGACCTTGCTTTGAATTCACAACATGAAGAAAAGAGCCTAAGAGAGGATTAATTAATTTACTTTCAACATTTCAGTACTTTATAAATCCAAAATTGACATATGCAACAGTTTATTCTACAACAAATACATAAAATATCTATTCCTTTTATGGAGGGGGCAATTGATATCAAGTTTTTTTATACAATTCCTGTAAGACAAAAAATCTGTTTTGTAATAATCAACAAAATAAAAGAAAAGATATCAGCAAATATTCAAATTTAAATGCATGTCAAAACTATATCAGTATGAAACATTGACTAAAAGACATGGACAATTAAGAATATGTCTCTGATAAAATGGTCACTACTGTTGTCTATCTAATAAAAACAGTAAAAACGATTAGGTCATAGAAACAGAGACACATAATTTTTTTTGTCTAGAGAGAACAATAAACCCCAAGAAATATGTACACATAATAACATTAAAAACAAATCGGGGAAGAAACAGATGTTAAATTTTGCCAGAGGAAAAATATCCTACATTAAAAGAGAACCCATCCATAAAGAAAGAGTTTGAATTTAGCACAATGTGCCTTTTTATCTAAAAAAAACATTGTGGTCAGTATCTTATGACTATTCCCTATTTATGATGTCACTAACTCGTAATGCCAAAGCTAAAAGGAGACAAACTTGGTACTATTTAGTTTTGATATCTTTTTTTTTAAATGACTAAAACCCTTAAAAAGAGACAGAGTCAATTCTGTACATGCATGGTCTATGATGCAGTTGGTCAATTGGTTAATTTTATTATATTATCAACACTTGTTGGGCTATTTAAGTCTTTTTTAAAGCAATTATATGACTTCATGTTTGGTTGGGTTTATGGCATATCAACCTTTGTGGGTTATTTAATGCCAAATCCATTTTTATACAAATCAGTTCTATTTCAAACAATTCAGTTTAGCATAAGTACACAGTTTACATGTCAAAACAGTTTTATTTTGAGCAATTTAGTTTAGCATAAGTATGCAGTTTAAAATGCAGTTTAAATGTCAAAACAGTTCTATTTTAAACCATTCAGTTTAGCATAAATATGCAGTTTAAATGCAAAAACAGTAAACTCTTGAAACCATGGTTAAGTTCTATTTGAACACAGATAGGACCCTATCAAGTGCTACCACTCTGGCCCAGTGTGGACTTAGGAGTGTTGACAATAAAGAGATATTCTGCATTCCCCAAAGCTCTAACATTATTGGAACCTTACCATCAGATTGTTTAGTGTCATATCCAGGATGCTCATTCTGTACCCCTTTGCAGAGGTGCAGTCACTGTATTTGACCGAATGGTCAATATATGACTTGAAGTAATTATTCCCATTTAATAATAATTATTTGTTTGCACACAGATATATGGTTTCAAGTATTTCTATGTAATATAAATAATTTCAGAAAAAATCTATTTGACCCAAAGATGAGACCCTAACAGGTATGACCACTCCAGACCAAGATGAATGGGTACCTCAGCAGGTACAGTTTAGTGTCATAACAAAGACACATTGATGCAGTGTGTTTACAATCATTTAAGAAATGACAATTCTGCAATTCTACTGTATGCATGAAACTTTTCCAAAATTCAACTTCTTGCAATCAATTTGTACATATGTAAATTTAGGATAGTAAATAATAAAATGCAATAATAATATTTTGCGCATTTATAATTCACTTAAATTTTTAAAAAATTTCATTTACACTTTGGATATGTGACTCATCTGCAATTTTCCCAAGTGGGTAATAAAAATTTTCTGTTTAATCATTAATAGCAAACTTGTACAAGTCAAAGTTCACTTGAAAATATACAAAGCTTTGCATTCAAGAGATTCTGTGTGAAAAGACATGAGAGGGAGAAAAAGCACTCTTCAGTGTTGAGAGTTGCAAAGAATTTTAGGGTGATACGAAGCTGAGTAATAAAATATCTCTACATACAGTGGCTTATTCCATCTGCAGAAAATTCAAAATATTTTACTCTTAAAGACAGAGTCCTCTTCAGTGAATAGATAAATAAACAGGTTAAAAGATAAAGGGTAATGTATAAAAGGTTTTAGATATCAGGTAAAAAATAAATGATAATAGGTAAGAGCAATATGTATTATACAATACATGATGTGAATCTGTAATATTTAATATGCATTTGTCAGAAAGTAAGATCTAAGTCTCCAAGGTAAAAAAATAAATAATGGATTACAGGTAAAATCTGTCCAATACAAACTCAACAAACAAGTTTCGGTAAGTCAAACCTAGGGTATCAATACTTTCTAACTGAGCTTGAATATACAAAGTATTGAAAAAAAACTTTATTTTTTATGGTTAAAGAATCCGTCTTTTCCCATTTTGTGAGGAGACAATATCAATGAGATTATAAGATAATGCTGCAAATATTGTATATTTAACTTGTGAGTACAGCAAACCCTTCATAAAGTGGCCAAGAGTTTAAGTGTAGAGAGCTTGTCGTCAAGTAATCAAGACAACTGCAGGGGCTGAGCACAATGCCACACTATATGTGGTAAATTTGGTTATTATTTATAACCGCCAAATATTGTTATAGAAGTCTCAGAATAATAAGTAAAAAATGAAAAGAAAAACAACTGCACAATAATAGCAAAAGACAAATAAAGAATTACTGATGAGAAAATACAGAAATAGTTATGAAGAGGGCACTTGAAAAGAGAAATTTGATCTGTTGATGAGTGCTTAGAATAATTTCTGAGATGACCAGTTTATGAATCTCAGTGTTTCCAGTTTTGTATATTCATTGATGATAAAATTTTCAATAACAAAGGCTTTCCTAACCTAACACTAAGCATGTTCCAGCATGTCTGTTTAACTTCAAATATATATGTATATATTTGTGTGTATAAGGCTTCTCATCAAGTTTCATAGCTTACCAAGGGTGAAGTCCAGGTCAGCCTGTGAAGGTTTGATAAGCTCTTACCTACAAAAGAAATAGAAAAATAATAAATAAACAATGTCCAATAAGAGAAAGACAAAAATAAATTGTTTTCAGAACTGAATGAATAATAAAGATACAATTACAAAAAGCTACATCAGAAGAATAATTTTTTCCAACACTGGCGTCAGAAGAAACAGTCGCAGCTATTAATGGCTTTGAAAAAGGATTAGAGTCTTAACTTGCTTCATTGATTTGCAATTTGCTGTCTGGCCTGATTCATGTCGAACCAGGTTCAAATATTTGTTAGAGCTGATTATGGGGGACCTAAGATTTTATCTATATCCCAAAGGAAACACAAAGAATTATTTCATTTACATAAACAGAAATCATTGTTATTTATTCATTTTTTTAAATATCATACCTCATTCATACTCTCATCAATTGTGTGTATGTGTGCAAGCTAGTTAATAAAACGCCAGAAATGGTTGATCAGGAAATATAAGGATTGCTCCTAATGTAATATCTCCTATTTATCTACATGGAAACTACAACAGATATGGGAGTACATTAAGCCTATAGTTTAAAGAAAGTTTTGAGATACTATTTTTCCTCATAATCACCAGTGCATTTTCCCCAGCAACTGAATACAGCCTGCATGCCATGCTTGTAAGAATGCTGCTATGTGTTCTATTATTCTGACTATGATCCAAGTTGCTCCATGACAGTTATACCAAGGATCATTGTAATATTTGTATAGTTTGCTGAGGATCAGAATAATATATTTGAATCTTGTCTGTGAAGGCTGCAAAAGAATGACTGAAGGAAGGAAGAAATGAGACTAAGATACCTTTTAAATTTCAACTTTATTTTGAGGTTTCATACAGCTACTCAGTAGCAAGGAATATCTTGCTGAACCATGAGAAAAACAGTTTCATCTCCCAAACAAAGCATTGAAATGTACTAGTGGTTGATAAGTCCAAAGTCGAGGTGGTCATGTCCAGTTGGTGTTTTCGATATAGGCTGCAGTTAACAGAAATGGCTGCTACTGGTAAAAGAGTGAGCCAGTGAACCGTGAAGTGGACATGTGTTTTTCTCCACAAGCTGAAGAGAAGTAGGTCTTCCCAGTCCAAGTGGTCATTGCTGAATGAGAAAGAGTTTCTTTCTCATGTCACTAAGTCTGTTTTCCGTCATGTGTGGATTTCACTTCCTGTCAGAGGCTTCTGGCTTTTTTTTCCTGATCACTATTGGTTAAATAATACCACTGCTCATCTTCTACAAGGATAGTTTTGGCATTAAGTAACCCATGAAGGTTGATATGCTAATAAATAATGAAATCAAACCAAACCAGCAGAATGCTGACATTGTGGATATGTCACTCACCTCCTAATTTCCTGGTCTGATAATAAAATCTAGGTAGAATTCATTTGTTAATTTATATATATTTGTTTGATTTAGTCTGACAAGTTACTGATAGAGAAAAAAAGAAGCCTATTGTAAAAAAATATAACACTCTTCATTATTAGATATGATGAGTACCTGTGCTGTCATAAGTGACAGAATATATAAAATCGATTGAAAAAAAAAGAAGGAAAATAAACAGTAAAAACAAGTTTTTATCCACAGCAAATTGTACAAGAAGTGCGTAAATCTAGGAATGAGTTGGAATTAACTTTATATCTCTATTGTGTGTACATGCATCAAATACACCTCTATAATCAGAGAGGTGTAGAAGTCACTGCTCTAATGTGCAGAATAAACAACAATAATAACAACACTTACCGACTCAATGGTCCCAGCTAGCATCCAGCTGGCAGACAAAAAACGGGCTGTAACTCAATACAGACCCCATGATATTACTGAAACAAGCCAGTATGTACATACTCTAATCTATGTCCATTCCTGGGCCAGCAAACAATCATTGTCCAGGGAATGGACTTAACCACATATGCACAGTGGAATGCACCAATGACCATAAAATCCCTCCTTCCTTAAAGTTCTAGTGAGCACACTTCAACTTGAAACTCAACTTGTTACACAACTGAGTGCCGACTCATATCTACCAAACTCAACGTTTCAACACAAGTGAAATCTGACATAAGAGAACTTCGACTGAAGGGAAGCTGAAAAACATATTCTGAGACCCCCTTGCTCTGTTTGTGGTACTCAGAATACACAAACTGTATCTTCTGTAGAAGAATAAGACCCCCCCACCCTCACTATAAAACATCTGATAGTGAGACTCTAGTTCTGGAGATCTGGGGAGTGTGGGGTACCATTTCATTGCTATTACTCCCAGGTCCACTCTGACTTGGAGTGGTAATAATTGTTAGGGTCGAAATCTATAGATCAAACAGTTATGTTTTAAAATTATTCATATTTGGTAGGACAAAAACTCTTCAGAAACAACAATACAGATTTTTTTTTAAATGATCCTAACCTCTAGGCATAGAATAACCCAAGACAGATTAACATGTCATTAAAATCAGCAATCAATCTTATCTATTGGATGCATAGTAAACAAACTAATAACAGATTAGATGCAAAACATTTTTTTTATTTTGTGTGGTGCCATTCAAATCAAGCATGAAGATGACTTCTGGAAATAAACAATATTTTCAAGTCATTCACGGTATGGATTTGCATGTCATTTAAAGAACCAGGGAAGATGGCAATCATTACCTCATGACATTGAAATCCAAGTATAATTTTTTCAATCCACTGACTGAAAATTGGTTTGGTTTGAAAAATAATTAAAGAGTTAAGTTGGTTATTTTAGTAATAAATTGTTTTCTCGCTGAACTTGGAGTTTAAGAATGGGGGTTTTTGAGTTGTGAAGATCAAGGCAAATAAACCTTGTTTGGTGTAGACATGTCAATAAAAGTTTTAGGGATGCAAAGAGAAAGTGTGTGAAGAACACTCAGTTGAGAGTCGGCTCTTGTGATTGTGGGGTGCTGCCTCCAGGACTTGTTCAATATTGCTTGCAGCATTCTTATATAGTTGCCTTCAAGCTTTTATCCACCTTTATAAAGTACTACCAATGAAAAAAATATTTAGGGGTGATGATAATGTCTAATCAGAGGGGATTTAAAAAATAAATAAATAAAATAAATAAATTCAAAAGTAACAGTTTCCCAGGAGGCTTCTTACAGTAAGCATAATCAGTGCATGCCTAAAGAGAAGGGCTTCCTGGGGTAAAAGAGAAATTCTCTTTCATTAAGCTGTTACTACTGTTATTGAAAGGATCGTTTTCCTTCAGCTGCTAGAAAGGTAGCACATGTGCTCATCAAGTCCTGAGCTCAGTGCCAGCCATGTCGCTTGCTTGAAGCTGTCCATGCTGAACATAGCTCACTGAAAACACCCACTGGCCCAATAATAAACTTCAAACTCACTGAAAATGACTAGTATATTTCAACACCTTGTCTAGGGAATGTGACTATTTCTACTGGTTCAGGAAAACATACTCCACTGCAAAATAGTCATAAGCCTCAAAATAAAGTCAGACTTTAAAGGTATCCTTATCTCTTTCCTTCTGTCCCTTATTCTCTTACAGCTTCCACAGACAAAAGAAGATTAAAAGTTAATGGGGTAAGAAGAAGAAAAAGAAGTCAGATATGAAACTCAGAATCATCCGAACAGAACCCTACAATTAACCGACAACCACAACCATGAATAATACAGCAGTTCTTATATTCCATAAATCTTTAACCAACTAATCTCTGTTATTAAATACAGATCAAGAACCAATGCAATCTCACACTAATACATAGATTCTTTCATAAAGTAGGCAGATAAACAAATGACTATTATCAAATATAAATAAAGGCTTGAAACTATATAATTATTAGAATTAGATAAGGAATACATGAACCCATACAACTGTGTGCAAATTATTTGTATTAGATAGGAATACTTGATATCATAACAGTGAAAAAAACTTTTAAGAAACAACTATACAAAAAATGTGAATATGATAAAATATGGTCAAATAGATATGTTTTTAAATCATTGAATAGGAATACTTGAAACTATAAAAATATTTGCAAGTAAATTATCATTATAGACATGACTCAGTGAAACTTACTAAGCTGAATAGCTAGACTGTCAAATAAATGGTCCAAAAATATCACATTTAAATTGTATCCCTTTCAACACTTCTAAGTTTGTTATTAGCCCTTCCTTTACACTTATACATTTGCATTAATTAAATAAACTCAATTGCACAAACAAGAACACTTAATATTTTATACGCACAATATAGATGCAAGTGGCATGACAAGGCAAGAATACACAAACATGGCCTTGGTAGAATTATACACATATTGTTCCATCAACCAGCAGTATGTAGAAGGGGTATAAAATAGAAAAGGGCTTCCTTAACCAGTGTGATTAATATAGCCCATGGAGGTGCCCGTGGTGTAATGGTTATAGTCCCAGGATATGAACACGGTGATACGAGTTCAATTCCTGGACAAGACTGATTGCATTTCACATAGCACTAATACCCTTGGGAAAGGTATGAATCCAATTATTCTCCCTCCAGCTATGGGTAAATAGTAGGACAGACTAGGTTCTTCAGCCTTGGTGAGGCAACTAGTCTAGGAGAAAGACAACTCTGAATTCAAACCTGTTGAACTCCGCTTAAGAAATTGACCTTGTGTCATATCCTGCCCGAGCGGAGGGGTTGGTAAATAGTGATTAATATAGCCACGGGGCTTTATGGTTCTCTAGCCTGATCTGAGACAATGTCTCTTCAGTTCAAAGAACAGAGGCAAAAAAGAAATTTAGAGTAGGATTCTGGAATCATCATGAGACATACTAACGGACATGATAATTTTTAAAGGGGGATTCATTATATCTCTACATTAGATATAACAAAAAGAAATAAAGCTATTAGTTTTAAAAATCTGATGTAGATATATATGCATAATGTTAAAATGTAAATTAAAACTACACAAAGATGCTGCATGATGTTTAGAACAGATCCTAGAAGCAGCAACCCCAAGAACAGCAGTTTTATGGCCATTTAACTTCCATCTCATATCCAAGTAAGATTGTTGGTTGGCTGTTTGGGCTTTATGGCATCTCAACCTTATCCAAGTAAGACAAATGAGACATGCTAGAAACAGTTGGAGAATTAAGGACCAACTCATAAGCAGTGTTCTCCTATGGACTCCAACACATGGACAAACCAGTGAGGGATACTATCTAAAGAACCTTGATGATGATATGTGTATACCCTATCAATTGATTTGTATAAAAATGTACATTTGAGGAAGATGAAGAAAAGGAGAAGAAAAATATATTAAGCAATAAGGAGAGCTCTCATGGTAAAGTATTTTGTGGATAATTCCTTCATATCATTAGTTTTCTTCCCTTGAATACTCCAATACCATGGCCAAATGCCAGACTAAGTTATACTTACAGACAATAAAAGGATGAAAATGTACATACCAAGGTCGCTCAAAAAGTTCTAAGCCTCACCCAGAAAGAAGAGGCATAGCTGAACGTTTTTGGTATGGCAACATATTACCACTTGCTATGAAACTAAAAAAAAAAACTAATTCGGATCTTTGTCTTAATTTCAGTGCAGGCAAAGCCAATAATAGTGTGAGAGGAGCAAGATAAATCGAAAATCTGAGTGAGACTTAGAACTTTTTGAACGTCTATATGTTACACCAATCTCTCTATCTTAGCAAATTTCTTTTGTCTGCATTAAAACCAATGTATTTATTTCCACATACACAGCTGTATAAACCTTTGGATATATGTATATATACATGTTCACATGTCTATTCCATAATAGTTGTTATATTTGCCGTTAAATTTCATATGCAAAATGTAGCAACTATTATGGGACAGGTATTATTTAGGTAATTAAGAAAGACAGAAAGAGAATTAAACAAATTAAAAGGCAGAAAATCATCTAACCACAAAGTGACTTAATTTGTTAGAGCTGGGTGGGGTTGAATAGATATACATATTCAAAAGCCATCTTGTTTGATCTCCATTGAGAGTAGGAGGGGTTTTTTTTCTGAAGAAATTATGCTTTATCAAATATTATTGATTATTGATTTGCACAAAATTAATTATCGATTGATCCAAAGCAACATTCCTTACAAATGGAAGATATTAATATAAGTCAAAATTTAAAAAAAAGAAAAAAAAACAGAAAAATACATCAACAGCTTTATGTGCAAATGATTTTCGGAAGCCAGGTTGTAACTTTAATCTTCTGCTTTCTAGTGAGAAAGTGTTTTGCATCATTTGAAGAGAAATATTTTTGTAGGTTTATTTTGCATTGATAACTATGAGCATTAATGTTTCTTGCTATTTGTGATTGCTCTCTTCTCATCGAACTACAAAAGCACACATAGATATTAAGAGTAAAGGAACTCAACAAGGCTTAGTCTTAAAAAAAGCCAAGAAAAGAAAAAGAAGTATATTTTAACGACATCATTCAGCTACCTAGTTGGGCATAATTCAATTGAGTGAAAGAGTACCAACTCCAGTAGCACTAGTTGTTGAAATTTCTGAGACGAAGCTTAGTGATTTTTATCATTAAGGGTTATCAGACTATTTTCTTCATCTTTATTGTTATTTCCACAACGTTTTGGCCGATATGTCCTCTGACCTTCAGGTTTTTGTTGAACTCGGAAACCTTCACAGAACTTCAAACTACGTCCTTTATTGAATCCACGGAGGTCGCCTGTTCAGATTCCATTAGCCATAACCGAGTACAAGTGTTAAGTAATCCTGTATTGTTACTCGCCTGCAGTCAGGATTGAACCTGCAACCTCCAGATGATTGTCTCTTTAGAAGCTTAGGGAACCAACACCTTTAACCATTACACCATGTGTCCCCTTAATGATAAAAATCCAGTTGCACTACATTTACTTTTGGACAAATACCCTTGGAAAAGGTACTGATCCCCTAATCCCAAAAGCTATTGGCAAAATAGGATCACAACTGTCTTTCTATAAGGATGGCTTTGACATTTACACACAAAGGTTGATAGGCTGTTAAAAAAGAAACCAAAATTTTAATTAATTTCAAAGCGATTCTTTATACACAACATTTCTTGTCTTTTTATCTTTTGCAACTGTTGAGAATTCTTTTGCTTCTCAGGCAAATAGCTGGTTATATGAAAAACATACATCAGACCTAATCTGCCCCTCCATTTATGTGGTCAAAAAGAAATTTTTGTACTTCATACCAAAGATTCTATTGTACTTGACTTAGCTAAAGAGAGCATATTTTGCCATTCAATGACTTTTACCAACCTCAGCCCCACATAATCTAATAAAACTGGAAGACAATGGATACATGAAGCTTTTCATATTAAAGCAAAACAACTCATGATAAATATAATGTACAATTTAGGAGCAGTATTACATCTTAAACTACAGAAACATAAATCATATCAACATGAAAAATCTGACGAGGAGTTAAAAATCACAAAAATTTTACTCACACTATAATAAACAATACAAAAACATGGAACTTAAACTTCTCATTATTTCTTTCTAGATAGTTGTTAAAAGTACTTAGAATCTATACATTTTAGACACTGGATATATTATACAAAGGGGGTGTCCTCATGGTGTAATGGTTAAAGCGATGGACTGCGGAATCGTAGTAAGCAAGTTCGTAGTCCAGTCGTGCTACTACGTTCACTTTCGGGCAAATACTCTTGAGAAAGGTATGAACCTCTTTATCCTCCCAGCTATGGGTTAAATAGTACTACTACTGTTCTTCTAGGAGAATAGCTTTGGCATTAAATAACCTACAAAGGTTGATATGCCATTAAACAAAGAAACCAAACCAAACATTATACAAAAGTTGATTAATTGCTTGATTGATTCTAACATGTCAACATTTTCAGTTGTTTTATACCTAGAGGTGAGGGAACTGAATTTATTGTAGATTCATATTTACATTTTTTGTGGAGTTGATCCTTAAGAGTTTTTTTTTTGCACATGGTCCTATCAAACCAAGTAATTCTTCAGATTTAGATGAGACCCTAACAAGTACATCCAATCCAGGTCAGAGTGGACCTGGGAGTAATGGCAATGGAGGTGCACTCTACACTCCTCAGCTTCAGAACAGGAGCATCACCTTCAAATGAAAATTAATGTCATACCAAAGACACCTCTTTTTGGAGGTCCATACAGTTGGCATATTCTAAGCTCTGTCAATGGGCCAATGAGATTTTGATCTTTTAGTGATATATCGAACTTGAAAATAGAAGAAGCTTATTAAAAAGTATGAGAGACTTTAATAATATATCATTATGATGGCATAGGGGGAAATAAATGTCTTCCGTTTGATTAGTTGGCATGTCTTTGGGTATCATATGTCCATTGGCCACATGAGAATTCGGAATTCTTTACAGTTCTCTTTTGGTTCCCGTTTTTTCAATGGATGAAACGGCTCTTTGCATCTCTGTTTATTGAACAGATTTTATCTCACAGCATTGACTTCTGCTTTGCTATTGAAATGAAAACAATCAAAGAAGACAAGTATGACTTTGTACCATTCTTGTACTTCTCCTTTATATGCTGCTTGTCATAGAATAATATGCACATTTCATCTATTGGGACATATTTGTATCGTCTTCTAATAATTCTTATATGTTTTATATGTATCTATAAAATATCTTTCATGTGTATATGAGTTTATCTTGTCTTTTCTTCCTTCCATCTATTCAGTGTTAGTGTATCAATTTATATACTAATGCTTATATTAGACTTTGGTGAGTGGGGACATGACTAAATATTTGTAATGGTTCATAGGTAATAGATACATATGTATAAATTTTTATCAAGGACGGATTCGACCAACACTAACTACCAATTTAAAAACCTTTAAGAGTTGACATGGTGGACAAATCAAAGACCATGGACACCTAATAACCCATGTGACAAGCAAAGCCAGCTAACTAAGAACAACATACAGCCACTCACCTACTGATCCTTATCTGATGGAGGAAGAGAAAATATATATATATATATATATATATATATCTCTTCTAACCTACTCACTTCCTTTGAGATTTTGAAAAGGACATTGAATAACAATCAGGGAGAAAAAGTAGACAAAAGGTATTTAGTTTTAATATGCTTATTACATCTATATAGCCTGTATAAATTGTGTAATAAAAATAAAATATATGAAAAACAATTTTGTTAACTTTTAGTTTTACTCAAAAATTTTCATTCACCACGTCCCAATATGGACTTGGAAGCATACACACTGACAAACACAAGACTACCCCAACTACATATTCTCCCTAGAACATAACTCTGACAAATAATAGGTAATATCCTCAATAATAGAAAGGGTTGTTTTTGACTCTTGCTTTTTTTGTTTATTCAATAATATACATCTTGGTCCTCTTATAGTTTTTATATAAAACCAAACCCCAAAAGTAATTTTATTTCAATTTTTATCAATGTCTATTAAAAACCAAGTTAGTTACACCATTTTTGTCAGTATAAAAAAATTTTGTTTGTGGCACTGGAGCAGCAGAACAAGAGATTCCTTTAGGAAGTTAAAGATGTTTTGTTACATGAAAAAATTTAAACTGAAAACATTTGTTTTTTGATGGACATTTTTTGGTTTGTGTCTAAGATAAACCAAAAAGTAAAAGAACATGTTCCAAGGAAATAGGAAATCTGAAAAGTACAAAAAAAAAAAAAAACAATTTCAACTAGAGGTAAACTATTTCAAAACTAGCAACCAATCAGAAGACAGATAAAATTATTGCATGTATTTGAAAATAAAATTTATGCTAGTATATCAAAGAATATGTTTTTTTATTTAAATAATGCATTGATAAAAAACATGATTTTTTTTTCTGGGTATGAAAGCAGACATATTTGAATCTTTAAAAAAAAAATTGAAATAACTTATTGTTTTAAAATTTAAAAAGATTCATGTTTATCCTCTTCTACCAATTTTAGTCAGTAGACCAGTCCACATACCTCAGCAGCAATATCTCATCAACTGAAAGCAATGTTAACATATGCATCAAGAAGGTGTGGATTGTTATTGAGAGATTGTTGACTATATGAAACAAGATGGAATCATCTCCACATGACATGACAAACCTCTGAAATTGATAAACAATTTCACATTCCTCAGCAGCAATATCTCATCTGCTGAATGCAATATTAGTATATGCACAGGGAATGTGTGAACTGATATTGAAATGATGTTGATTATATGAAACAAGATGGAACCATCTCCACGTTATATGACAAGCCTCTGAAATTGGTAAACAAGTTCACATTCCTCAGCAGCAATGTCACATCTACTGAAAGAAATGTAAGCATATGCAGAGAGAAGGTGAGGACTGTTATTGAGAGGTTGTTGATCATATAAAACAAGATGGAGCCATCTTCAAATTTTATGACAAACCTCTGAAATTAGTAAACCAGTTCACATACCTCAGCAGCAATATCTCCTCTACTGAAAGCAATGTCAACACATGCATAGGTAAAGCATGGACTGTTGTTGACAGGTTAACAATCATATGAAAATCTGATCTCTTAGATCAAATGAAATGGTTTGGTTCCTTGGTTAATGGCATATTAACCTTCATGGGTTATTTGCTGCCAAAGCCATCTCTGTACAATGACAGTAGCATTACTGTTTAACTCATAGCTTGTGGGATAAGGAGGTTTATACCTTTCCTCAGGATATTTGTTTGAAAGGAAAAGTGAAGGTGAGACTAAAATTCAAATACCCTCACTACAATGTCTTGTTGGCCAGCATGTTAGCTACTATGCTATGGGGACTCTTCTGTATAAAATGAGAATTCTTTCAAGTCATAGCTATTTGGTTTGGTTTCTTTGTTTAATGGCATATCAACCTTGAAGGCTACTATTATAAAAGGACAGTAGTGATGCTATCTAACACATAGCTAGGGCAATAAGGGAGTTCCCACCTTCCCCTAGAGTATTAGCCTGAAAGAGAACATGATATGATGTAACTGGAGTTTGAACTCACTCACTATGATGTTGAAGCCATGTCTGTAATACTGTATGGTTGCACCATTCGGAATTTATTGAAACACCTAAAGAAAAAGCTAGATGGGAACTACTCTAGGATGCTGCATACTATTTTTAACAAATTTTGGAAGCAGAACCCTACTAAAGAGCAGCTGTACAATCACTTACCTCCCATCTCATAAACTATTCAAGTAAGATAATTAAGACAGGCTGGGTGCTGCTGGTGAAGTAAAGATGAGCTCATAATCAATGTTCTCTTATGGACTTTTACATATGGATATACAAATGTTAACTAACAAGCAAAAACTTACATTCATCAGCTCTGTGCAGACACTGAGTACCATCTAAAGGACTTGTCAAGAGCTATGACTGATAGAGACAGATGTCCGGTGAGAATCAAGGGAATCTGTGCTGTCTACATACCTTGATGATAATGAGCTAAAGTATCCTTTGCAGGGAATTGATAAATAATGGTCCTCTTTTGCCTCTTGTCTTTGATCAGAAGAGACATTGTCACTCACCTCAGCATCTTAATTTCCAAATAAGCCTTTTTCAGTTTTTGCACATACTGCTTGCTTATAGAACAATATGTACATATTTCTAGCAGTTTCAACACATCAGTGTCTTCTTTTGAATAGTTCTTATGCATTATTCATAATTGTCTTTAATTAGAATCATTTTGAGATGAGGCTTCTTAATCGGAGAATTAATTTTTATTTATTGCGGACTTTTTGTCCTCATCTTGGTAGTTTTTTGTGTTGTTTCTTCTTTCACTACGTTTCGGCCAAATTTCACCTCTGGCCTTCCTCAGGTGATTTTACCGCGACCTCGGATAGGAATGCTGAGTCTTGTAGCATTCCTATCCGAGGTCGCGGTAAAATCACCTGAGGAAGGCCAGAGGTGAAATTTGGCCGAAACGTAGTGAAAGAAGAAACAACACAAAAAACTACCAAGATGAGGACAAAAAGTCCGCAATAAATAAAAATTAATTCTTGCCTTATTTATATATAATTATATATATAATTATGTATATATTAAATGTTTCTTTAAGAGCAAATGAACTTATCTTTACTTTTGTCTAGGAAATACTAATGCTAATATTGGTACTCAGTGAGCAGAGAGTGAATTAAATATCATTTATATTTACCAACCCCTCCACTCAGGCAGGATATAATAAATATAATAATAATAATATAATAAATAATATAATAATCTAATAATAAATAATATAATATAATAAATAATAATAAATAATATAATAATATTTCAAATAAAAATATTTTAAATAATATAATAATAAATAATATAATATAATAAATAATAATAAATAATATAATATAATAATATTTCAAATAAAAATATTTTAAATAATATAATAATAATAATATAATAAATAATATAATAATAATATAATATAATATAATAATATAATAATAATATAATAAATATAATAATAATACATAAAATAATATTGGTACTCAGTGAGAAGAGAGTGAATTAAATATCCTTTATATTTACCCAACCCCTCTGCTCAGGCAGGATATAACACAAGGTCAATTTTTAAGCGGAGTTTAACAGGTTTGAATTCAGAGTTTTCCTTCTCCTAGACTAGTTGCCTCAACAAGGCTGAAGAACCTAGTCTGTCCTACTATTTACCTATAGCTGGAGGGAGAATAATTGGATTCATACCTTTCCCAATGGTATTAGTGCTATGTGAAATGTAATTAGCCGGGTCCAGGATTTGAACTCATGTCACCATGTCCATTTCTTACGACGATAACCATTACACCATGGGCACCTCTCTAAAAAAAATGTTTCAAAAATCAGTTCAATATCGTAGTCCCCATATCGGGGACGTATCAGATATTAAGCTGATAAGAACAGATATTACACTTTGATCTTAGCCATTAGGCTGAGAAGCAGAGTTGGAAGGATATTTATCCTTCCAACTCCCAAGCAACCCAACAAGGGTAAAGTCATCTAAATAATGAAAAGAATTTTATATTGAATATTAAATGTATCAAATAAGTGCTCTTTTAAAAAATACCTGTTTACAGCTTTTACAGTGAAAAACTACATGATATTCGCCTATGAAAACACTTTAATGCTTATAGTGGTTTTATCTAAGTTTCATGCGAGTGTATTTCACGAGGATTAATCATAGTAATTTTAGTTTTGAAAAAAAAAAAAAAAAAAGAATATATTACAAGGTATAAATGTTTGATATATTGCAATGATATCAAATCTTGGTTATTTAATCAAGACACTTATGGTTAATGTAATTATCTATGCCACTTTTCTATTAGCTAAAAGGCATGGAACTGGATTCCAAATTTATATGAGAATAAATGAGAAAAATTATATGGAAGATTTCCGTGGGAACTTTCCAGTGAATACAAATGCAGGTAACTGTCAATAACATTATTCTCATTTGTTTTATCTCTAATTCTTTTTTATTGGATTCTCTCGGTTTGCTTGCTTGCTTGCTTCTGATGCATTCTTGACTCAGTGGAGTAAAGTAGTTTTTAGATTGCATTTTTCTTGTCTCCTGGGTGATGATATCTTGATGAAAATATGCCACATTTTAAGCTTTTTATTTCCTTGCTGGATTAAAATCTGCCAACTTGTACTAGACACTCATTTGTTATTATATACTAATATTCTCTGACTAGTGTCTTCCCCATGAGTCATGATTAGTAACTAGATGACCTCAGAACCCAGTGGTTCTAATTGTCTCAACTCTCAAATGATCTTGACGCTTATATTCAGTAAGGCGTGAAGTATTCTCATTAGTATTTCATAATTATCTCAATTATAACATTTCCAGTAGGACTTAGAATACACTAACTGTATATCCAGCAGAAAGGGAAGACCCCACTCACCCAAAAAGGGTGTCAGGGGTATGGTACTGAACTTCATCTGGTGGTGAAGTTGCAGTTCTTGAGCTCAAGGGAGTGCTGAGCACACCTTCAATGCCATTACTTCCAGGTCCACTATAGCCTGGAATAGTAGTATGTGTTTAGAAATTCGTATTAGATAGGAATACTTTATGCCACAGTAGGTATGTTGAGCCAAACAGTTATCATCGTAGGAAATAGAATCAATATTGTGGACCAGTAAAGGGTCCGGAGGAATAACACAACTCAGGTTTACATGGAAAAAAGACTCGTTTAAAGATGTCATCTACAAAATGTGTTTAGAAATCATATATTTAACATAAATTTATAAAAAGGATCTGGTATTAAATAACCTAAAATGGTTGATATGTCATAAAAACAAACTATACATATTTCAACAAGAAAGACCTGGTATTAAATAACCTACAAAGATTGATATGCTATAAAACCCAATCAAGCAAAACCAACTTATCATTATCAAAACTATTATCCGATCTTTGAATTTTGTTCCTTTCCTTCAGTACTTTATTAGAGTCAATAGCATCTTTTTTTGTATCACCTTATCATAATATCATTATCCCATTATTATCCTTTTTGCAGTGATTCTATTTCACATCCCAGCAATTTCCAACATAATCTTTTTTTTTCTTGCCATATCCTCATTTTTAAATCCATTATCCCCAGTCTTTTTATACTACCTTTTATTATCTATATATCATTATCCTTTTCATGCTCTGTTCATCTTCTACATTCTCACAACAATCATCAAAATTACCCTTATCACTTTGTAATCATTTCTTTTCTTCATTCTTATCAATCTGATAATCCTTATTAACCCTTAACGGTATTATAATCCTCTTTATCATTTGTTTTTATCATAATTACTTTCCTAATCACATTCATCATTTTTCCTTCCCTTCTTCATTTATATAAATATCATGACCATCTTCAGTATTGTTCTTATTAATTATATTTTTGTTGATTCTTTTAATGACAGAGGTATAATCATTTGTACATTGCCTGAACATTTGCTTGTGGCATTGCTGTGATTATCTTCACTTTTAATTTATTTTATTGTTAGCATTGCCGCTGTAATATGAACTCTGAAATAATGTAAACACCAAACTATACTGCATTGACCCACATGAAAATAAACGATGAAAATAAGTTTCACAATACTGGGTGGAACGATAAAATTGTCGCCCTAGAAAAGACAACATGATTCCATTTCCGTTTAATGAAAACTGGTTTTCTTTTTTTGTTGCAGACCATCTACTAGTTGGCCAGTTGTGTACAAATCCCAAGAGTGATAGGAGCCTTCTATCATATCTGAAAGTGACACAATGTTCAACGAGCGAGATCAGAGATGCAGCACTGTACAACTCATGTCTCTACTGATCCAAGTTATGACAACAGGACCATTGCCAGCACCCTCAAAATGCAAATCCGGACGGTTCAACACTTGAGGGCACAACTGAATGCATCGGACGACCCTTTGGAGGTGGCAGAGCGAAAGCCCAAGGCTGAGGACACTGCCAGGAAGACCCGGACCAAGGAGTTCATTGAAAAGGTCCAGGCAATCATTGATGAAACTCCCCAGCAGTGTGGTGATCCCCTGGTGCAATCAGGTGGCAGACCCTGGGTGTGGCAGCAGGACTTGGCGCTGGCCCACAAGTCCAAAGAGACCCAGGCTTGGCTTCAGAAGGAGTGCTACGACTTTGTACTCTTCTCTCACTGGCCCCCCTCCTCCCCCGCTGGACTACTTCGTTTGGTCATACGTCGAGAACATCACGAACATGAACTCCCATAACACCAAATCCAGCCTGATCCCCACCATCCGCCGAGTATTCACCGAGCTCCCACCGGCACTTGTGGAAAAAGCATGCTCCCAGTTCCGGATCCGTATTGAGGCTGAAGGTGGCTACATTGAATAGATGTCAGCTCTACTGCATAATCAAGTTACCTGAATTGATTTTTTCAATAAAAGTTTTAAAATAAAGCTGTAGTGTTGTTTTCTTTAGGACAACAATTTTATCGTTCCACCCTGTATTTTGGTTTGAGCTATTTTGCAGCATGAATATCAAAGCTGACAATTAAATGATTTCAAGTATTGGGTAGAGAGTCCGGGAGACCTGGGTTCAATCCCAGCTTGCATCATACCAAAGACTTTAAAAATTGTACTTGATACTTCCTTGCTTAACACTCAGCAATATAAGGTATGTATCAAGGGTAAAATGGAGCAATCCAGGGAAAGGAGTAGTGCCAACTCCTACACCTCAGTGTAGTAGCTATTGAAAAGGGTGCCTTCTGGTTGCCCTCGACTATGGTCACCAACTTTACTTCTCAGTCATCATTTGTTGATACACATTGAAGTGGTTATAAGTTTTGTTATTTAACACTAATTATTCTATTCAACATTATTCATTTATTTGCACACAGTTAAATGGTTCCAAGTCTTGCTATTTATGACTATTCAATTAAACGTCACTTATTTGTTTACACACATTTAAGTGATCAAACAGTTCTATTTCTAATAATTCAATTTAGCATAAGCCATTTGTTTGCACTCAGTTTAAAAGTCAAACACCTCTATTTGTTCCATAGATAGGAGCCTCTCAGATGCTTCCACTCTGGGCCAGAGTAGACCTGGGAGCAATGGCAATAAATGAGTATTCCACATTCCCCAAAGCTCCAGAATTACTGGAGCCTCACTATCAGATTGTTTGGTATCATATCCAAGACACTCATTGGGGGTGGGGATTTTATCCCTCTGCAAAGAGCAGTCCGTATATTCAGCAGCCCCAGCTGACAGGGCGGTGACCAATGCAGTTCAAGCTGTGGTAGGTACCGACAGTGGTTCATAGTATTATATTAGTTGGTGCATGGACACATACATTGGTTTACTCCAGGTGTAATTTGAGAGCTGCACAGATCAATGTGCAACAAAGTCCAACTTGGGAACATATACTTTACAAGTTTGAACTGGGCCATGATGCCACGGAAGCAATCAAAACCATTTGTTGTGTGAAAGGTCAAGTTACAGTTGATCGTAGTAGAGCAACCAGATGGTTCAAGAAAATTTGCACAGGTTACAAGAACTTTGACAATCAGGCAAGGTCAGGTAGACCTAGAAGCATTGATTCCAAGGCTGTGCTCTAAGCCACAGAGGCAAACTCAGAGAGTATCAAGGGAGTATCTTAAAGTCTGCAGGGTTTGTCACCTTCACAACCTCTGCAAACACATCCGAAACAGCTGAATCGTGCCTCTCATTGCCAAAATATTGCAAAACTTTTGACTCACTAAAGTATATATATTAGTTGTTGCTGAGAAGTTCTTAAACCAATCAAGAAGAGAATGAATTTCATGTTATTCTGTATATTTATACTGCATTACAACACATCCAAAATATGATTTCTTAAGTGTTTTTTAACCATTCAAAGAAAGAAAAAAGATTTATTCATTTCTTGGTACAACTGAGGAATTTTTATTGCCTCCACATCCATGTTCTAACCGAAGCATTAGGAAGACTGCAGATGTGATTTCATGTGAATCACCAATTTTTTTTTCTTTTTAGCTCAACACTTACCTCTAGTGTGAAGAAATTTTTCATTTCAGCATTAAGGTAAGATATTATACGAGTGTTCTATTTTCAGGTGACAAAATGTAATTTACCTGAATCATTTGGGATGCTAAACTTTATTGTCTCACAAAATAAGTGCAAGATTACACAGTCAAACAATTAGTATTGTTCCACCTGAAAATTATCAAAGAAAAGAAATTATTTTGGAAACAAAGTATTTAAACTATCTAACATTTTACAGTTGCCATATCTGAAAATTTAGTGTGTGGCCAAGCTTCCCCCACAAAGTGAGTTCAAATCTTGCTGAGAACTTGTCCTTTACCAATATTTCCAATTTACAGAGTTCCTCGTCATAAAATGATCAGTAAAGTAAAGTTGGCGACCTTAGTTGCGAATGACCCGAAGGCTCCATTTTCAATAGCTACAACACTGAGGTATAGGGGAGGGCGCTACACCATTCCCTGGATTGCTCCACTTTACCCTTGATCCTTTAAAGTTGTACCATTTTTTGAGTTTTTGGTATGATTCAATGAGGGATTGAACCTTGATCTCCTGGACCATTGGCAAACACTCTACTCATTAGGCCAATGAAAAAGATAAAGCAATAACAAATCCAAATATGATTTCACGTTTAATGCAGCAGTTAGAAGAGGGACAAAAAAGCCATGTCCTGGACTTCCTTCTCATGTACTGCTTTGACAATGTCATCCCTCAGCAAAAATTAATTGACAGACCAAGGTGGTAATCCTACACACGTCTGCATTTTGATATTTTTTATATAATCATGAGGACTGTAGTAACTACTGTAAAAATAAAAGTAAAGTTGGTGACCGTAGTCAAGGGCAACCAGAAAGCTCTCTTTTCAATAGGTACAATACTGAGATGTAGGGGAGGGCGTTACTCCTTTCCCTAGATTGCTCCACTTTACCCTTGATACGTACCTTATTTTGCTGAGTGTTAAGCAAGGAGGTATCAAGTACCATTTTTAAAGTCTTTGGTATGACGCAACCTGGGATTGAACCCAGGTCTCCTGGACCATTGGTGAACACTCTACCTACTAGACCAATGAGCCAGCAACTAATGTAGTCATCATATAAACCATTGAGCTCTATTCTTATTTGATATTAGAGGAAGATGGACAAGTGTCAATGTTGATATTATCCTATATATTTTATATTTGGTCCACAGAGACAAAGATTCCTCCTAGTTTTCAAAAGTATTGTTTAAATTCTCTATTTATTTATGGGATAAATTTGGAGCCATCTTAAAAGACATGTGACTTATAAAGTTGACAGAAGTTTACATCAACAGATCAAATGCAGGCACTTCATAGAACAATTTTTATTAGAGCAATACATTAAATATTTTCTCACTTAAAGAATAAAGCAATTTCCAATCCAATTTGCAACTGAATGATATTTTTGTGGGGTTTGCATTCATGATGAACATTTTTTAATCCTCCAAATTCTTGACCTAATGTAGATTATAAAATATTAATTACAATCCTTCATGCCTTTCTATACCAAAGGATTAATATATCATTGCAGACCTCTTTCATAATTATGTATTGAGACAATAAATAATTATCTACCATAGAGAATGCGCATGTCTGTTTGCTGCCTTATGGGATGTCAATGACAGTCCAAAAATCCATTCTTGAGCTCTTTTGTTTCTGTACTTAGAACAGGTGAAACCCAACCAGGAAACAGGCAATGTGGTTATTTTACTTTCCTTCATCAAGTTAGATTTTTCCATTTTTTACCCCTTTCATATATTTCTTGTTTATGGAACAATATGTGTATAGTTGTGACACATTTGGATCATCTTTCTTCTTAATATCATTGCTATCCATATTATGTATATAAAAAGTTAAATGTTCTTGTATGTACCAGTTGTTTATATTGTCTTTCCTTCTGTTGTGTTCAGTATTAGTATATCAGAGATATAAGGAGGGCGACCACTAATGCTAATATTGACTTTTGGAGAGTGGGGTCTCAACTATATCTTTCTTAGCATCACTGTTTCAAATTGTATATTTTTCGACATTTTCAGAACTTATTTTTTCAGTATCATATTTTTTGTTTAACCAATTCATTTTCAAAAACATTTTTCTTTGTTTTTTTTGGTTCATGATTGTTTTTATATGAAATGCAGCTAATTTAAAATTACAGCGAAAAAAGCAATAAAATATCTATTTTTTTAATTTTTAGAATAATATAAAATTCCTTGGAGTGTTCATCTTTATTTCACCATCATAAAAAAAAGTGGCTACTACTTCTATCTATTAAGTATTATACAATTTGCATTTTTAGGGTCTTTTTTTTATTTATTATAAATGCAATAAATAAAAAAATAAACATACCTAAAACAATCATCATATGAGTTATTGCTAAAAATGAAGTTAGCATATATAAGAATCTGCTTGTATGTCAGTTTTTGGGAAGAAACAAACAGGCATTGAAGAAGAGAAAATAGAAAACTCCCAAATGTTGGCTAATTGAAAATGAATGGAAGCAGGAAGTGAAAAATCCAGCAGTTACTTTGAATCAATTTATTCATCAGCAAGATAGTGAGTAAGAAAAGGAGAGAATGAAAGGGGAGAAAAAGAGACAGACAGCGAGAGAGAGAAATTAGATGACTAAAGACCGAGTATCTTTTGTTACTATTATTAGACTCCTGCATTTACTGTAGTGGTTACCAAGTTGTTCTCACTAAAATATATATATCATTATCATCATCATCATGTCGTGCCGCTAGCACGGATATCCCTGACCCTCTCTCGCTATTTTTCCCTATCGTTCACCGTCTCTGGCAGGTCTTCAGGGCTACATCCCGTATCCTCACATAGCTGCTGTATGTATGTTCGAGCTGGTCGTCCTGCTTTTGCTCGGCCATCTGCCTCCCATCACAAAAACTATCCAAGTTAGACAAACCAGACATGCAGGACACTGCTGGAGAAGCAGGGACAAGCTCATAAGTGTGAAAATATATATATATATGTACTATCTGGTCCAGTTAAACCGGAGTTGGGAGTAATTCCATCAGGACAAGAAAACTATTCAAAAGTAAACATTTAAAGTTTCATGGTAAAGAGCTCAATGTAACAGACATTACAGAGCAATAATTTCATTAAGAAAAAATGTGGCTTCAGCTTGGAAAACTCTTCAAAATTGAATGTATTAAAACATATACATTGTTTTGTTTGTATTTGTTGATCATTTGGTGATAAGAAACATAAAGAAAAGGACACATAAGTTTAGAATTTTTGTGTCTTTTTTAAAATTATTATCTAATTGATATTTAAAGTTATTGCCATAGTATAATAAAAAATGAATGTACACGTTAAGTTTATATTATAAAGTAATCTTAGTGGATTTATTTTATTTGCAGCATTGTGAAATACTTACATACATTTTAAAATACTCATATGAAACTTGTATTTACAAAACTTAACCATTATACCTCTTAACTCAATATTTCAGGCTGCTCGCTTTTTTTACTATACATTGTAAGCCCACTATTTTAAGCTGATTGCTCTTCTGCCACTCACTATAAACCTTCTATTTTAGGAAGTTGACTACACTCTGTAGGCCCACAATTTTAAGCTGATTGCCATTTTTCTGTACACTGTAAGCCTACTATTTTTGACTGAGTGCTTTTTTACTATACATTGTAAGCCCACTATTTTAAGCTGATTGCTCTTCTGCCACTCACTATAAACCTTCTATTTTAGGAAGTTGACTACACTCTGTAGGCCCACAATTTTAAGCTGATTGCTATTTTTCTGTACGCTGTAAGCCTACTATTTTTGACTGAGTGCTTTTTTACTATACATTATAAGCCTGATATTTAAGTCACTGAAGTATTTTACTATACATCATATAATGCCATTTTAGCCACTGGTCAGACATGGTTGGTCAATGCCCCTGTCCCACACTTGCTATCCTAATTAGTCAGCTCCATAATCCCTATACAAATTACTCAACAAGAACTTTTCACTGCCTTTCTTTTAATTGAATGATAAGATGGCTTTAAATCAAATACACTTTCTTTTATCTGCAAAAACCTATATTAACCTGCAAATTGGCTTAGTAAAGGAAGATATTTCTTAGCCTGTGAATTAGAAACATCAGTGCATTAATTATTTAAGAAATAAAAGATATATTAGTATGCTTGGTGGTAAGGAAGATATTTTAATCAAGTCTGCATTCACCAAGAACCAATATTACCATTAGTATATCCATAGTATAAAAACACTGGACATAACAAAAGGAAAAACAAGATGAACACATTTGTATACAGAGGAACATTTAACTTTATATATACATAATATACATATCAATGGTATAAGGAAAAAAAGAATAAACAAATGTATCCCAACAGATAAAACTATATACATATTGTTCCATGAACAAGCAGTATAGAGAAGGGATATAAAAATGGAAAAGAACTTGACTGATGAGGGAAGATAAAATAACTACATAACTCTATCATTCCCTTGCAGGGTCTGAGACTCCTCTCTTTGGTTCAAATAACAGAAGCAAAAGAGATCAGAAATGGGTTTTTAAGACTGTCATATGACACCTCTACAAAGTCCCAAGTGACTATGCCCACTGTCAGCAAAAATTATATAAATATGTGATAATTTTATGATTATTAAAGTATTTTAGACTCAGTGCACTTGAGAAATGAAAGTGAATTAAAAAAGCCTTAAGAATGATTGCTCTCTTTCAGAATAATTGAGGAATATGTTATAAGATCATTTCAATGAAAAGATTTTGTTAAATTTATTTTCACAAGATTAGTTAAGCAATGAATGAATCTGACGAAGATCTCGTTTAATGAAGTCTTTTCATAGAATACATTTAATTAAAAGTTTATCATCAAATAAATTCCTGTAATTAGTACTGTCTACTTATCTTTCTATATACATATCTCTAATAGATATATATAGTTAGAATGAAAATAATCTGAAAAATAGCATCAAAGATAATCAATATTTGATTAATAGATAAGTGTATCCTTTTTTTGTTAATATCAACATTCATTTGTATTGACCTCAGAATAGAAAATGGCTTTCATTGTTGCTTATTTATGTATTACTGAAATTCTCAGAATGTTTGTGTGAGGAGATGCATATTATTGCAGGAAATGAACTTGACTTGCTAAGTTCAAATTCTGGAGAAATCTGTTAATGATAATGCAATAGTGAAAGGCATGAATACTGCTCATTTACCTCCAGGGATGGATAAGTAGTTGGGTGGACTGAAACCTTCAGCCTTGATAATGCAACCATTCTAGAAGAAAAAAAAATCAATTTAAAGTGATCTTTTAAGGATTTGTGGCATATCTCATTCAAAAAGTGTGGATAGTCCTACAAAAGCATTCATCACTACAAACAAGTCATTTGCCTAATCAATTCACTAAGCTTTGACTTGATTATTGGTCATAATTGAATTGCTGAACAAAAACTATATATAGAGGAAGAGAGAGAGAGACACACACATACACATGTATATATATATATATATATACACATCTAAAAACACACAAATATATATATGTACTTACACACCAAAAAAAGTATATATACATACACACACACACACACACACACATATATATATATATATATATAAAAGTAAAGTTGGCAACCTTAGTTGAGGGTGACCTGAAGGCTCTCTTTTCAATAGCTACAACACCGAGGTGTAAGGGATGTCACTACCTAATTCCCTGGATTGCTCCACTTTACCCTTTATACATATATATATATATATATATATATATATATATATACACACACACACATTACACATAAATATATATATATTTTTATATATATATTTACACAAACACACACACACACACACACAAATATATATATATATATATATATATATATATATATATATGTAACTAATCTAAAGTCTAATTGAGAAAGACATCAGATTTAATTAACAATCTTCAAAATTTCTGGAGGGGAGCAGGTAAGTTACAAAATGAGCTCTGATAAATTGTTATAGGACAAAGTATCAAACTATCTAAAAAGGTCTCACCTGAGTTGGAAGTAGAAAGAACGAAGCTTAATTACTCACAGTTAAATTAAAAGTGTCAAATTGAGTTTAAAAAATTCAGAAACAAGCAATGTTTACTAACACTGAAAAATGATAAGGACGACTTCATTAATAATCTGTCCAGTAAACTATTGAACCCTACAAAAATAGAAATGGGTAAAATAAGTAAAATAATTCTGCCAGATATTTGCACCACATCAAAATTGGTGCAGTACAACAAACTGTATCCAATGGTTTAAGAGCAATGACATCTATGAGAGATACTCATTTATTAAATATTATGTTAGGAAATTTTACCCTTCTGTTACAGAAATAAAGCATAAAAACAAGCTAAAGAATACATAGATATAACAGAAGTGAATCTCTGAAATTTAACCACAATAGTATTGCCATAGAACTCTTTTATATCATAACAAAGAAATATGCATTAACAAAGGGACAGAGTAATTACAATGTTGGTTGGTTGGTTGGTTGGTTTCTTTGTTTAATGGCATATCAACCTTTGTAGGTTATTTCATGCCAAAGCCATTCTCCTAGAAGAACAGTAGTGGTAATATTTAACCCATAGCTGGGAGGATAAGGGAGTTCATACCTTTCCCAAGGGTATTTGCCCGAATGTGAATGTAATAGCGCGACTGGAGTACAAACTCGCTTACTACGATTCTGCAGTCCATCGCTTTAACCATTACACCACGAGGACACCCTCTAATTACAATGTGCCTATGGGGTCATTTGGTGGGGCTGACATGTATGAGGTGGTTTGTTTGTTTGTTTGTATTTTATGGCATATCAACCTTTATTGGTTATTCAATGCCAAATCCATTTCTATAAAAATAAACAGTTCTATTTCAAACAATTCCATTTAGCATGAGTACATAGTTCAGTTCTATTTGATTGTTGGTTTGTGTTTTATGGCATATCAACTTTTGTTGGTTATCTAATGCCAGATCCATTTTTATACAAATAAACAGTTCTATTTCAAGCAATTCAGTTTAGCATAAGTACACAGTTTAATTGTCAAAAACATTTCTATTTCAAGATATTCAGTTTAGCATAAGTACATCGTTTAATTGTCAAAAACATTTCTATTTCAAGATATTCAGTTTAGTCAAACAGTTCTATTTCAAACAATTCAGTTTAGCATAAATACAGTTTCAATGTCAAAAACAGTTCCATTTCAAACAATATAGTTTAGTTCTATTAGACCCATAGATAGGACTCTTTCAGGTAATACCACTCCAGACCAGGGTAGGCCTGGGATTGATGACAATGAAGGGGTACTTCGCATTCCTCAAAGCTCCAGCAGTACTGGAACCTCACCATCTGATTTTTTTAGTGTCAAATCCAAGACACTCATTGTGGGTGGGGTCTTAGCCCTCAGCAAAAAAGCAGTCTGTATTCTACAGCCCCCTCATCCCAAGTTAACTGAGCAAGTGTAAGGTGGTAGGTTGCCTATTATTGTATAATATTTATACTGTAACAAACCCCAGCTATCAAAGCTTTGACTGGGATGAGGTTTGGGTTGGTTTCTTTGTTAAATGGCATATCAACCTTTGTAGTTTATTTAATGCCAAAGCCATTCTCCTAGAAGAACAGTAGTGGTATTATTTAACCCATACCCGGGAGGATAAGGGGGTTCATACCTTTCCCAAGGGTATTTGCCCGAAAGTGAAAGTAATAGTGTGACTGGAGTACGAACTCGCTTACTACGATTCCACACTGCATTGTTTTAACCATTACACCATGAGGACACCCCCACTGGCATGAGGCTCTTATTATTTTGGACAAAAGCAGTCCATGAAATAGTACATAATATATAAAAACTGCAATAGCTTTTTTTTACATGTTCAGTTAGAATTAAATATCCAAACCAATTTGAGAGTTGTTGGCATTTTAGATATTACTTTGAACGTGAATGATGGTGGTACTGTGTGTGTTAAAAAAAAAATAGAACAAAAAAAAAATCCAACCAAATGTCTTGTTATATCAATACAGGATCAAATCACCCCAAGCAAGTGTTTAAAACAGTCCACAATGACATAATGACTAGATTATCCAGTAATTTTTCTAACATTGGCATCTTTATCAAGAAGAAAGGTGAATATCAACAAGCTCTTAAAAATAGTTGCTATACAACCAGCCTTGTACACAAATTGACTCTGGTGAGAGGAAAAAAAGAAGAAAGAATAAATTGAAAAATATTTTATGGTTTGCAACCTTTAGCATGACAGTGAGAAAAAAATTAGGAAGTGACTTTATTAAAATATTTACAAAGTATTTTCCACAAATTAATAGTAGAAAATATTTAACAAAAATACTATTTAATTGAGCTACAGAAGGGTAAATTTCTGAGATGAAGTCTGATCATTTTTATCACTTAGAATATTGGAATTATTGTCTTCATCTTCATTGTTATACTCACCATGTTTTGGCCGATATGTTCTTCGGCCTTCTTCAGGTGTCTCATCTCAAACTGAATAGTTTGATGTTCTATGTAGGCTACTGAGTTAGACAGCTGTTGCTAAATTTAACAGCATTTTCCATTAGTATTTTAAACTTGATTTGTGAAAAATTCTTCTTTGATAAAGTCACTTCCTAATTTTACAAAAAATACAGTTAAATTGAGCTACAACTGTCTAAATTTCTGAGATGAAGTCGGATAATTTTTATTACTTAAAATATTCGTACTATTGTCTTCATCATTATACGCAAAATGTTGTAGCTGATATGTCCTTTGGCATTCTTCTGGTGTTTCATTTCAAACTTGGGAACCAACACAAAACCTCAAACTGTTCAGTTCAACATGAAACATCTGAAGACGGCCAAAGGATATATCAGCCAAAACATTTCAAGTACAACAATAAAGATGAAGACAATAGTCTAAATATTCTAAGTGATAAAAATGAACTACAGGTGTATACCACGTGTTGTATGTAACATAAATAAAAATAATAAGGGCAAATTAATTAAGAAAAACTCAAAGAAATGAAGAAGTACCATGTAATTGGAATAAAAAGCTGGAGTGGTCAATATGATGGTTATTGCCAAAGTGAATATATTGTATACAAGGCTAGCATGCAATTTTTAAAAAAGTATACTTAGGTTCCACCTTAAAAGAAAAGGTTTTATTAACAATAAAATCAGCTTTGTACATGCTCAATGTATGTACAGCATCTTACTCTCTGATCATCTCTAGGACATTGGAAATAGGCATAGCACATAGCCCATACTAAAGTGGGAAATTGTTAAGAGAGCCCCTAACTATAAAACAGGTGATAAATTTTGTCTTCTCTGCATGAAGGAGATGCTGGCTATCACCACTTACACCAAAACTGAAGAATTGCTAAATCCAAGATCAGATATTGAAAAGATGCAGGTACAAAAATAAATGACTGCTTAATTCTTAAATCTATTTGTTTAGTTCCCACTCAATGCTAATTCTATTTTGTTCTTGTATATATCTTTTTCATTCATCTTCATAACTTTCTGGTTAAGTTTCTCAGAAGATCCTTTCAGTAAAACCAGGGTAGTAAAATCATATTTCATATTCAGTTCTCTAATCAGCTCTATATATTTACTGAAAACTTTTTTTAATATTATTGTATTGTGATTTGGTCACTTTTATTTTTTTCATGCAAGTCATTTTCAGTATTGTGATTTGCTCATTTTTTTTTCTCTGATGTATCATTTTCTATTATATATATATATATATATATATATATATATATATATATATATATATATATTGTCATTCACAGACAGACTGCTTCATTGTATCACAACTTTTCAGTGTGTCTAGACACATAGGATGCTTGAAACTGGGATCGAAACCCGCCCAACTTTACGTTAGACTTAGTATCAGACCGCCCGACCAACAAGTGTACCATGTCGGGAAGGGAATTATAAGGTATTATGTAGCAACACATACATATATATATATATATATGCAAAAAAGGTCATTCAATAAACAAGGTGAATTTTGCCTACCTGGGAGTGATGGCAATGAAGCTCCAGTATTACTGAAACTTCCTCATCAGATTGTTTAGTGTCATATCTAGGACACTCGTTGAGGAGGTCTTACCCCTCTGCAGAGAAGCGGTCAGTGTATTCTAAAGCCCCAGTTGACTGGGCACCATATATACATTGTGTTTAAGAAAAATTGATACCATTTTGTCATCTAATAATTTAATAAATTCTGGATCAAATGATCTCAAATTTTAACAGGACATGTAGCAACAACAAAAGTTTCTTAGTTTAATTTTTTTCTTTTCAGGTATTGAAATTCCATTGACTGGAATAGAAAGGGTGTTTAAGTATTCAACATAATTTCTAGTTGTTTTTATATGTGCAGTTAAAATTCAAGATCATTTGAACAAAAACTGGTCAAGTTATTAGATTACAAAATGATATTGATTTTTCTGAAACACTCTGTACATCTCAAATGATATCAATTTTTTGAAACAACCTATATATATATATATATATATATATATATATGGTTGATTTCTAAAGAAGATTAACATACATCAGTAGTAACTTCATCAACATTACATCCACAATTATTTGAAATTCTTAAGGGAAATTTTGATGCTATATTTTCTTCTTAGGTCACTTGAGATCAGAAAATAGCAAAATATGACATTTCTGGTCAAACTAGATAAAATAGATGGTAGAATAGATTAGATGAGGTCTATGTTTGTCAAAAGCCATCAAAAAAGACTACATATATATAAAAGACAGAAGAAAATATACAGTGTCCAAAGATTGTCTCAGAAACTAATCAGAATGTTCCTTTATATTTAAAACTCTTTGTTGCTTTCATATTTGTGCATTTAAAAAATTTTGTTGAAATAAATATAAGGATTATTTCATGAACACATTCTGTCTTGTATCTTTTTTTTTCTAAGATATTGCCTTATAAATGCTCTTAAAATATAAGCCTTAAATCTACCACTTTTTCAAGCATCTTTATATCTTTCTGAAAGAGAAGGTCATCAACAACCAAGCAGCTATATTCCATCTTTGAAGAATTAACTGCTCCTATAATTCCAGAATTTCATGCTAAGTAAATAAACTTGTTTATTTTTGGCAACCATACAAAGATTCTAATTGTTCTTATTTTTATTAATAAATTTTATTCTGAACTGAGATATACTGCTTTCAATTTGATGGTTAAATATTGCAATTATTTTTGTATTCAAACAAAATATAATGTTTTGGTCATGATTCTGACTCAAAATTGTTTCATACTATTTGATAACAGAAATCTTGTTCAGTTTATCATTTTAAAATGGCTGAGTATTTTCCATTCATTAATGGGAGAGTTCCTGCAGCATAATCGCTAATGTGCTGGCTTGGTTTGATTAATTTTTCTGGCATTTCAACCATTGTTGGTTATTTAATGCCAAATCCCTTTCTTATAGAAACATTAAACATAAGATCTGTAAATACATTTTTTTGGATACACACTGTTAAAGGATTAAACAGTTCTATTTCTAACAATTCAGTTTAGCTTAAGTCAACAAAGTTAAATAGTTCCCAGTATCGCAATGTATTACTAACAAATCAATTAAACATCACTCATTTCTTTACACACAGTTAAATGATCAAACAGTTCTATTTCTAACAATTAAATTTAGTCATTTGTTTGCACTCAATTTAAAAGTCCAACAGTTCTATCTGACCCATAGATAGGACCCTATCAGGTACTCCGGGCCTGATAGGACCTTGGAGAAATTGCAATGAAGAGGTACTCTGCATTCCCCAAAGCTTCAGCATTACTGGAGCCTCATCATCAGATTGTTTAATGTCATATCCAGGACACTCATTTTGTTTGTGAGGAGTCTTACTCCTGAGCAGAAATGCAGTCTGTGTATTCTACAGCTCCAGCCAACTGAGCTGCTAATGTGCACGACTGAAACATCGTAGTCACCAAGTTCAAACTGTAGTAATGCTATTACATTCACTCTTGAACTAATACACTTGGGTAAGTTAGGAAGTCTTGTAGGGAATAGAAAAATTTAAAAAATTGAATTAAATTAAAAATAACTATTAAAAATATGTTGCAATTCCCAGAAGCCTCTGACAGGAAGAAGGGCGATGCATGCGCAAAGAAAAGGAACCGTCCAGACAAAAGAAAGAATCTCGTTCTCTTTCAGCAGTAACCAGCGGAGTGACAACACCTAAATATTTCTTGCTACTGGTGGAAGGCGCCATGCCTCCGTCTTTAGATGACGCGTTGGCTAACCTTTCCACAAGTAGCAGCCGTCTCATTTGCCAACGACCCACAACTAAAAAACACCAAATAATGAACTCGTCAGAATTACAATTAAGACACCATATAACGGACTTAACAATTACAACTGAAAACACCGGATTTAGACACATCTCCCAAAGGCATCTAACATGTTGTTAACGCCTTGAACACCAATATCTTGGCCTCCTATCTTTCTGTCTTCTTTCATATAATTCCTTTGTAGCTTTCATATCCAAGAAATTAAATCAGCAAGATAACGTGGGGTAAGAATAGAATAACGCAGAATGGAGTCAGATAGCAAACAATATCATAAATTACCTTCGAAACCTCATAGCCTCTTATTCTACCAGCTTTAATTTAAATAGTACCAGTACTTTCCTTCTACAAGGATGCCTTTGGCATTAAACAACCCATGAAGGTTAATATGCCTTAAAGAAAGAAACCGAATGGATAACATTCACCTATGATAATGAGAAAAAATAACTTGAAACCTTCATTCTTGACTCAATTTTATCGCCAATTCAATTATAAATAACAGAAAAAAAATGAATTACTGTTAACAGCCATTTTCAAGCAACGACCTGTCCAAAAATTAAATTTACATTTTGTGAAAATCAAATTCAGGAAAGTAATGCTTGGTTTGAAACTTGTTAGAAAAAAAAACAAACCAATTATAATTTATTATTTCCAATGAGTAGACTGTTCGCAAATGGTCTGGGAGACCGGGGTTCAATCCCAGGTCGAGTCATACCAAAGACTCAAAAAATAGTACTTGATGCCGCCTTGCTTAGCACTCAGCATTATAAGGTTTGGATCAAGGGTAAAGTGGGGCAATCCTGGGAATGGAGTAGCGCACTCCCCAATATCTCGGTGTAGTAGCTATTGAAGAGGGAGCCTTCAGGTCACTCTCGACTAAAGTAGCCAACTTTACTTTTTTTTACTTATTTTCTACGATAAATGATTAATAACGATTACATGTAAAAAAAACTAAAATAAAATTTTTTTTTTAAATAACAGGAAACTGACTGTTGAAGTCTAAGTGCAAAAGTAGTTACAGTGTGACCCGGATATAAGATAGAGTTTCTCTGGTCCCAAATTCGAGCCTGTGTTACCTAAACAAAATAGACCAAACCCGCATATAAGAGACTTCTTATCCGGTCCCGATAACTCTTTTATATGCGGGTTACACTGATCAACAATACATGGTTTGTTTTCTTTATTTAATGGCCAATCAACCTTAATGGGTTATTTAATACCAAAGCCATCCTCGTAGAAGATCTGTCGTTGTACTATTTAACCCATAGACGACAGTATAAGGGGATTCATACCTTCCCGAGAATATTAATCTGTAAATGGGTGTAATAGCGCGACTGATGTTCAAACTCACTATGATATCAGTTAAGCCATTCGGTCATTAAAACCGTGGGGACTTCCCCTAGTCATCAATAAGAGGAGAACAACAAGTCTGTAGTTTAAAACATGGTTACAAGCTGAATTTTTATCTGTAATTTTCACTGTATAATAAAAAATTTAATGTACCAGTTCTGCCATAATTATATGTAAAAAAAAAAAAGTTGTAGGGCTGTACTGGGAGCGAACATCTGACTGGAGTTTTGTGTCAAATTTATAACAGTTACCTTTTCAAGTCATTGTGACAACTGTGTGGAAGAATTAAACCGAAAAGACAGCTTACCTCCTCATGGCAAAACGAGCACGCAGAATGAAGGGTATGTCCAAGAGAGAGAACATGGCCGCCCTAACACCTAAATTTAATGTTACAAGGTCTCGAGCGACGAGAATTTGCGGGAGTGGTGTAAGCAATTTTTTTTTTCCAAAGCAAGCATAAAAAAACGCCATTCACGTGAGGAAGGTGATTTTTTAGTTAGAGACGGGTAGAGTGAAATCGGTAACCGATTTTTAGTAATCACTTTCGCCATCCAGTTCAAGTACATACCCCTGACTTAAGTGCATGATAAAGGTGAAGATTATGTTGAAATATAACTATTTGTTGTATAGAATAAAGGTTTTCTTGTTTTGTTTTGTTTTGTTTAGTTTTTTATCATGGAAAATCTGATTTATTGATGTACCTCTACAATGCTGATGTAAATTATTTATGTGAGTACCACCTGTCAAACTCCCAAATATTTGGACTTTCCTGAACTTCAGGCTAGAATTGGAGTATGGTATTTCACCTTACTTTGCCATACTCTTGCCTTCAATCGAGATGTAAAACAAGCAATGAGGCACAAGGTGAAGGGATCAGGGCTTTTCTTGGTCCTATCAATCTGTACATATTTGAATCCCTTTTAAACAATCATATATTACAATTAAGGGGATTAGTCAAATATCACATATGCATATAGTCAACAAATTATTTAATTTATTTGTAGAACAAAACAGCCGGTAATATTTCTTGGATATTATAATAGAAGAGAAAAATGTTATCATTTAAGCATTATATTTTGTGCATGGAATGAAGAAATCTAAACATTTTATTTTATTTTCCCGATAAGACGTTCTTAGCAGAGTAAGATAAGAAAATAAACATTTATTATAATTCACTTTTATAGAAAAGTAGCCTTTTTTTCCCCAGTAAATTCAAACAAATATTAAAATTTACTCTATTTTAATACTGCATAAAATGGAAAATTTCAAAACATTTGTTAAAAGTTATAATCCCAAAAATGCTGCTAACGTTTCTCATGCACAAAAATGTATTGAAATTTTTTTATCCTAAAATTATAACAGAAAATATTAACTATAAAACACGAGAAAAGGAATATATGACATTGTCAAATCCTTTTAAAAAAATCCTGTGTAAAATATAGAACAAAAAAAAACGATAGAAATCTATGGAACTCAACAATTTGTTTAAAAAAATGTAATACCTAAAAATTAAGAAGTCTAAAAAATAAATGGATATTTGAAAATGGCATAAAAATGTGACAGTTAAAAATGTACAAAATCAATCTAAGAAATAGTTAAAATCAGCCACATTTGAAAGAAATGTATGGAAATACCTAAGGGTAAAAAGCATAAAAAACTAAAGAAATAAAAACCTACTTCCTAAAATATTTGTGTGAATAATGCACATGCTGTGCATTCCCAGAAAATAATATTTTAATGATTAAACCACAACTGCATAGCTACGTGTGTGTTGGTGAGAATTTGCTTATGTAAATACAGGTGTATCTCTATGTATATACACATGCACAGATTTTTCTTCAAGGCTTATGATGTAGATATTAGTTGTGACCAAAAGTTTCTGGTACCTTCTTCATTTTGAAAACTACCGTAGAAAAATCATTTTCTCTGCTGTTATATCATTAAAAGACTTTTTTGGTCCTTGTCTAATCGTTCAGGTTCCTTTCAATAAAAGACTTAAAACTTCAGGAGTAAAACCATTTAACACACAAAGTTCTATTCTTCCAACTTGTTCAGGCATTTTGGGAAAAAAGCAATAAGAACAAAAAAAAAATGATCTACTTCTGAAAATGAAAGAAAAAATCAAGTTTGAAATTCTCAAAAGGTTCCAAAAATAATTGGAGGCTATAATGGGTGAAATTGCAGAGAAGGGAAAAATTTCGTATTTTGGTTTGGCGTGCAATTTAATTCGACACTTAATTTCACCCAATCAGGATGACTTATCCTATTCAGCTTACACCTTCATTTCCGGCCACCAAATCTTGTAAACTGCCAAACGCAGTCTCTTTGGGTGGAGAATGCCGACCAGTGCAGACGTTACACTGGCCGTTCTTCAATAGCGATGCTTTTTAGCTGGACAACGCCGCCCAGTGCAGACATCTCACTGCGGCTCTAAAATAGCAGCAGCAGCAACATGGATACACGAGGGAACCCATCTAATTTATGGATTCCTTGCAAGGAATCCCAGTTGAATATAAATTAGATGCATTCAACATGCCTCGCACAGACACAACTTTATGTCACCCCAAAATTGGCTATGTCGATCTGAGTGTGATCCCGCTCTTGACATACTAGCTCTCAATTCACCTCTGGTCAACCTTAATGGAGATAACGCATACTCTCCCCAAATACCAGACACACAAAACTACATGGTGACATCAAAAGTTCAATTCCTACAACTGCAACAATGTCTTTCGTCAAAATCCAACGAACACAATCCCTCACACGTCCACCGACACACGCTGCCATCTCAACCATCTCAACTTCTCAAAACTCAATTTCTTCTCAATACTAACAACCTTTCACGAGTCTTGCAGCACCAAAAGCAAACCCAATATTCCATGCTGCAAATAAAAACCTATTTCTAAAAACACATTTCGACTATCGCCATCTTACTTCTTCATTCATCCTCCTTTTATTTCTCACAAACTTAGCGAGGGCCTTACAACACTCAGCAAGGAAACAACACAACATAAACACACATGCGTTGCAACCTATCCTCGCTAACAAACAAACTTTCCCTCGCTACTAACAAACCAACTTCTCCAGCTAATATCATCCTACAAAAACTATGGCTAAGAAATATGACAATAACACCACGATGAAGATAAGAACTGTATTTGATGGTGTATAAGATGCACTCCAATTTCAGCCGTGGAAATCAAGAAAAAAACAAAGTACTAATATTAAATGTGATGAAATTAATGTAATGAATATTATCAACAATAACACTTTAAATCTGCATTATAGCCTTTTAAATAATGACAATAGGTATATGAAAGTTATTATAAAGTCTAAGCAAATATGAGTTACCAGGTAGCTAATTTCAGCCGCCTATCACAAATTTTAAACCTACATATAGCATATAAGATGCAGAGGAATTCTAAAAGATATTTTTAGAGAAAAAAAAGTGCACCTTGAATGCTGTCAAATATGGTATATGAGTAATTAAAACAAAAGGTAACACGGTTTGGAATTTTGTTTTTCGCTCCTCTAAGGCACTTTCTCAAAACTAACATTCATGTCAAATAGCAAGCAATAATGTTAAAATATAGACCTGCTATATTTCTCACAGTTTTTGTTGGCTACAAAATCCACCAACTGATTTTGATGGCACATCAAACTATCTAGGGTTATTTTATGCCTACAGATTAGGCAATTGTGCCCATCTTACTTTTAGATTTTTGTGTAATTGTTTCTTAAGACTTATATGATATCAGGTAATCCTAAAACAAATAATTTGCACACACTTGCATGGTTTTAAGCATTCTTATCAAATACAAATAATTTAACATTAGTATAACCTTGATATACTTCCACTGAATACAAAGAAAGGAAAGACAAGTTTGGTTTAATTGGGTTTTATGGGATATCAACCATTGTAGGCTATTTAAAGCAAAATCCTCTTTATACAGATTATATATGATTTGTAAATGCATAGTTTGTACATAACATTTTTAAATGAGCGAGAGCTCATTTGTTTTCATACAGTTAAATGGTTATACATATGATTTGTAAGTAAGTAGTTTTTTGGTAGTCTTATTGTAATATAATGGCGGAGGGATTTTGTTTAATATATCTTGCCTTTTGCTTTAGTTAGGATGAGAACCTTTCGCTTAGTGCATGGGTTAGTTAGGTACAACATTAACGCAGGTGTTCACGCGCGCGCGGAGGATGTGTCATTCACAAATGTCAAAATAAAATTCCCAGATAGGAAATGGGACTAGGGAGGTGAATGATGTCATGCCGGAAGCGTGGGCTGAGTATTTTGGGATTTGAGAAAAAGCAGTGAGTTGACTTCCTGCCTTGGAAGAAGGAGGTTGACTTTCAGAGCTGGACGCGGCCAAACGATTTGTGTGCTACAGGCGCTGCACGTTGGTTGGGTTGAGAGCTGACGATGTAAAAGCGTTCAGAATAGAAAGATTGTGTCTCTCTCTCCTCATGTCAAAAAACCTTTAACTCAGAGGTAATAAAAAGTTTCGTACCTGAACTAAGAAGTTGTAAAGTGTTGTATTTCAGATTCCCTATGTCTATTTTACACATCTGTGTATCATGGGTATGTTACATTATTTTAAAATCAATCAGAGCTAATTTGTTTGTACACAAGTATTACTATTGTTTGCACACAGTTGAATTTTTCCAAAAATTTTCGCCAATGGCCCGGGAGATCTGGGTTCAATCCCAGGTCGAGTCATACCAAAGACTTAAAAAATGGTACTCGATACATCCTTGCTTAACACTCAGCACACAGCTACGTATCAAGGGTAAAGTAGAGCAATCCAGGGGAAGGAGTAGTGTCCTCCCCTACACCTTGGTGTACTAGCTATTGAAAAGGGAACCCTCGGGTTGCCCTCGACTACAGTCACCAACTTTACTTTTACTATTTGTTTACAGTCAGATGGTTTCAAATATTGTGATCTAACATCAATAGTTTTATTTGTGCACAGTTAAATGGCTTTAAGCATCGCTATGTAACTCTAACAATTCAATTTAGGCACACAAAGACTTTCAAGTATTGCTAATCAATACAAACAATTCGGTTCAACATTACTCCTTCATTAGTTCACAGTTGAATTGTTCTATTTACCATTATGTCTTACTAACAATTCATTGAAACATCAGTCATTTGTTTACACACAGTTAAATAATTAAACTGTTCTATTTCAAGCAATTCAATCTAGCATAAGACAACAAAGTTAAATGGTTCCAAGTATTGCTATGTATCACTAACAATTCAATAAAACATCAGTCATTTTTTTACACACAGTTAAATAATTAAACTGTTCTATTTCAAGCAATTCAATCTAGCATAAGACAACAAAGTTAAATGGTTCCAAGTATTGCTATGTATCACTAACAATTCAATTAAACATCAGTCATTTGTTTATACACAGTTAAATGATCAAACAATTTGATTTAACTTAAGTTATTTGTTTGCACTCAGTTTAAATGTCAAAGAGTTCTATTTGACCCATAGATAGGACCCTATCAGGTGCTACCACTCTGGGTCAGAGTGGATGGCAATGAAGGCGTACTCCACATTTCCCAAAGCTCCAAGGCTGGAGCCTCACCATTATATGGTTTCATGTCATATCTAGAACACGCATTGGGGAAGTCTTACACTTCTGCAGAGATGCTACAGCCTGAGTCAACTGTGCTAAAGGAAAGACAAGATAAATCCATTGTACATATGAAGAACATTTAGCATTTTATACCCAATATACCTATAAAGTGGTATTAAAAGGGAAAAACACTCAAATGTATTCCGACTCACATAACACATATTGTTTCATGAACAAGCAGTATGTGTATGGGGTACGAAATAGAAAAAGCTTACTTTATGAGGTGAGGTGGTAAAAGATAACCATTTACTTTTACAGTTCCCTGACAATTTCTTGACTGTTTAAATAACAGAGGAAAAAAGATCTTCAGAACAGGTTTCTTGGACTGTCATGTGGTTCCCCATGGGTAACTTATTGGATGTGCTAATTATCTAAGAGAGAATTATTCATTATATCTTTCAAGGTTTAGCTGTGTTGATATTGCTGCATAGTTGCGCCACTTGGACTTTAATGAAATGCCTAGAACAATCTGCAGAAAGCTCTTTTGAACATAATCCTTGAAGCAGTAACTTACAAACCAGCAACTGTACTCCCATCTCACCAATTATCTGTATAAGACAAGCAAGACATGCTGAGCACTGCAGGAAAAGTAAAGAAACTCTTTAGCAATGTTCACCTATGGACTCCTACATATGGACACACCAGTGTTGACTGATGAGCAAAGACTTAGATTCATCAACTCTGTGTTGATACTGGATGTTGTTGAGGACTTGCTAAGAGTGATGATGGATAGGGATGGATGGAAAGAGAAAGTTGAGAGAATCCATGCTGCTGGCACTTGGTGATGATGATGATGATATATCTCTGCACTTGTCTATTATATTGGGGTGGCATCTTAAAAGGTTAAAGTTATTAGTATTCTATTTTCCTTCTCCTAAATACAAACTAATAAATAAAATTTCAGTCTTATAATCTTTATATTTATTGCTTGAAATAATAATAAAAAAAAGTGACTAATTTTAACCACTTGTTTCTTGGGTCTACTCAACAGGAAGACAAGATAAGCTATTCTTAAAGTATGGCGTATTCATACTGATTCAATTGATAGTAAAATACATGATTTTAAGCAGAGCCACTTGGATGCTTCAAAAACCGAGGGAAAGTTCTTTGATTTTTACCTTTTATAGATTTTCTGTCTCACTATAGATTCCCAATCCCTGAGATACAAACTCTATGAATGAGGTTATAAGATTGGGGATGATAGAAAATAATGATGATAAAAAGAAAGAAAGGATCGATTGAAGTAGAAAAGGAAGAGGACAAAAGAAAATGCAGTTGAAAAGAAAAAAGAATTAAAGGAAGAGAAAAGAAATGAGGAAAGAAAACCAGAATTGTGGTAGTAATAGTAGTTGTAGTGGTACTATTTACCCAACCCCTCCGCTCGGGCAGGATATGACACAAGGTCAATTTTTAAGCGGAGTTTAACAGGTTTGAATTCAGAGTTTTCCTTCTCCTAGACTAGTTGCCAAACCAAGGTTGAAAAACCTAGTCTGTCCTACTATTTACCCATAGCTGGAGGGAGAATAATTGGATTCATACCTTTCCCAAGGGTATTAGTGCTATGTGAAATGCAATCAGTCTTGTCCAGGATTTGAACTCGTGTTGCCGTGTCCATTTCCTACGACGATAACGACTACACCACGGGCACCTTGTAGTGATAGTGGAGATTGTAGTAGTAGTAGTAGTTGTAAAGAAAGAGTTTATCAGAGAAGGAAATTGACAGTGAAAAGGAAATGGAAAATAAAGGTGAATAAAGAATGAGAGAGAGAGGGACAAAGTTGACTTAATAAAGAAAGTGGTAGAAGAAGGATTGCTCACAATTAAGGAAACAGTTAGGTGGAGGAAGAGACAGAGAGAGAGAGAAAAGAAAGAAGGAGAGAAAGAGATTAGAAAAAGAGTGGAAAAAAGATAAGAGAGAAGGAGATAAAAAAAAGAGTGAGAAGACAGAAAGAAAGAAATAACTCAGATGAAGTGAGAAAAGGAAAATAAAGAGATAAGAAGATAGGAAGAAAGAGAGAAAAAATAGAGAGAAAGAAAGTGAGTGAGAGAAAGAAAAGAAAGAGAAGAGAAAAAAAAACAAAGAGAGATAAAGACAAAGAGAAAAAAAGAGAGAAATCAGAAAAGAGAAGCTGAAAGTAAAAGAAGCAAATGAAATGGAGGTAGAAAAGGAAAGAAAACTTGAAAAGGAAAAAAGGGAATAAATAAGAAGATTGATTTCAGGAAAAATGAAACAAGAAAGAAATCAGTTGCAGAAGAATAGAGAGAGAGAGAGAGATCAAAGTAAAGAAAGTGGGAAGAACAGAAGGAAAGAAAAACAAAAAAAAAATAAAAGTCCAATACGAAAGGATTTGATCAAGATTCAAATAGATTAAAGTGTAATAGTCGGCAATCAAAGAATTCAAGCAAACTGAAACATCTCCTTTCTGCAGTCAGAGAAAGAACTGTTAATGCTAGATTTTCTTCTTGCTCATAGAATTCTGTAAAACAAGAAACCAAATTCCTGCTAGAGAGTAAGATATTTCTTTTTCCTTTTCTGCAAAAGGTCTTCAGATTTTTAATGTGCACTGCTGGTTTAATTCAGAGAGTCTTAGTTCAGTTTGTTGTTCAGGAAGAGCAGATCAATATTTCCGTAAGAACCCACAGACTGCGCAACATAACATTTTTAAGTATGGATCTCATTTTACAGTAGTAATCATAGTCTTACCAACATCTTTTCAGAATGCATATATATTTCCTGTTTAAATGCATCACCTTTGGTGCAATATGTTATGCAGGGTCAGTCTGATAAGCAGTCTTGTATGAATATGTATGGGCAAGGCCCAAAATAACCATTGTCTCTAAATGAACAGTGTCATGTTGATGCCGGCTACTCTGACCAACCCCCTTTGGTGCATAGATAATTTATTTGTTTAACAGCATATCAACACCTTTACAGGATATTTAAAGCCAACGATAACTATATATATATATATATATATATTTTATGTTCCATTGCATTTTTTAAAAATAGTGCTTTTAGTTGCTTTTCATCATTCATTTGCGCACAGATATATGAAGCCAAGTCGGCTGAGGTGGTAGAGAAGACACCTTAACAAGTGCCCTGATATGATCCTAAACAATATGATGGTGAGGCTCAAGTCTTGGAGCTTTGGAGAATGTGGAGTACTCCTTCATTGGCATTACTTCCTGGTCCACTCTGATCTGGAGTGGTAGTACTGGATAGGGTCAAATAGAGGTAGTATATCTATGGGTCAAATAGAACTATTTGACCATTTAACTGTATACAAACAAATGATTGATGTTATATAGAATTATTAGTGTTAAATAGAAATACTTGAAACCGCTTAACTGTGTGCAAACAACTGTAATACTTGTGTGTAAATAAATTAAATCTAAGTCATTTAAAATAGAATTACCTCCAAACTATTCAATTATAAATGATATTTGTTTAACCATTTAACCGTGTGCATTAAAATAACTGGTGTTAAATTGCCAAGTTACTGTTACATTGCAATACTTGAAACCATTTAAAATGTGTGCAAAAATTGAATTATTCATATTACATAGCAACATTTGGAACCATTTAAATGTGTGCAAAAATTGAATTATTCATATTACATAGCAACATTTGGAACCATTTAAATGTGTGCAAAAATTGAATTATTTATATTACATAGCAACAATTGGAACCATTTAAATGTGTGCAAAAATTGAATTATTCATATTACATAGTAACATTTGGAACTATTTAAATGTGTGCAAAAATTGAATTATTCACATTACATAGTGTTGTGGCAGAATCACCTACTAATGGATTTAACCACTCTCCCTAATACTGGAAGACTCAGCAATACAAAGTCAGTCCAGATCTGGAAGCTAACCTCACCCATGCGTGGTTATGCGAACTAGCTTACTGTCCTTTGTTCTTGTAAATATATACCTATAATGTGGTGTTCTGTTTCCTTTGTATCCCTTTCCAGGGCCATAACACATAGCAATATTTGGAACCATTTAAGTGTGTATTAACACATGAGCTCTGACTCATTCAAAAATATTATCTACAAAATATGATTACAAATCATATATTTGATATATGTATAAACAAGAATCGGTATTGAATAACCTACACAGGTTGATATGCCATAAGTAAGTAAGTAAGTAAGTTGGCAACCGTAGTCAAGGGTGACCCGAAGGCTTCCTTTTAAATAGCTACTATACTGAGGTGTAGGAGAGCACTACTCCTTTCCCTGGACTGCTCCACTTTACCCTTGATACATACCTTATATTGCTGAGTGCTAAGCAAGGAAGTATTAAGTACCATTTTTAAAGTCTTTGGTATGACATGACCAGGGATTGAACCCAGGTCTCCCGGATCATTTGCAAATACTCTACCCACAAGGCCAATGAGCCGGTTATATGCCATAAAAACCAACCAAACAACAGCTACATGGTATCAAGAATTCTGAAAACAAACAATTTGAACCTAGTAATATGGTTTCAAGTATTCTGATCAAATACTAATAATCTATACCTGATCACATGGTTTAAAATGACTATTCTTATTTGATATTATCTATCATCTGTTTCCACAGTTATATGGTTTCAAATATTCCTATCTTATTCTAATGATTTATTCTCAATTATATGGTTTAAAGTAACTATTCCCATTTAATAATAATCATTTGTTGGCCAACAGTTATATGGTTTCAAGTATTCCCATTAAATACAAATAATTTTCAGATAGATCTACTTGACACATAGATGGGACCCAAACAGATACAAGCACTCTGGGTGAGAGAGGAATTAGAAGTTATGACAATACAGTGGTACTCCACACTTGTGAAATATTCAGAAGTGAAGCCTTACCACCAAATGTAGTTCACTGTCAAAACCAGAACACACACACCCTTTTTTGTGGGGTCAGGGTTTGTTATATTTTAAACTCTACCGACAGGATACAGAACTGGTTGCAAGGTTTGGTTGGTGAAAAACTCTTTTTCTCTCTTCTGTCACTCTTCTTACTGACATAATATTATTTGTTCATCACTTTTCTGTCTATACTTTCATGAACATGTTCAAAATGAACTCTACTTCCAATGACCATAAATTTAAATGTTTCAAGTCAAAAATTCAGTTCTTCAAGTCTTGCAAATCTCATAAAGGCTTTCTTGATTTCCCTCATTCTGGACAAGTTTCATTGTTTCGTTTGGTTTTTATGGCATATCAACCCATGTAGGTTATTTAATGCCAGATCTTATTTATACATATATTAAATATATGATTTGTAAATACATATTTTGTAGACAACATTTTAAAATGAGCCCGAAATCATTTTTTTTACACACAGTTAAATGGTTTCCTTTATTTCGATCAAATACGAATAATTCTATTGACTAATTATCATTTGTTTGTATATAGTTAAATGTTTTTAAGTATTGCTATTTAACACTAAAAATTCAATTAGACACCAGTCATTTGTTTACACACAGTTAAATGATTAAACAGTTCTATTTCTAACAATTCAATTTAGTATAAGTCAACAAAGTTAAATAGTTCCAAGTATTGCTTTGTATCACTAACAATTTAGTTGTCTAAATATCTGAGATAAAACTTCAAAAATGATTTCCCATGTTGAATCATTTTTAAAAATGATTTCTCAGGTTGAATTATTTCTATGCCCAGATAAACAGGGGACATCTGAGGAAGGCCGGAGGAAACAGCAGCCGAAACGTTGTGAAAAAATAATAAAGACAAAGATAATAGTCTGAAAACTCTTACTGATAAAAACTAACAATTTAATTAAACATCTGTCTTTAGTTTACACACAGTTAATGATAAACAGTTCTATTTCAAGCAATTCAATTTAGCATATGTCATTTGTTTGCACTCTGTTTAAATGTCTAACAGTTCTATTTGACCCATAGATGGGACCCTATCAGGTGTTACTGCTCCAGGCCAGAGTGAACCTGGGAGCAATTGCAATGAACGGGTACTCTAGTATTACTGAAGCCTCACCATCAGGTTGTTAGCCATATAAAGGAAACTTGTTGGGGGAGTCTTACCTTCTGCAGGGATGTAGTCGGTATATTCTAAAGCATCAGCCAAACAAATTTCATACATACATCTTCTTGTCAAGAACGGCTGAAATGTGAAACAAACTCCCCAGTGGAATTTTCCAACAAACTAAGTCCAAGGTTAAAAAGTATCTTACTGGCAGAGTCACTCCCAGTCTGTCCATACCTAAATATTCCCTTCTCCACTTTTTAATCTTTCTTTCAATTCATTTACTTACATCTCATTGTTATGTCATAACTCTTTGTTTGGTAGTAGGCAATTTGGCCTTGTTTAGAATAAAAAAGAATATAAGAATATTAGTCATATTGGTTAAGATTACTGAAATACAATGATGAACAGAGTGTATGCATAAGCTGTAGGTTGGTTTCAAATAGGTTGTTAATTTGTTTCATTGTACATTTTATGCAATTGAAGGATGGTCAAGATTTTCTGCAAGTGTGCAAGCAGAATTCTGCATGCACTATCACAAAGGCTTCCACGAATGAAAGGCACTTAATGGAAATTCTGTGTCTTGAGTGTTTTTAAAGAAAGTAATGTCTAGACGTCTTTAGAATAAAAATTACTACTGCTGATTTTCTCCATCTGCTGAGAAGTGATAAGGATTTATTTGTAAATGGGCGTTTTTCTCCTTCTCTCTCTCTCTCTCTCTCTGCGTGTGTTTGTAAATATTTACTAATGATTCATCGTGATTGGCAAAGTGCACTCGGCCATTTGTTATTGACAAAAAGAAAGGGGGAAGAAAAAATCTTAAACTGCTGGCCTCTACTGATTGCTGTGAATTTACACTGGCTAATGATGGGGAAAAATAGGAAGATGTCAACCATTACATGTGATTGATTTCATCCCATGGCTTCAAGCTTGCCTCAACTTATTCACCCACATTTTTCTTCTTTTGTTGTAGTGTATGATCTCTGGAGCTGAGATTATTTGAGAATTGCAAAGCAATGAAAATCTCAGCAAAGTTTCCGTTGCTGTGATGATAGCTTCCTAAGAACACAACAGTTAATAATAATATTAATACTGATCTTGCTCAATATTGTTACAGTTATTAACACTAATCTACAAAAACAATTATTATTATTTCTCAAGTTCATTGACTCATTATATCATGAAGAAGTTGACAGATACCTTAAAGTTGAAATGTAATTTACTCAACCCTTTCACCATAGTCAGGATTTGACATTAGGTCAATTTTGTAGTGGAGAACAAGTGGTTTGAATTCATAGTTTCCCTTCTTTTAGAGCAGTTTTATCCAAAGCTTGAAGTACCCAGTCTGTCCTATTATTTACCCATTGCTGGTCGGGGAAGAATAGTTAAATCCATAACTTTCCCAGGGTTATTAGCATTGTGAAATGTTAACAGCCTAGACCAGGTTTTGAACTTGGATGGTTGAATCCATTTCCAATGATGATAACCATTATACCACAATAGCCTCTTGGAATATTAATGATTCTAATGGGAACTTGTTTTATCATATTTTTTTTTTAGTTTCAAAGCATTTTCAGTTTTTGATGGTTGGTTGTTTGGGTTTTATGGCATATCAACCTGTGTAGGTTATTAAACGCCAAATCCATTTTCATGAAAATAGTTCTATTTCAAATAATTCAGGTTAGGATAAGTATGCAGTTTAAGTGTAAGTACAGTTTAATTCTGAAAAAAAACATTTCTGTTTCAAGCTATTCAGTTTAGTCGAGCAGTTCTACTTCAGCTAATTCAATTTAGTATGAGTACAGATTTTGTTTATATACAGTTAAATGTCAAAACAGTTCTATATTAAACAAATCAGTTAAGTGTATGTACAGTTTCAATGTCAAAAAACAGTTCCATTTCAAATAATTCAGTTTCGCATAAGCATGCAGTTTAAATGTAAGTACGGTTTAATTATCAAAAACATTTCTATTTCAAGCTATTCAGTTTAGTCAAACAATGCCGTTAGTTCTATTTAACCCATAGATAGGGCCCTATCAGGTGCTACCATTTCGGGCCAGAGTGGACCTGGGAGCAATGTCAATGAAGGGGTGCTCTGCATTCCCCAAAGCCCCAGCATCACTGGAACCTCACTATCAAACTGTTTAGTATCATATCCAGGACACTCATTGGGAGGGTCTTACTCCTCTGCAGAGGTGCAGTCGGTGTATTCTACAACCCCAGCTGAGTGGGCAATCAGTTTTTGATAAGGAGTCTGATTTAGAATATAAGGTATAGCACTAAACTGGACCCTTCATTTATGCCCATCAAAGAGGTAAGCTGAACCAAATCTTCATCTTTTTGTTCAACTGTATAAAGTAGACATTTAGCTAAACAGTACTTTAGCCAGAAATCAGTGCTGTGACTTTTGCTTCTATAAATCCTATATTTTTGGTTGAGAAGAAAATTAACTTTTTACTAAAAAAGAAAAATTTACATTGTCAGGCCATTGGCCTAATGAGTAGAGTGTTTGCGAATGGTTAGGGAGACCAGGATTCAATCCCAGGTCGTGTTATAGCAAAGACTCAAAAATGGTACTTGATGCCACCTTGCTTAACACTCAGCATTATAAGGGATAGATCAAGGGTAAAGTGGAGCAATCCAGCAAATGAAGTTGTGCCCTCCCCTACACTTCTGTGTAGTAGCTATTGATAAGGAAGCCTTTGGATCATACTCGATTAAGGTTGCCAACTTTACTTTACTTATTTAAGGGCAATACTGTAAAAACAATAAAAAAATCATCTTGTCCTTCCATTTGTTGTACAAGCAATGATCAACCGGGGGACATGAACTTTTAAAGCCTCACAAAAACCTAGTTAGATGTTTTGCCTTTGTGCATCAGTGAATTAAAATGTGGGATGTATAAATTTATGGTAAGTTTATGTAACTTAAAATCCTTCCAGTAGGGCATATATTCTGTGATTAATGCTTTCATTAATTGCTAGTAATTGTTTTTCCTTATTAAAAATATACAACATACAAACTCAGTGCCGGAATTCAAGTCGTAAAAATATAGTAATGAAGCATAATTTTTTTCCCAATTTATAAATCCTTTCCAGATGGAATTTATTTTAAAACTTCTTTAACTTTTTAAAGTTGAAACAGACTTGAAACAAATTTGCATGACTCAACAAATATCCTACAGACAGAAAATTAAAATGTAATAAAAGTTGTTTTAACTTTACAATAATTCTGTTTGGACAATATTTTCCATAAAAGATCTATTAACTAATTGATTTTAACAGGGGAGGTCCCATCTCTCAGCAGGGGATACAGTCAACATGTTCTAAGCTCTGTATTTATTTTTATGATTATGCTAAGTCCACTTGAATTTCTTTGTCTGGATAGAGCCTGTTATTTTGATTGGTTTGGTTTGGTTTCTTTGTTTAATAGCATATCAACCTTTGTAGGTTATTTAATGCCAAGCCATTCTCCTAGAAGAACAGTAGTGGTACTATTTAACCTATAGCTGGGAGGATAAGGGAGTTCATACCTTTCCCAAGGGTATTTGCCTGAAAATGAACGTAATAGCCCGACTGGAGTACGAACTCATGTACTATGATTCCACAGTCCATCGCTTTAACCATTACACCACGAGGGTACCCCCTGTTATTTTGAGTTTAAAAAAGTAAAGAATCTATAGCAAAATATATATCATAGTTGTAAGTTGGTAACCGTAGTCGAGAGTGAACCAAAGGCTCCTTTTTCAATAGCTACAACACTGAGGTGTAGGGGAGGGCACTACTCTTTTCCCTGGATTGCTCCACTTTATCCTCGATAGTACCTTATATTACTGAGAGTTAAGCAAGTACCATTTTTAAAGTCTTTGGTATGACGTGACCTGGGATTGAACCCAAGTCTCCCAGGCCATTAGCGAACACTCTATCCACTAGACCAATGAGCCGGTTAATGGTATTTCCCCTTTTTTTTTAATAATGTTCCATTAGATATAATCAAAACAATAGTTTTGTCTTATTGCTCAGTTACAGTTAAATGAACAAATGAGAAGGCAGATTTAAGAACTTATGATTATCTTTTTTTTATACTTATACCATGAAGACTTTATTCTAAAACTTATCCACAAAAAATTGCCAATAAATGAATAAAATAAAATAAAATTAAAAATGAATAATACAGAATTGTTAATTAAAACCTGCTTTAAAAAACCCTTGGGTAAATAGCATATCAGCATTCCTCTGATAAATACTTTTTTTTTATCAAATATATTACACACAGAAAAGTTCGTTGTATCAAAGCATGTATTTACCAATGCCTCTGCCGGAGCAGGATGCAACACAAGGTCAATTATTTCATTCAGAGTTCTCCTTCTCCTAGACTTGTTGCCATACCAAGGCTACAGAGCTAAGCCTGCTCTACTGTTTTACCCATAACTAGAGGAAAAATAATTGGATTCATACCTTTCCCAAGTGCTATGTGAAATGCAAATAGACTCATAACTTAAACTTGAGTAACCCTGTCCACTTCCTATGACAGATGTATAGAAGTATAGTAAAGAAGTATTATAAAAAATTTTAAAAAAATTAAATTAAATTAAAAATAATTATTAAAAATATACAGAAACTCCCAGAAGTCCCTGACAGGAAGGGAGGCGATGCATGCACAAAGAAAAGGAACTGTCCTAATAAAATATAGAATCTCGTCCTTTTTTTAGCAGTGACTAGCAGGGTGACAACACCTAAATCTTTCTTGCTAGAGGTGGAAGGCACCATGCGTTCGTCTCTAGATGACGCATGGCTAACCTTTCCACTAGTTGCAGTTGCCTCTTTTACTAATGATTCCTGACTAAAAACACCGAATAATAAACTTGTCAGAATCATAATTAAGACACCATACAGCAGACTAAATGACTACAACTGAAAACACCGGATTTAGATGTATCTCACAAAAGTATCTAACACATTGTTAACGCTTTAAATACCAAATTTGGACCCAAGAATGTCTAACATATTTTAATACCTTGACGGGGAAATTCAACCATTTCATTTGTATTCAGGAAGAATTTCCTCACCCACTTAATGGTTGTTGAACCCTGAAATAAAGGCAAAATATTTTACTAGCTTCTTTCATATAATTCTTTTACAGCCTTCATATCCAAGAAGTTAAACCAGCAAGATAATGTGGGGTAAGAATAGAATAACCCAGAATGGAGTCAGATACCAAACAACAATATAAATTAACTTTGAAAACCCATAATCAGGAATTTAAAATGTAGGTTGTTTCATTCTAAACAACAGAAGGTAGGTATTAACAAATATTTATCAAACAGTTGTACAGTGATTCTTACAGAAAAAATAGAGGTAACATTTTGGCAATTCTTGATAAACTACAAATATAATTTCGGCCGTTGTTCAAGAGAATGGAAGTATCATTTTGTAGCAGAAAGAATTTCAAATTATTGTCTGGCGCAGGAATATTTTGACTGTTTTCGTTCCGAACTCATATTTTTGACCAATGAGAATATTTCATGCCATTCTGCCTTGGTAACTGCCCCGGGCAATTATAAAAAGGTGATGTAACATTCTTTCACCCTCTTCCACGCAGGCCTTTTGAGCAGGACAGACCTGTCTTGTCTTCCTCTTCTCACTTCCCCACTGGCTAGCAGCAGGACAAGCCAGCCAACATGACAGAGCACACATTCTCTCTCTTCGCTTCCTAGCAGCAGGAAAAACCAGCCAACATGAGAGATCGCATTCTCTCCTCTTCACTGACTCTCTTTCACATATTTTGAACAGTCTGCTAAGCACCACGAGGAGACCTCATCCAATTTATGGACTGTTGGTGTCTGGGAAATCCTTCTTTCATCATTTATCTTTCCTTCTAAACCAACAGATCCTCGGAGAAACAAATTTGATATTTTTCAACTCCTGTTTTGACTTCGGCATTTTATTTCCTGTCCCAACGACCGGATCTCAATTCCTGCTCTAATATTCAGCTATTTTATTCTTTCTCAACTCTACAACATTTGTTCCACTGCTTCCTGAGACTTACAGCACAAGGGTTCCTTTCATCTCAAGCTGTTAATAAAACTTCCTTGATGAAAACTCTCAATATCTTCGTCAACTCATTTGTTCTTCCTTTTAATATAACAAGAGGCAACAGAACCCTACAACCTCGACTGCCATTTTGTATAAATGGTAATTATATCTGCCCTCATGTTATAGTTTTTTCCTTGTTTGATTTTCTCTAATAAAAAGTAAAAGTGGTTACTCAGCCATCTCAGTTACAACTGAAAACTGGTGTTGTTATTTATTCATGAGTATTTTCTAAAGAAACAGAGAATAATGATGCACATTTATCAAAAGTGGAGACACAGAGATGAATTTCTTAAATACCTAATATTCTCATAGCTTAGATGGTAAAGTAGCTGATATGGAGAACCAGGCTTCCTTAAAGGAAACATGAGTGTGAGTCTTTATGTGTACTCATTTTTTGTTGTTGTAGTGAGAGAAATCACGCACGCAGCAGCTCAAAGCGTGCATGAATATGTCTGGTGTGTAAAATGAGATCAGGGAGAAAGAAACGGGCAATTGAGAAGACCGAAATCACATCCTCCCAATTGTGAATCATGTTTGACGTCGGCGTGCATGTAAATTACTACATTGTGCAATTAACCCAGATGTGGCACTTTGGCATGATTATATAAGTCCTGGCTAAATGCACCAGAGTCAAAAGGCGTTTTTCGCTTTACCTCTTCATTTATTGGGTCACACTTCAGCCAGCCATGGTTGCTTCAGTGTGGATCTGGTCAGGTGTGCCTCAGCACTGGAGATTTCCTCCAGCCTCAGGGGCCAAGTACCCAGGCTTTTGCCCTTTTCACAGAGAGTTGATTGCCTAGCACCTGAGGTGCCCCTTATGGGGGAATGCCGACGGGGCCAAAGGTATTTTTGGCAATGCAGGATACGTATGGACAACGGCTCTGTGACCGGACCCACCTTAAAAAAGGCCTTGTGCCATCCTTGTCCGGTGGTGGGATGGAGAACAAATACCGAAAGCTTTTTTCGCTTCACCTTTTTGTTTGTTGGTCACACTTCGGCTGGCTGTGGTTGCTTCGGCGTGGATCTGACCGGGTGTGCCTTGGCACTGGAGATTTCCTCCGGCCTCAGGGGACCATCCCCCCAGGCTTTTACCACCTTCGGGGGGGGGTTTAATTGCCTAGTGCCTGAGGCGCCCCAAACATAGGGAATTGCCGAAGGTATTTTTGGCAATGTCGGACGTGTGTGAACAATGGCCCTGAGATCTGACCCACCTTAAAAAAGGCATTGTGTCATACTTGTCCAATGATGGGACAGACAAAAAACACCGAAAGCGTTTTGAGTTTTGGCAATGCACGACAAGAGATGAGCTTGGGTGTAGGACTGCTGGAGAAGATTACTGAGGAAGAAAAAGGAATATTTTCAGCATAGAAACTCAGCTGCCCACTTCTTCTAAAGAAATTGATTCCACATGTACCATCCACCCCACTCTTCTTTCACTTGTCATTCCTGGTATGTGCTGGTTAGAAAATGGTTTCACAGATGATCTAGTGCTTATTGCAAACAGACCTGCTCAAGCTGAGTGGACCATTTAGCAAGGTACTGGTCATGATAAAACAGAGTTGATGTGTTTTAATCAAGATTGTTCCATATTGAATGGTAAGCCTTTGAAATTAGTAAATCAGTTTATATACCTGATGTATAGCAGAGAAAAAGAACACCGATGTAGAAAAATATAATCAGCTTCTTGTCTTTTATTACCCAAAATGTATGGTCAGGTTAGACTGAGAGAGAGTTGGAGACAGCTGAGAAGTACACACACAAGGGCAGACAGTATGGATCCTCTGTGAAAACTTTCTGCTTTTTCTGCCCTTCAGGTTGAAATCTCTGTGGTTATATTATATTTCGTACACCCACTCAAATTCTTGTGGTCAGATCTCCTCCAACCTGCTGCTTAAACGTTGCACATGGACATGCCTCTGTCTAGCATGCCATCCTCGCAAATTCTTGTGGTCACACCTTTAGCCTGCTGCCAGCACAATTCACGTAATTATGCTTTCTTTAATCACCCACACAGTTTAGGCAGTATTTACAAGAGAAACCAGGTGCATTTTCTGCTTTTGTTCCCAATGTCTGACTTCCTTCTAGCATGGCACCCATGCAATCTATGCAGTAAGTCAAAGGGATCTTCTTGTCAATATCTAATATACCTTGGTAGTAATATCTCATCCACTAAAACCAATATCAACATATGCATTGGTAAAGCATGATCTTATATTGACACCTCATCAACCATATGAAATTTGGATTCCGCTGATAAAATAAAATGGGAATTCTAACAAGCTCTAGCTGTGTCAGTATTATTGTATGGTTGCACCACTTGAAATTTAATGAAACACCTAAAGAAAAAGCTAGACAGGAACTATTCAAAGATGCTGCATGCAGATTTAAATAAAGCATAGAAACAGAATCTTATAAAAATGCAGCTGTATGGCTGCTTACCTCCCATCTCACAAACTATCCAAGTTAGATGAGCAAGACATATTGGGCACTGCTTGAGAAATAAAGAGAAATGTTAGTAATCTTCTCTTGTGGACTTCTGCACATGGAGACACCAGTGTCAGCTGACTAGCAAAATCTTACATTCATCAGCCCTCTGCAGACAATGGATGCCATCTAGAGAACTTACCCAGAGACATGATGAGAAAGTCAAGGAAATCAATGCTGTCAGTACACCTTGCTACTGTTGTAGAAATAACAACCAGAGTTTGTTGTCATAAATAGCAACAAAAATCAAGATGATGAAAGAAAATGCAAGTCAAAATCTCTCTAAATAATAATTACTTCCTGTTGAACCTTTTTTTCCCCTCTCTTTGCTTTTATACTGATTGATTCTGAGCCAAGAATGAAAGTAATCATTGCAGACATCTTACAGAGGCCAAAACTTGCCGGTTTTCAGATTGGGTCACTTACTATTCCAAACAGATGTTGAATAAAAAAGAGTTAATTTTTTCTAAAGTCAAAAGTTTTTTTTCTACAAGAAGAATGGTTTCTTCAAAAGAGATAAGAGAATTCTTCTGTTAGATAAGAACTTTTTCTGAAATTTCTAATCTAATAAAATGATTTCATCTGTGCTATTATTTGATAATCTTACTTCTATTATCAATGTCATTCCTGATTTCACAGATGACAGGGGTTATTAAATGTCAAAACTTTCACTCTCCTGACTATATATATATATGTATATAAGTCAGATTTAAGAAACAACTATGTTAAATCTTTCATTCATTCTGTAAATATATATTTAAGTTTGATCAATGAAACAAAATGGTAAAAAATTTAATTCAATAATATATATATATATATATATACACATACACACACACGTAAGTTAGGAGATCATAGACACAGTCAATGGCATTTGGAGACAGTTCCTCATCTATGGAATCATCAGGCTAATGATCATACAGATTAGAACCAAGCGCCTTTAACTTTGTCTACACCATCATAACTTATATTTACATATGTCCTATCACTGACATTGAGAACTCTTTATTTATCATCATATCATCATCATATCGCGCTGGTAGCACGGATATCCCTGACCCTCTCTCGCCACTCCTCCCTATCGTTCATCGCCCTAGGTAGGTCTTCAGGACAACATCCCGTATCCTCACATAGCTGCTGAATGTATGTTCGTGCTGGTCGTCCTGCTTTTGCATGGCCATGTGTGGGGGTCCATAAGAGTACATCTCTTATGAGTTCATCCCTGCTTCTCCAGCAATGTCCTGCATGTCTGGCTCGTCTAACTTGAATAGTTTTCATGATAGGGGGCAGGTGGCCGTACAGTTGGTGTCTTGTGGGGTGTTGCCGCCAGGACTTGTTTAAGATTGCACGTAGCATTCTTGTGTAATTGCCGTCTAGCTTCTTCTCCAGCCGTTTTGTTAGCGTCCATGTAGTGCATCCATATAGCAGTATCGATGTGACCGCTGCCTGGAAGAAACTGCGTTTCATTTTATCGGTTAGGTCTAATTTCCATATAATCGATAGCCTATTGATAGCTGTCCATGCTTTCACTAACCTCGTTTCGATGTCCTTCTCGGTTGATTCGACGCTGCTTCCTAGGTAAGTGAATTTGTCTACTAGTTCCTTCTAGAGTGGAGATGTCCCCCGTTTGATTATAGCACATATATTCCGTTTTGTGTGCATTAACATAGAGGCCTATGCTTGCTGCTGCTCGTTCCAAACTATGCAGTAGTGTTTCGGCTTGGTCAGGTGTATTTGCCAGTATCGCTATGCCATCGGCGTCGGTAATTGTTGTTGCGGGGTACCTTCTGCTTCTTTTCTTCATCAGTTCGAAGTCATTCTCTTTGATTTTGTCAATCGATGTTCTAAGTACGTAGTCTAGACAAATAATAAAGAAGTACGGAGCCAGCGTGTCCCCTTGTAGTACTCCTGCTACAATGTCGAAGTATTCTGTGTCTCCATCTGGTGATCGTACTTTTACTTTAGTGTTTCTATAGAGAATCGTTATTGCCGCTACGGTTTCTTTAGGTATGCCGTACGTTAGTAGGATTTGTTCCATCTTTCCTCTGTGAATGGAATCGAAAGCCTTGGTAAAGTCAACAAATATTAATGTCGCTTGTAGGTTTTTTGCCCGTACACCTTCAAGGATTCTACGGATGGTTAATATTTGTGAGGTCGTGGATCTATTTCTTCGGAAGCCATTTTGGTTTTTTGTAAGTATGTTGTCGATTTTGGGTTCTATGCGGTTTCGTAGTAGGGCATTGTAGATTTTGGCTGCTATGGATGTAAGTGTTATGCCTCAGTAGTTTTTGGCTAATCCGAGGTCTCCCTTTTTAGGGAAGGGGAGTATGCATCCTTTCATCCATCTATCTATCGGATTTTGATTGTATACTGTCTTTATTTATAAATACTGGCAAACTGCTTTATTTATATAATTCAGATGTATTTATAAAATAAGAGGTCAAAACTTCCATTCTGTTATATATATTTCAAACAAAATCAAAACAACCTATCAAAACAATCTTTACTATAAAAAAAACCCTGCCAGAATTTAACTTAGCCATCCAAAATCTCCTGGAGAAGATGTAATGTTTGAAACACATGAAAAGCACAATTATATGAAAAAGTAAAAAACCTAAATACCAAATTTAAAATCAGCTGCAGATTTATTCATTTTAAGATATTTACATTTCTCTGGTTGGATCAACAAGTATGGCCGAGCTAAAGCAGGACAACCAGCTCGAACATACATACAGCAGCTCTGTGAGGATACGGGATGTAGCTCTGAAGACCAGCCAGAGGTGATGAATGATAGGGAGAAGTGGCGAGAGAGGGTCAGGAATATCCGTGCTGGCGGCACGACATGATGATATATATATATATATATACACACACACATGCAGATTAATTTATTAAACAAATACATAAAAATTTTCATTCAATCAATAGACATAGTGAATATAATAGTAATAATTCCAAATGTTAATCATTAGACTAGCTATCTACATATATATATATATATATACAGAGAGAGAGAGAGAGAGAGAGAGAGAGAGATTATAGATAAATCATCTCTCTCTCTCTACATATATATATAATTTATAGATGTATGTGGTGCATTCAATAAGTTTCCAGACTTTTTTGTGCAGGCATTTAAAATTGTCATAGACTCTTGAAAATTCACTATGTTATTGCTATATATCTTATGAGATGACTGACCAATTTTTATAATTTCAGGTTCAAATGAACAGCTACAGCAGCAATTGGAATACACCCTACTAAAGCCTGATTATCAAAGCTGGTGAATTTCAAAAATGCCATCTGGACGTGACGACACTTTAGAAGAATGATATGCAATAAAATTCTATTTTAAACTTGGAAAAAATGCCACAGAAACGTATGGAATGCTTCAGACTGCTTTTTGACCATCTTGTATGAATCAAGCATCAGTTTTTGAGTGGCATAAGAGATTCAAGGAAGCCAGGGAGTCTGTGAAGGATGATGAGAGGTGTAGCAGGAGTAAGGAAGTCAATACACCACAGTTGATTGGCCAAAGGGTTAGGATTAGGGTTACTATGTTGAGGTTTTAAGGGAGTTCAGGTAGAGATTCTTTGAGAAGAGGCCAGCACTCTTCAAATCGGGTCAGTGGCATTTCCACCAAGACAATGCACCAGTCCACAACTCCATCCTTGTCACAGACTATTTAACTAAGATGGACATCAAGACAGTTCCTCAGTCTCCCTAAAGTCCAGACCTTGCTCCCTGTGACTTTTGGTTATTCCCTAAGCTCAGAGGCTGTTGTTATTAAACAATGGCTGTGATGAAGGTCATTGATACGCTCACACAAGAGGACTTCCATTGAGCCTTCCAGAAGTTATTGGGACAATAAAACAAGTGCATTGCAGTCGAAGGAGATTACTTTGAAGGGGACTAGAGTTTCATGTGTGTACTATCAATAAAAGTACCCATATGAAAAAAGTCTGGAAACTTATTTAATGATCCTCGTATGTATGTGTATTTTGCAATTCTATGAAATTTTTCTCTCTCTTGAAAGAGAAAACATCTTACTCAATATAAATCTATTCTTGGCAATGTATGACAATGTTGGACCTATTTGGTGCGACTTCATCTTTGGTTAGTTCATCAACTCTTGCTGTTATATTTTGACCCTCGCCCTGGCCCAAAAATACACCGGAAGGAAGTGACACATTCCAATGGCCAATAATCGAAAGAGATCACGTGGGCGGATTAAGGCTTATGATATGGGACAAGGTGAAGGACCTATTGTGCCACTACAGTGATGCACCGGAAGAGAGTAACCTCTGAACTGCATGACAGTTATTTCCGCTTGATGACGATTAAACATTCGATTTCAAAGATCCAGTGGGTGATCGTGTGGGCGTTGAATTATTATATAATTGAGTTGAGTTGGGTGCCAAAGCAGTTGGCAGCAGAATTCCAGAGAGTTAGAGACGAGATGTGGTAGGGAAAGCCACACTCGAGCGAGGGGGCCCTCGGAAACCCCCGATGGAGTTAGGGGTCCAGAGAAGATGCTGATAAGATGCCATAAAGAAAGCCAGCATCCAGCAAAGTGAGCCCAAGACCTCTGGTTGAGCATCAAAGAGAACAAGAAAGACAACGTGACGGTCATAATAGTGGGGTCAAAATATGAAGTTTATGTTCGGTCTCCAGCACCCTCTCACATGCAAACCTTCAACAACTTTTTTGAACCCTTGCAATAAAGTGAGAGGTGAATATTTTTCTAAAGAAGTCTATATGCGTCGTTTATTACTGTGTCTGTTATCATTGCGTCGGTATGTATCCCGCATATATATGTATATTTCTGCATGAATCAGAAGATGACTATATAACATTGTCATGATTCTTGACGTCATTTCATTGACAGATAGTTCATCTATTGTCTTGGCAATGGGTTAGATGTCATGCCAATTTGAGTTTGGAATGCTGGATGTATAGACCTATACTGGCAACTCCTATTTGATGTCCTATCAAGCAGTTGAGTTTTCTGTGTCTGAGAATCTGAGAGTTAAATCTAACATCAACCATTTCTTCTTGGTGAGTTTATCTGCTTGGCTGTGGCTGGTCAGGTCATACAGCACTTTATTATAATTGATAGTCATTGAATATTTTCAACTTCAGTATCATCACAACTCACTTTCAGGACTCGTACATCTATATTTTTTATGGTAGCTGTGTCATTCAGTAGGTTGGAGATGTTCCCTGGGATAAAACTCAAAGAAAAGTCGAGAGGTCTTAAAAGATTGCTGAATGTTCATGAGGATGAAGACGATTTTCTTCTTCATCTTGCCAATGGATGAAATACATAACTACCTATTTCAAGGTTTCCTCATTAAGATTTTCATAATTGCTATGCTGTTGCTCTCAGCAAAATCACTTATATAGTGTATTTTAACCTCCTTTACTTTTGTCAGAGAATTTAAATTTAGAAAGTTTTTTTTTTTCTTTTTTTCCCATAAAAATATAGAGACTGTAATCCATATTTGCTGTTTTTCAAACTCAAATTAAATGTGTAGAGTCATCTGATGAGTATAATGATATAATGGAGGTGCCCGTGGTGTAATGGTTATCGTCGCAGGAAATGGACATGGTGACACGAGTTCAAAACCTGGACAAGACTGATTGCATTTCACATAGCACTTTGGCACTAATACCCTTGGGAAAGGTATGAATCCAATTATTCTCCCTCCAGCTATGGGCAAATAGTAGGGCAGACTAGGTTCTTCAGCCTCAGTGAGGCAACTAGTCTAGGAGAAGGAAAACTCTGAATTCGAACCTGTTTAACTTTGCTTAAAAATTGACCTTGTGTCATATCCTGCACGAGCGGAGGGGTTGGGTAAATTTAGTATAATGATATTATTTGCCAAAATAAATTTATAGTGACAATTTAACCAGGTTTGAGTTTTCTTCTCATTGAATTATATATATATATATATATAAAAAAAATTCTGATTTAAATGATGTACACATATATATTCAACAAACACAAATAAGAAATGTACACGTGTAGTCATATAATTCAAATTTTATGTTCCTCTGTTGCTAATATTCATCAATATATATATATATATATATATCTCATTTACATTTTTCAGACTATTGTCCTCATCTTTGTCACCATGTTTATCACAAGGTTTTGGCCGTTGTACCCTCCGGCCTTCTTCAGGTGGTTGGAATGTCGAACTTAGTCCTTTATTTTGCTCAGTGGGGTAGACTGTTCTTGTTCCACGAGCCATATTTAATGGATGTCAGTTATCAGTTATCTCCTGTAAATTTCCCCTCTGAAAGTTCTCCACTGCCTTCATTGGGTATTGAACTCACACTCTTTTGGGTATGTCACTGGATCTAACCAATCCCTTAATGCTTTGTGCTATGTGTCCTTGAGGACATATATATATATATATATATAAAAGAGGTTTATGGCTCATTGGCCTAGTGGGGAGAGTGTTTGCCAGTGGTCCGAAAGACCAAGGTTTAATCCCAGGTCATGTCATACCAAAGACTTTAAAAATGGTACTTGACACCACCTTGCTTAACACTCAGCAATATAAGGTATGTATCAGGGGTAAAGTGGAGCAATCCTGGGAAAGGAGTAGTGCCCTTCCCTACACTTCAGTGCAGAAGCTATTGAAAAGGACCCTTCTGGTCGCCCTTGACTATTATCAGCAACTTTACTTTTAGATACTAGCTCACTTGGTGTGTCAATGAAGGACCAAATGTGGCAGTATTGTTAAATAGTGCTCAATATCAGTGATCGAGCATATATATATATATATATATAATATTATATTGCATGGTACTCTCTGTGACCTTGGGTTTTATGCAACCATCCATTGTTGGACAGAGTCACAGACAGTACTATATATATATATATATATATATATGAAAGAATTAAGTTTATTCATGAACTGGAACATCAGATGCCTTTAATTGACATACCTAAGAGACCTATTTGGAGAGGGGGTCTTACTTCTCAGCAGGGGACACACTCAGTGTATTCTAAGTCCCACCTAGAGAGCAGACAACTATTCAGAGGATGTGGAAAACTGATGGCAATATACAAAGTACAGTCACTTGTCACTACAGCTGAGAGTCTCAGACTTTTTTTGTTTTCAGTTGATTTCATTGAAGGCCTTCTTTTTCTCATGTCTTCTGCTCTAACAGATTCTTTTAGGTTCCCTTTGAGTTGACTGCTAATCTGATTCACTTCTCAAGATTATATCCTTACACTGACTGCTAGGCTAAAATTCCTTGCAATCTAAATACATTTGGCTTCTCAAGGCAATTGTGGGGTAATAGTTATCATGATAAAAATGGACACAGCGACCTTAGTTCAAATCCTGGATGAGGCTGTTTGCATTTCACAGAGTGTTAATACCCTAGGAAAATACATGACTCCAATTATTCTACCTCCAGCTATTGGTAAATAGTAGGGCAGACTGGGCTCTTTAACCTTGCTATGGAAACTGGTCAAGAAAAAGGAAAATTCTGAATTCAAACCTGTTAGAATCTGCTTAAAAAACTGACCCTGTGTTTCATTCTACTCATACAGAGGAGATAGGTAAAAACACACACACACTCACTAAAGAAATTAATAGGGATAAAAATTTCTCAATAAAGAAAGTTTAAGGGGGAATTAAATTTGATATGAAATGAGTGACACTAAAGCTAAGTTTAATATTTAACTGGGTAATGTTTTCAGGGGGCTTTAGTGTACCATTAATTGTAATTCAAACAATAAGTTCTGCAGCTTTCTATTTCGGATTCTGATTAAAAAAAATAACACCTACAATAAAGTTTTTAAAAGGGAATTTTATACTAAAGAAATGAAAAAGAAAGGGATAGAAAAGATAAAGTATAGCAAATTTGAGTGCAATTTGCAGAAAACTTATCTGAGAGAGAGTTCAGGAAAACAAAGTTCTTTGAATTTGAGTATTTTTCTTTTTTTTTTTTTTCGTTTTATCAAAAAGTTTCAGTGTTCATGAAATTTCAAGTCTTCTGTAAGGTTCTTTTCCGCAGAATTCTCAGTTGAATTTTCTTGGTAGAACTTTAGTAGTCGACTTTCATTGATTTTTACTTTTATTTCTCGGGGAGCACCATTCATGAAGCGAATGACGAAACCCATCTGCTGGCTTGAGTTTATCATGCCTTTACAGGTCAGTCCCTGAATTCATACTGATGGTATGAATAGTAGTTCAAAAAGAGGAAGTCACTTTTTGGTGCTGCACTGTCTGGGATTACTTCTCCCTTCTCCACTCTGGCCAAATCAAGTGCTGCATGTGGTTAGCTTGATTTTTTTCTTAGAAATAAATTTTTATAACACACACACACACACACACACACACACACATATATGTATACATATATATATATAAGGCTAGAAATGGAGGTGTCCCTGGTGTAATAGTTATTGTCCTAGGAAATGGACACGGCGACACGAGTTCAAATCCTGGACGAGACTGATTGCATTTTGCATGGCACTAATACCCTTGGGAAAGGTATGAATCCAATTATTCTCCCTCCAGCTACGGGCAAATAGTAGGGCAGACTAGGTTCTTCAGCCTAGGTGAGGCAATTAGTCTAAAAGAAAAACTCTGAATTCAAACCTGTTCAACTCCGCTTAAAATTGACCTTGTGTTATATCCTGCCCAAGCGGAGGGGTTGATAAATATGTATATATGGCTAATCTAAACTTGTTCAGCTATGGATTTGAAATCCCACTTGCCTCCAACCAAAGCTGACACACCACTCAATGAGGCAGGACAATATTAATAACATATCTATAGGTGGGTCTGGTAATCATCAAAGAACATCTAAGCCCCATAAAATACAATATAGTGGATGACCCTAATATCATCAACAATATCACAAAGAACCTTGATTTATATTTCATGATTTCATTTTCTGTATATTGTGTTACCTGACAGTATTATTTTCTAAAAACATATCAATTATGAGTCGCTTTTTTTTATTTTTTTTATTTCTATCATTATTTGAGGTGGTTGCTTATTATTTTTCTATTTACTTCAGATAATTATTTCATGCAAGCATTTATTTTGCGCTAGCTCGGAATATTTTCAATTTCAAAATAAATTACAATTTCGAGTATATCAACATAAATATATCTTGTACATTATTGTACAATAAATATTTATCATACATATATTATTATCAATGGTGTTTCTTTCTTGAAAATGTTTAAAGTATCATTCTACATGATTGTACATCTTGTTAAACAATGAAAATTGTTCTTGTTTTAAAAAATTAAAAACTTAATAATTTCAAACTCATTATTTGACATCTTTCTACATGTTACTAAAATTCTTACTTTCAAAACAGAAGTATCACTGTCTTCATGGAACACTATTTCAACAGGAACCTAACAGTCACTGAGTATATTAATATATTACTGACTTGGTCATTATATATATGACAGTAACACAAAAAAAATGACACATTATAGTGGGATTCTTATAAAATTAATCCACTAAAGACGCTTCAATTTAGAGAATAATACAATTTATTGACAAATGGGTGACTGAATAATAATCTAGTTGAGTCTGCATTTGCACTGAACATTTTTTACTCATCTATATTCTTGATTTAACTATCCATCCTTAAAAAATACTATTACTCTCAGGTCCACTCTGAAAATTATTAGTATTAGATAGGAACACGTGAAACCATATCATCATCATCATCATGTCGCGCCGTCTGCGCGGATATCCCTGACCGTCTCTCGCCATTTCTCCCTATCATTCATCGCCTCCGGCAGGTCTTCAGGATTACAACCCGTGTCCTCACATAGCTGCTGTATGTAAGTTCGTGCTGGTCGTCCCACACTTGCACATCCATGAGTGGGGGTCCACAGGAGTACATCGCTTATGAGCTCGTCCTTGCTTCTCCAGCAGTGTCCCGCGTGTCTGGTTCGTCGAACTTGTATAGTTTTTGTGATGGGGGGCAAGTGTCCGTATAGTTGGAGTCTCGTGGGGTGTTGTCGCCAGGACTTGTTTAATACTGCTCTCAACATTCTTGTGTAATTTCCGTCCAGCCTCCTCTCCAGCCGCTTCGTAAGCGTCCATGTGGTGCATCCATATAGCAGTATCGACACAACCGCTGCCTGGAAGAAACTGCGTTTCATTTTATCTGTTAGGTCCGACTTCCATATGATCGAGAGCCTATCGATAGCTGTCCATGCCTTCGTCAGTCGTGTGTCGATGTCCTTCTCGGTTGATGAGACGCTGCTTCCTAGGTAGGTGAATTTGTCGACTAGTTTCAGAGAGGCTCCGTCTAGTGTGGCAATGTTGCCTGTTTGGTTGTAACACATATATTCGGTTTTGTTTGCATTGACATGTAGGCCAATGCCAGCTGCAGCTCGTGTGTAAATCATTCACAGAAAGAATAGTTTGTTGAAGACATTATTGCGCACAAAAAACATCTAAACATTAGTTACTTGAAATCATATAACTGCTTGCAAAAAACCCCAAGCAAACCAGAATTTAGCTTTAAATAACCCAATAAGGATTGATATGCCATAAAACCAACCATCAAACAAACAGCCTTTAATGCAGCAAACTGACAAAGTGATTGATTCAGAGTTTTGAAATTTCCTTTTAAATACCTTGTTCACTTGGTATTCATGCTGGGTGAGTGATATCAAGTTAATCACCTGGCAACAGGGGGCTTTCCTTTCTGGCAGTACCTGCTTAGCAGATATGGGTTTATCACTTGGCATCAGAGGCACCCCAAATGGGGAATGCTGAGGAACTAGATATTTTTTGTGATGGCCACGCCCGAGTAACTGTTTGAATATGGTTTCTCACATAAAAAGGATCTTGCACCAAATCTGGCCTGGTGAGAGGTAAGAATTTGTTGTTGCAACAGGAATCATATGATGTCAAAATATAGTAACTATTATATTAATCCTGATAAATATATGTCTATTACACTAGTAAAATAAGTATCAATGCATTTTATCAATCAGAAAAGTAGAAATTTAAAAAAAATTAAGATGTCGTTCAATGATGGTAAAAGATATTTGACAGGTTTTAAAAACATTGCCAGGATTAAAAGCATTTCAGCAAAATTTTTAATTTAACCTAATTAAATAGATCCACTTAGAAATCATTATTTTAGAGGAAAAATGTCTAGAAAGATGCTCTCGTGTAGGGTTTTGCAATCAGGACTTCTTCAAAAAAAGAATGTAACATTCTTGTATAATTCCTATCAAGCATGTTGCAACCATACCATAGTACTTACATGACTACAGCTTTAAGGAATTCCAGTTTTATTTCATCAAAAAGATCAGATTACAATATTTCCAGTTTATCTATATATGTATACACCCCTACCTATATATAGTTACCCACCTTCTCTATGCACATTAAATAACCTACAAAGGTTGATATGCCATAAAACCCAATCCTACATGTAAGCAGGCAGCAAGAAAAGGTCAATTTTGAGGGGAGTTTAATATGTTTGAATTTAGAGTTCTCCTTCACTGATTGCCATACCGAGTTAAAGAGCCCAGTCTGCCTGATGATTTAATCATAGCTGGAGGGAGAGTAGTTGAATTCATGTTTCCCAAAAGCATAAATGATTTGTGAAATGAAAAAACACATTTATATGTATGTATATATATACTTATATGTATACCCATTCAGGCTCGTATATATACATATATACTCACATACATATTTACATATATAAAAACATATACAAAAAACACATGTATTTGAATGTATGTATATATATATATATATATATATATAATCTCATATACAAACATATATACATATTGTTATGTACATAAAAATACACACATTTAAAAACATAGATATGTATATATGCATATAAATAGACACATACATATATAGACACCTATGTATTTATATATATATATATATATATATATATATACGTACATATAAATACAGACACACATATATGTGTATATAAATACACACAAACATATAAATATATATGTATACACACACACACATATATATATATATATATATATACATGTACAAATATACATCATCATCATCATCATGTCGCGCCCCCAGCGCGGATATCCCTGACCCTCTCTCGCCATTTCTCCCTATCATTCATCGCCTCCGGCAGGTCTTCACCATTACATCCTGTGTCCTCACATAGTTGCTGTATGTAAGTTCGTGCTGGTCGTCCTACTTTTGCACATCCATAAGTGGGGGTCCATAGGAGTACATCGCTTATGAGCTCGTCCTTGCTTCTCCAGCAGTGTCCTGCGTGTCTGGTTCGTCTAACTTGTATAGTTTTCGTGATGGGGGGCAAGTGTCCGTATAGTTGAAGTCTCGTGGGGTGTTGTCACCAGGACTTGTTTAATACTGCTCTCAACATTCTTGTGTAATTTCTGTCTAGTTTCCTCTCCAGCCGCTTCGTTAGCGTCCATGTGGTGCATCCATATAGTAGTATCGACACAACCGCTGCCTGGAAGAAACTGCGTTTCATTTTATCCATTAGGTCCGACTTCCATATGATCGAGAGCCTATCGATAGCTGTCCATGCCTTCGTCAGTCGTGTGTCGATGTCTTTTTTGGTTGATGAGACGAAACTTCCTAGGTAGGTGAATTTGTCTACTAGTTTCAGAGAGGCTCCGTCTAGTGTGGCAATGTTGCCCGTTTGGTTGTAACACATATGTTCAGTTTTGTTTGCATTGACATGGAGGCCAATGCCAGCTGCGGCTCGTTCCAGACTATGCAGTAGTGTCTCTGCTTGATTAGGCGTATTCGCTAGTAACGCCAAGTCATCAGCGTAGTCGGCGTCCGTGATTGTTTTTGCGGGGTACCTTTTGCTTCTTCTCTTAGTCAGCTCGAAGCACACACACACATATATATATGTATACAAATACACACACACACACACATACATATATATATGCATACAAATACACAGACATGGGTATATATGCATACAAATATACACATACACACACACACATATATGCTTATATATACCTATACACACATACATACGCATATAAATACACACAGACACACACACACATATATATATATATATATATATATGTGAATGATTAGTATTACTTATCAAATCTTTAAACCATTTAAATTGTTGCAAATGAATGAAGAGAGAAATAGAATTGCTTGAAACTATTTGAGTAATATTAAACTGAATTATTATTGTGCAAAAAATAGCAATACTGGAAATATTTGTGCGCAAATAAATTACCTCTAATTCATTTAAAAATAAAATGACCCACAAACTATTCGAGGGTTGATATGCCATCAAACCAAATAAGCTAAATCTTATATATGTATATGGCATTAAATAACCTACAAAGGTTGATATGCCGTTAATAAACAAAACTCTCTCTCTCTCTATATATATACATATATAAGCAAGCAAACATATATATGTGTGTGTGCGTGTGTGTATACATATAGATACATATAAACTTATACAGATATATACACACACAAATATATATATATATAAATGCACAAACATAAACAGATTTATATATATATATATATATATTTACACACACAAACTTATATTGGCATAAAGAGGTAAAACTCCCTCAACAAGTGTTCGGAATATAACACTAAACAATATGATGGTGAGGCTCTAGTAATGCTGGAGCTTTGGGGAATGCGGCATACCCTTTCATTGCCATTTCTCCCAGTTCCACTCTAGCTCAGATTGGTAGCACCAGATAGGGTCCTATCTGTGGGTCCAACAGAACGAAACTGTGTACTTATGTTAACGTGAATTGCTTGAAATAGAACTGTTAATATGTATAAAAATGGATTTGGCATTAAATAACCAACAAAATGCCAAAACACCAAATCAAATCATAAAAACAAATCAATACCTGAAAATTACTAAATAAAATGTAAACACAGAAATGTGTCCTTGGAATAAATATTGGAAGATATGAAGATCTTGAAATGTACAAACTTTAATCAAACTGACTTAATTCTGCATTAAAGGACCTGAAAAGGGTTGATACACCATAAAACAAAACAACCAACCAGAAACTTATATATGTACATATACTCAAATATTTATGTACACATACACACACACGCAAATATATATATATATATATAAAAACAAACACACATTTAATTATTTTCTCCTAATAATTTTGTGCGTGTATATATATATATATATATGCATATATATGTATGTTTGTAAATATACACGTATATAAGAATGAAATAAACAAATCTTCAAAGAAAAAAATTCTCTTCATGGACCCTATTCCTTTTAAAATATTTTTTCTCTCTTTGGATCTACAATGAAAACAATTTTTACTCTTATACATTGATATACAGATATATAGAGATATATATTTATAGATTATATATATATATATATATATATATATATATATATATAAATATATATCTATTTATATACCCTCTTTTATGTATTTATATACACAAACACATATATATATGTATATTGAATTATCATAACCATATAATTCCTCTATTTGAAAGAAAAATGCATATATATATATATATACACACACAATGTGTGCTGAGTAAATTATAATCATTTTAAATTGTTACTTTGGTACATCAGCTTTGTTTTGTCTACTCTGCATCAATCTTGATACAATTGACTTCTGTATGTGCGTATAGAAGCACCATGATACAGTCTGCATATTTTACAAGGTCAGTTGGCTGGGCAATGAAGAATAAGAGAAAGAAGTGTACTGCAAATCTTTGGAACTTGCTCAAGCATCCCCTCCAACCAAAAATACTTTGGTTTTTCTCAGATGAGAAAAATTTCTGCCGGGATCAGATGGTGAACCCACCGAACAACCATTGTCTTCCTCTGCCGGGATCAGATGGTGAACCCACCGAACAACCATTGTCTTCCTCTGCCTCGACAAGATACACTAATAGTGATGAAAACCAAACACCCAATCTGCATCATGGTGTTTGGGGTGGTCACATAGCAATGTTATGCCTCCATTCATCTTCCCTCATAATTTCAGACTCAACACAGAGGGTAACATTAAGTGACTGGAGGAGGTAGTTTTGCAATGACTTCACTCCAAACATTTGGCTGTCTAACTCCCAAAATTGCAATCTCCTTGGTTATGATGCATAAAATGTGGTTGCTTGAGAGACCAACACAACTTCATACTACATCAAAGATGAACTGAAGGCAAAGATAATGACAGCATTTACCAATTTAAATAAGAAGACCATAGGAAATAGTTGCAAGAGATCCCAAAGCTCTCTGGAGACCATGGTTGGAGCCAGTGGCGATTCCTTTGAATAAAAAAATAATATTTCAAGCTATTTTGATGCGGTTTTCATAAATAAAGAGAGATGTCAGTGTTATTTTCATTTTTGTATAATTTAGATGACAACTGACCCATTGCACCTGATACATATATATATATATATATATATATATATACTCTCCTACCCCTGTAGGGTTGAGTTCTCTGGTGAAGAAGTAATCGTGTTGCCATTAGCGTCTATTGCAAGCCTCTTCGTAGATGAATTGAGGTCTCGGCAACTGTTGAATGGATGTATGTAAACAATAGTAATTGTGATTCATAACCGTTTAAAATTTACTACTCAGCTAATGTCTCCTCGTGGCTGAATGGTTAGAAGCTTTGGCTTGGTGTTTGAGTCAACCAGGTTTCGATCCCAGCTACGGGAAGATACTGTCTAGCCATACTGATGAGTTCTGATAGAATGAAACAGATCTGTCTGTGGATGACTATATATATATATATGCAATGCACTTCTCCTGAATTGAGCACTTTGGTAGCCATTAGGCGTATATGTAAAAAATGCACTTCAAAAATTCTTTCATTTATGCTGAGATTGACAATGGCTCTGGGGTAAAATATTTACCTGATGTTAATTCAGCCGGGTTTCGATCCCAGCTTGAAGCATCTCACGAGTCTTGCCTCACTGAAGAGTTGTGATTCAATGAAACAGTCTGTCTGTGGATGACAACATATATATACATGCACATACACACACAGCAATATACCAGAACATGTCTGAGTATATATATATATATATATATATATATTCTTTAAGAAAAACAACAAAACCGGTCACATAGGATTATAAATTTATTTCTATCCTGTTACGCATTTTTTAAATTTCCAAAAACACGAAAAAAAATTAATAGGACTTCTTCAGATCTTTTAGATAAAAAAACTAGAATAGACACAGAAAAGTGGGAGGGGTGAAGAGTTATCTCCTCATTAAGCCCACTTCTGTTTTAAATTTTAATTTCGGTTAGAAATGTAGTAAATCTATTTAAAAAAATTTTTTAATTTTTAATTTTTTAATTACATTTTGACCTAAAATACAGATTTTATATTGAATTAGATTTAAACTTTAATTAATAACCTTACGTAATGATACAGTAATAGATATATTAAACTAAAACAAATATTTAATTTATTTAAAATATTTTAAAATTTCAAAACTATTTAGAAACCATTAATCAGTTACACTTTTTATGAGTAGTACGTATGTATTATATGCTTTTTCACAATTTTCTATCAAACATTTTATTTTATTTATTCATTTACATTAATTCTCAATTTAACTCTATGCTTTTTTTTAAAAAAGATTTTTTAAAAATTATTTTTAGTTTAAATTTAGCCCTATGTATATATATATATATATATATTCAAAAAATAAAGTCAATTTTGTTCTGATGAAATAGTCAAAAAGCTAGAGTAATGATTTTGATCCTTACTGGGTGACTTCTGTTTATCACTTTTTCCAAACTTTAGCTCAGTAAATAACTATTTTATGAATTTTATATCCTGATTGACAATTACATTATTAAATAAATGTTCGTGCCTCTAAAATGGTTGGTTGGTTCGTTATTTGGGTTTTACGGCATATCAACCTTTGTAGGTTATTTAATGCCAAATTCTGTCTATATGTATATACTAAGATAGTTGGATTTTATCATATAGATTATCTAGCAGATTTTTCTTACAATTTCCTGAAGATCTTTCATATATAGGTTTACCTTGCAGATTTTTTGAAAGCATAATTACAAACTATAATTCTCTGTATTTCAAAATTCCACTATCAACCTGTTATTCATATTTCAGTATGTTTGTTTTTTTTATTATCTCCAATGTGACTACTGCAATTTTAATGGTCGCCAAACTTTTTGAAAATGTTTTACTGCTTCCACATGACTTGATCTGCACAACATTTCATCATATAATCATATTTGATATCTTATATGCTAAAGAATTATACAGAATTTATTCTTTAAGACTCACAGAATATTTATCTTTAATCTTTTGTTACAACATCCCTGAACACAGGAAAAAGGAATTTATGTTTGGAATTAGATATTTGATAGTTACCATGGTGACACGATAAATCAAACTAATTTTTTTTTTTTTTTGGAACAAAGAACCTTGAAGTTACTTTTCGATCATTTTGTCACATGCGATCAAGTGCAAAGTGATAAGAAGTCTACATTTTCTAAGAAGAAGAAACAGTTTTTTGTTTTGTCTTTAACTCTTTGCATATGTCATTCTTAGTGAGTATTGAGGTGACAATGGTTTTGATTATGGATGTTACAAAATCAGTATTTAAATACATCTTGATTGTAGTATATCGCACATATATAGTTTAACAACAGATCTTATGTGCACACAAGATGAATTCAAAAAGTATCAAGACTGAAGCTATATTTACCAACAAAGAAAGGAACAATGAATGAAGGGTTAATTTACTTCAAAATAGTCCCCTCTGTGTGTTCATGAGAACTAAGTAAGTAAAGTTGAGGGCAACCTGAAGGCTCCCTTTTCAATAGCTACTACACCAAGGTGTAGGGGACGGTGCTACTCCTTTCCCTAGATTGCTCCACTTTACTCTTGATACATACCTTATACTGCTGAGTGTTCAGCAAGGTGGTATCAAGTACCATTTTTTAAATTCTTTGATATGACGTGAACTGGGATTGGTGTACTAGTCTATAGGAAATCACTTTTTTAAGTTTGTCCTTACTTCTCCAACTGTTCCTAGCATACCTTGCTTATTTTAATTGGGTGCTGTGTGAGATGGGAGGTAAGTGACCATACAGTTGCTGTTTTGTAGTGTTCTGTTTCCAATATTTGTTTGCAGCAGCATTGCATTTTTATCTTGCTGATTATGAACAGATGCTGAAAAATTCTCAGTGGGATCAAGAAAGGAATGACAGAAACATGAGACATACTCTTGGTATATCCTTTTTGAGTTTCCATCACCTTTAAAAAAAAAAAGATCAAATAAAAACAACAAAAAACAAATGTTATGTTTTGACCTTTGGCCCGGCCCCCCAAAAAATGCTATTCCAAGGTGATGCACCGGAAGGAAGTGAGACATTCCAATGGCAGTTTGGAGAGGAAATCGCGTGGGCGGAAATTGGCTGATGAAATGGGACAAGGTATTTCACATGATACACAACAGAGTGATGCACCAGAAGAGAGTGACCTCTGAACTGCATGACAGTTATTTCCGCTTGATGACGATTAAACATTCGATTTCAAAGATCGAGTGGGCGTCGAATGATTATATAATTGAATTGAGTTCTGGTTCCAGTTGGATTCGACTCCCAGGGGAGCAGTTGCCAGTAGAATTCCAGACAGCTAGAGACCAGATGTGGTAGGGAAAGCCACACCCGACCGAGGGGGCCCTCAGAAACCCCGATTGAGTTTGGGGTCCAGAGAAGATGCTGATAAGATGCAATAAAGAAAGCCTGCATCCAGCAGTGGGCCCTAGGCCTCCGGTTGAGCATCAAGAGAACAAGAAAGACACAACGTGACGGTCATAACAGTGGGGTCAGAATATTGCAGTTATGTTCGATCTCCAGCTCCCTCTCACATGCAAACCTTGAACAACCCTTTTGAAACCTTGCAAATAAAGTGAGAGGTAAATATTTGTTAAAGAAGTCTTCCTTCATGCGTCTTTCTACATGTGTCTGTTTAATTATTGTGACGTTATGATGCTGTAGATGAGTATATAACACAAGATCATTCCTTTCTTGGTTCCTACAACCCCTTTAAAATGTTTGGTTGGTTGGTTAGAATTTATGGCATATCAACCTTTGTAGGTTATTTAATGACTCACCCTGTTCACACATATGATTTGTAAAAGAATCATCATCATGTCGTGCCACTAGCACGGATATCCCTGAATCTCTCTCGCCACTTTTCCCTATCGTTCATTGCCTCTGGTAGATCTTCAGGGTTACATCCCGTATCCTCACAGAGCTGCTGAATGTATGTTTGAGCTGGTCATCCTGCTTTTGCCCAGCCATAAGTAAGGTCCATAGGAGTACATCACTAATGAGCTCATGCCTGCTTCTCCAGCAGTGTCCTGCATGTCTGGTTCGTCTAACTTTGATAGTTTTCATGATGGGATGCAGGTGGCTGTATAGTTGAGTGTTGCCGCCTGGACTTGTTCAATATTGTTTGCAGCATTCTTGTGTAATTGCCGTCTTGCTTCTTTTCCAGCCATTTAGTTAGTGTCCAAGTAGTGCATCCATACAGCAGTATCGATACAACCACTGCCTGGAAGAAACTGCTTTTCATTTTATCAGTCAGGTCTGATTTCCATATGATCGTTGCAGGTAAAATTTTTAAACGAGTAACAGCTTATTTGTTTGCACACACTTAAATGTTTCAAGTATTGCTATATAACTGTTACAATTTAATTTAACACGAATAATTTGTTTGCACAGAGTTAAATGGATAGACATATATGATTTGTAAATGAATAGTTTGCAGGTAATTTTATTTTAAAATCAGCTTGATGTAATATAATGGCTGAGGGATTTCGTTTCATGCCTTTGGGTTTAGTTAGGCTGAGAACCTTTCGGCTCAGTGTATGGGGTACTTAGGTGCAACATTAAAACAGGTGTTCACTGCTGGAGAAGCAGGGACAAGCTCATAAGTGATGTACTCCTATGGATCCCTTCACATAGCCGAGCGAAAACAGGACGACCAGCTCAAACATACATACAGCAGCTATGTGAAGATTCTGGATGTAGCCCTGAAAACCTGCCAGAGGCAATGAATGGTAGGGAGAAGTGGTGAGAGAGGGTCAGGGATATCCGTGCCTGCGGCACGGCATGATGATGATGATATACTGCATGGGTAGCATAATGTAATTGTTGGGTTGAGTTCAGATTGTAGCTAAATCTGATTGCCTTCCTTTTGCCTTCATACCCTTTCGTTCATGAAGAGGCATGCTTTGTAAAACTGTTATTGTTAATGAAAATATAATCAACGGCGAGAGTTCAATCTCTGGATGGGACTGTTTGCATTTCTCTTTGCACTAATGCTCTTATTGAAAATTTAATATTCCTTTCTTCTCTCTCACCAGCAATAGGCAAATAGTAACTATGGGTAAATAAAAACAGAGTTCTTTAATCTGATTAAGGCAACCAGTCTAGGAGAAGGAAAACTGAATCCAAATCAGTTTTATGCAGCTTGAAAATTGATCTTGTGTCACATCCTTCTAGTTGTTGAGAGAATTGGTCAATAGATAACCTTCAACCAATATGCATGGTTAATAAATTTCATTGATTCCATGATATTATTTTTTAAGCTCTCTTGAATATCTTATTCAGATAAGAGCTACTCTTTATCTCCTTTCAATATTTATACCTACCCTCTACCCCAACTCAGATTCTCCTTTTAATATTGTCATTTCAGGAATGCTGTTATATATATATATATATAAACAAAATATACATTAAAAATATTAAAACTACTTTGCCACTAGGCATCTGATAAACGAAACAAGCTTATTAAAAGACATAACAAAAAACAAAGAAAAAATTTTCCAAACAAACAATAGAAACATGGTTCTTTGCTATGAGCTGTATTTGTATTTTAAAGCTTGCATATTTAAGTTGTTCAGATATTGAACTGCAAATGAAATTTTTACCATGGAAATAGCCTTTGAGTAGAAGAGATTGTAAGATAGTAGAAGGTGTTACAAGTGATAAGATTAAAAATAAACATTCATCTTTATATGTGATACTTATAAAATGATTTACCATGAAGGAGGAGGAAAACTTAAAAATAGGACAAATCCCTTTTTTCTGCACTAGTTGGATGATGATAAACTTATGAATTCTTAATGGATAAAAATATTACCCTTAGCAGTCATGACACAGAATGAGATGGACAATAGTGGAAATGTTTTTTTTTCAAATATTAATATGTGATACTAATAAAATGATTTACCATGAAGGAGGAGGAAAACTTAAAAATAGGACAAATCCCTTTTTTCTGCACTAGTTGGATGATGATAAACTTATGAATTCTTAACGGGTAAAAATATTACCCTAAGCAGTCATGACACAGAATGAGATGGACAATAGTGGAAATGTTTTTTTTAAATATTAATAAATAACATATCATTATGATATATATATATATATATATATATATATATATATAGTACAATTTAATGGAAACTCAAACTCGGTTAAGTCGTCATAATAAATTTATTTTGGTGGAGAATATATATATACATAACACTCTCCCTGGCGTGAATTGAGGTCTCTAGCAAAGGAATTAATGGTTGCCACTCATGTAATGCAAAGCTCTTCGAATGAATTGAACTCTTGGTAGCTGCTGAGTGTATATATATAAACAAAACAAAAAAGTGATACATATGCACTGAAAATCCATTCGCTAATGCTGAGTTTCCTCATGGTTGTATGGTGGAATCTCCTGCTGGCGTAAAAGTCAGCTGGGTTTCGATTACAGCTTTAAGCATCTTCATATTTACCCAACCCCTCCGCTGGGCAGGATATGACACAAGGTCATTTTAAGTGGAGTTTAACAGGTTTGAATTCAGAGTTTTCCTTCTCCTCGACTAGTTGCCTGACCAAGGCTGAAGAACCTAGTCTGCCTTACAATTTACCCATAGCTGGAGGGAGAATAATTGGATTCATACCTTTCCCAAGGGTATTAATGCTATGTGAAATGCAATCAGTGTCGGCTAGGATTTGAAATTGTGTCGCCATATCCATTTCCAACAATGATAGCCATTTCACCACGGGCACCTCCATCATGCTTTGAGCATCTTGCATGTAACAAAACAGTATGTCTGTGGATGACAATATATATAAATATATCATATCATATTTACCAACCCCTCCGCTTGGGCAGGATATGACACAAGGTCAATTTTTGAAGCGGAGTATGACAGGTTTGAATTCAGAGTTTTCCTTCTCCTAGACTAGTTACCTCTCCAAGGCGGAAGAACCCTGTCTACCCTACTATTTACCCATAGCTGGAGGGAGAATAATTGGATTCATACCTTTCCTGAGGGTATTAGTGCTATGTGAAATGCAATCAGTCTTGTCCAGGATTTGAACTCGTGTCATCGTGTCTATTTCCAACGACGATAACCATTATACCATGGGCATATATATATATATATTGTTATCCACAGACAGACTGTATATTAAATGACAGCACTTTATAAGTAAAAAAATATCAATAATTCTTTATTTATTCCTATATTATTTAGTTTGGGTAAACTGGCCAGGCTTTGGCCATTTATTCAAACTCTTCTCGTTCTGCAATGATACATGCCTCAGAAAAATACGGTCTAAAATATGAAGGTTTTTGGTTACCCTTACTGTGGTTTTAACCTGGACTATCGAAGAAAAAAGTATTAACTGTTCTTCATTATTAACAATTTTTTTTTAAAGTTTTGTTTGGTTTCTTTGTTGTATGACATATCAAACTTTGTGGGTTATTTAATGCCAAAGCCAACCTTGTAGAAGAACAGCAGTGATACTATTCAACCCATAGCCAGAGGGATAAGGTCTTTATAAGTTGATAATAATATTAATATTATAAATAAAATAAAACTATATCAGTGAGTCAATTAGTAAATTGTAAAAAAAAATAAATTTTATTTTTATTTTGCAAAATGTTTATTTTCCAACTTAATTCCTTTTTTATTGATATAACTTTACCCAGTACATCTGCATTAATCATATTGATAAAACATTATAGAGAGAAATTTTGGCATTTAGTTTTACCTATGCAATTACTGATCCATTCTTGGATAATTTTGATCTATCTAATACATCATGAATTGACTTTAGAAATCATCATCATGCCGTACCATGGGCACGGATATCCCTGACCCTTTCTCGCCACCTCTCCCTATCGTTTCTTGCTTCTGGCAGGTCCTCAGGGCTACACCCCATATCCTCACAGAGCTACTGTATGTAGGTTCAAGCTGGTCGTCCTGCTTTCGCTTGGCTATGTGAAGGGATCCATAGGAGTACATCCCTTATGAGCTTGTCCCTACTTCTCAAGCAGTGTCCTGCATGTCTGGTTCATCTTATTAGGATAGTTTTCATGATGGATGGTTGGTGGCCATATAGCTGCTGCTTTGTGAAGAATAAAAACATAGTTTTTAAAATGGAAAGGCAAATAATGAGATTGAAAAATTAAAGTACAATTAAAGTACTATGTCAGAAATTTTCATTCTTCTTCATGATTATTGATTTTTAATGAATAGAATTAAAATTATATCATGTTTACTGAAAAATCCCATTCTGACCCAAAAGATCTGGATCATCACTTGTTAAGTCAGGGGATTTGGCATTAAATAACCCAAGAAGGTTGATATGCCATTAAACAAACAAAAAAACTTGTTAAGTCAGTTTCAGTATTGCTAAGTATTTGTTTGTGTGACTGTTAAATGATTCAAAATTCCTTTTATGTAAACTTGGGGTGATCTCTTCTTTCAGCAGCCCAGTTAGCTGGGGCGATAGAATACACCAACTGCATCTCTGCAAAGGTTTAAGACCCCTCCTCCATAAGTGTCCTGGATATGACACTAAACAATCTGATAGTGATACTCCTGTAATGCTGGAGTTTTGGGGAATGTCATCACTCCCAGGTTCACTCTGGTCTGGCTTGAAAGCACCTAAAAGGGTCATATCTATGGGTCAGATAGAACTGTTTGACATTTCAACTTAGTGCAAAACAAATGACTTATACTTAATTGAGTTGTTAGAAATAGAGCTGTTTGATCATTTAACTGTATGTAAAGAAATGACTGATGTTTTAGTGATACAAAGCAACACTTGGAACTATCTAACTATGACTTATGTTGACCAATCATATATATCTAATATACATGTATAAAGAAGATTTAAATAACCTACAATGGTTGATATGCCAATAAAACCAAACCAAACCAAACTTCTTTCATATATAGTTAGGTATGCCATATTTTTATTTTTTTTACTTCATCTTTGGTTCTTAGAATTGATTTCAAGATGTTGATTTCTCCCTTAAATTCTGTTTCACATTTAAATGGGATGTTCCATCTACAATATTTTAGTGCTCAGGTCTTTTGAAAAGGACAAACTTTATTGGTTATGTGGAGAAGTCACTACTCTGACGTGCAGAATAAACAACAAGAACAACATTTACCGGTTCAACAGCCCCAGCTGGCTGACAAAAAGTAAAATGGGAGGTAACCCAATACCGAACCCGTAACATATTAAGCAAGCCAGTGTATACACACACTAATACACTCATTCACTAGACCAGCAACCGATCACTGACCAGAAGATGGACTTAGCCACTTAAGAACAATGGAATGCCCTAATGTCGATATGATCTCGCCTCAAGTCATAGCATTGCTTTTTTATGCTAACGAGTATTTACTCACTGCTAACAAACATTACGAACAAATTCCAACATTGTGAAGTGTGGTTGGGGGATTGATTTGTTGGTTGGATTTAATGGCATATCAACCTCTATAGGTTATTTAATGCCAGAGCCTTTTTACACATATATTATATATATGATTTGTAAACACATATCTTTAGGTTGGTGATGGTTGGTTTTTATGGCAAATTAACCTCCTAAGGGTCATTGAGTCTCAAATTCTGATATATATATATATAAGTTAAAGTAAAGTTAGCGACCATAGTCGAGGGTGACCCGAAGGCTCCCTTTTCGATAGCTACTACACCAAGGTGTAGGGGAGGGTGCTACTCCATTCCCAGGATTGCTCCACTTTACCCTTGAACCGTACCTTATAATGCTGAGTGTTAAGCAAGGTGGTATCAAGTACCATTTTTTTAAAAGTCTTTGGTATGACTCGACCTGGGATTGAACCCAGGTCTCCCGGGCCATTGGCGAACACTCTAACCGCTGGGCCAATGTCCCGGTTATTGGGCGAATGAAAACTAGTGTTACGTTTCTAATTCTTTTAGTATCATTCCATAGAATGTTTCATATCATTATCATCAAGGTCTGCTGACAGCAAAGGTTTCCTCAATTCTCTCTCACCATTCGTGCCTATTGGCCATCACTCTTGTTGAGTCCTCTCAATGACATCAAATATCCGCACGGAACTGATGAATATATTCGGACTATTGTCTTCATCTTTATTGTTATTTCTACAACATTTCGGCTGATATGTCCTCCAGCCTTCTTCAGATGTTTGTCAAACTCAGGAACCTTCACGGAACTTCAAACTACATCCTTTATTGAATCCACAGGGTTTGCCTGTTCTGATTCCGTTAGCTATTACTGGATTAAGTATTCCTGTATTGTTACTCGCCTGCAGGCGAACCCCGTGGATTCAATAAAGGACGTAGTTCGAAGTTCTGTGAAGGTTCCTGAGTTCGACAAACACTTGAAGAAGGCCGGAGGACATATCGGCCAAAACGTCGTGGAAATAACAATAAAGATGAAGACAATAGTCCAAAAACACTTAATGATAAAAATCACCAAGCTTCGTCTCAGAAATTTAGACAACTGATGAATATAAGTTTGGCTGGTCAGCCCACACTGGCATGTCCATGTGTAAGAACCCATAGGAGAATGTCACTGATGATTTCCTCCTTACTTCTCCAGTATATCTTGCTCATCTTACTTGGATGGTTTGTGAGATGAGTGGTAAGTAGCAGTACAGCTGGAGTTTTGTGATGTGTTGCTTTGAGGATTTGTTCAAAACAGCATGCAGCTTTCTTTTATTCTCCAAAGTTCATGTAGTACATAAATACCAGAGTCCTTCTTGGGAAGGTTATCTGGGGTGGATACTTTTTATAGGGCTTAATTTTTGCTTAATTAAGGATCCTGAAAAGTTCTTGGACCAAGAATAAAACGATAGAGTCATGAAACATACTCTTGACACAATCATTTTTGAGTTTCCATGACCCTTAAATAAATAGAAAAAAAAATCAATGAAACTTTAAAAAAAACAACAAAAAACAATTATTTCTTTTTTGGTTTAAAGATTTCCTTCGACATATCTGGGGTCACAGCTGATAACCTTTAACTGATGCTGAAGGCAATGAACTATCTCTTTTTACACACAGAAGAAATGATTTAAATGAACATTCAGGTATAACATAGTTTGTATTGGCTTTACATATATACAACCATTAACCTCCTCTACCCTGTGTGAATTAAAAGGACATTAAAAAAAAAAAAATCAAGTTTGTTATTATGTTCTGGTTCCCTCTTGAACTGTATAGATGGCCTAATTGAATTCACCCGATTCAACCAAACTTGAACATCACCACAGTGGAGCCAAAATAAACATGTCATGCACAGATCTCAACCAGATCAAACATTTCAATGGAATTGATTTTAAGAACAGTCCTTAAAAAAATTGAAAAACCCTTACTGTTTGATGTTAGAAATCTCTGAGATTTCTATACTTATCATGAAATAGTTAACATGTTATGTTGATAATATACCAGGTCAAAAGATGATTTGTTTTGTCTGGTTTTATGGCATATCAACCCTCATAGTCAATTTCATGTCAAATCCTGTTTATTCATATATGTTGAATATGATAGGTAAATGAATTGTTTGTAGATAACATTTTTAAATGAGCCAGAGCTCATTTGTTTGCACACAGTTAAATGGTTTTGAGTATTGCTGAATAACACCAACAATTTAACATCAGTTATTTGTTTGCCCACAGTTAAATGGTTTTGAGCATTGCTGAATAGTACCAAGAATTTAACATCAATCATTTGTTTGCACACAGTTAAATGGTTTTGAGTATTGCTGAATAACACCAACAATCTAACATCAATCATTGTTTGCACAGTTAAATGGTTATACTTGTATAATTTGTGAGAGAATAGTTTGTTGGTAATTTTACAAAATTTGTTTGCAAAGAGATGGTTTCAAGAAATTTCTATCTAAATCTAATAATTCTATTCAACATCATTCAATTACCTGCACAGCAAGTGTTTCCATTTATTACTATGTAACACCAATGATTCAATTTTGGCAACCAGTTTAATGGTTTCAAGCATTCTTATCAAACATGAATAATTTCATTTGGTATTAGTCATTTGTTTTCACACTGTTTAACAGTTTCAGGTATTGCAATGTAACACTAAAAATTCAATTTAACACCAGTCATTTGTTTGCACACAATTCAAATGTTAAACTGTTCTATTTGACTCATGGACAGGACCCTATCATTTACTCCCACTCCAGGTCAGAGTGGGCCTGAGAGTAGTGGCAATGAAGGGGTATTCCACATTCCCCAGAGCTTCAAGAATGGAGCTGCACCATCAGATAGTGTAGTGTTAATTATAGGACAGTCATTGTGACGGGGGGGGGGGTCTACCCTTCTGCAGAGATGCAGTTGGTATATTCTACAACTCCAGCTGTCGGGGTTGATTTTTTGGGGGATCTCAGCCTTAATGCACAAAAATCTTGGGTGTTTGCCAATGGTCTGGGAGACCAGGGTTCAATCCCAGATTGAGTCATACCAAAGATTCAAAAAATGATACCTGATGCTGCCTCCTTAATACTCAGCATTATAAAGTAGGGATCAAGGGTAAAGTGGACCAATCCAGTAAATGGAGTTGTGTCCTCCGCTACTAACCTTGGTGTCGTAGCTATTGAAAAGGGAGCTTTCAGGTCACCCTCCACTATAGTCGCCAACTTTACTTTTACTTTACTAGTAGAATAATTTTCTAAACAACATTTTACAGTCAAAAATGTAAATGTAGAAACCTTAGTCTTAAAAGTCAGATACATCTTGTATAATTAATTTACATGAACTAAATTAAAATTCTGAAGAAATACACATATCAGAGCCAGTTGGCAAACATTTACAAACTGGACATTTAGCTGGAACCTAGTGATTAGTAAAGTCACAGATGCATAGCAGGTAGTTTTAAAACTGTTTTGTTTACTGTTTGGTAATCATTTTGAAGTAAAACTCTATATCAAAGTTTAAGAGAAGGAAGACAATAGAGGAAATCAAACTGACATTCATCTTGTTAGCAAGGCTTAGAATTTGCTGATTGTATTCCCTGCTGATCTGTAAAAACCTCCCAAGAAAGGGTTATCCCAGGTATGACTCTAAACTGAATCTGAGGGTGAGGCTTTAATTCCGGAGAACTGGAGAATGTGAAGTACCCCATCATTGCCATTACAACTAGGTTCACACAGACCCAGAATGGTAAATAGACCTGTTTAAAAATCATTTGTATTTGATATGAGAGTGTAAAAAATATAAATAAATGAAAATATTCATTAGAAACAACACAAAAAAAAAGTAAATATGAATGTAGAATGAATGTGGTTCTCTAACCTGAAGGCATAAAATACTTTGAGATGGGCTGACATGCTGATAAAATCAACTAATCAAATTGATATGTTTTGAAATAAGAAATGAATTTTATTTTCCCATACAAAAACTTACTTGTGATAAGCAAGACATTTTTGGTTTTTTTCCCCAATTATATAAAGTGTATCAGTTAAATTTGTTTGTAAACTGATCATTGTAGTTTCATGGATAAATGCATTTTCTAAACATGTTTGTGCTGACAAATAGTGTTCGTTTTTTCATTTAAAATGCTTTACTTAAATCAAAGTTGTGGCTTTTGGCATTCCTGTGGTGTACTATAGCCTTAAATATGTTGTTCAAACTCAAATTACTTTTATGTTCATCTTAGATTTTCTTTAACTGCCTGGAAGTTTCCCCTGGACTTATCAAATTTATATGAAAGGACCACTGATTAGTAAAAGACAAACAACAAAAATTAAATAAATTAATTCAAATAAATATGGTCCAAAATTTAACTGATACTCACCCTATCCTTATCACCCTTGATTGAATGGAGCCCAAATCTGCTTGAAGGCCCCAGATGGGTGGATATAATTTATTTCTAGATGAATTGTATTTTATGAAAGTTGAGATGAAGTAGAGGATGTCCACCTGCCATATCATAGATTCAAGGAGAAGCATAAGCCCCTAGCACCAGCTGTGCTATGCTTAACAAATATCTTTGAAGTGTTAAGGTCACTGACAGGTATTTACAGTAACAGAGATCATAAAATGGTCAGTTGAAGATACTTGGATCACAAAAAAAAAATTTTCGTTCAATAAATTGATAAGCTATAATACAAGTTCACTTTTTTTTTCTTACTTCTTTTGTGGCATATAAAAACTTCAAATCTATTTTGGAAACTTAAAACTCTTTTTTCACAAAAACTTTTCTCCTAACAATGACCTTATGTTATAACTAGTTGAGAACAATTAAAAACAATAACCAAAAAATATTCTGATCCATTTCTCATTACTTTTGTTCATATCTCTCTCTCTCTCTCTCTCTCTATATATATATATATATATATATATATATATATATATAAGGTATTCTTCAATCTAGTAAATCTGGAGTAGGAAACAATTCTGTCAGGACAAATAAATTATTCAAATTTCGAATTCTTAAATATTCCTGGTAGAGAGCTCAATGTGAATAAATTTACAGAGCAAATATTATTTCCAGAAAAAAACAATATTCAGTAACATTAGGATGATAAATTTATTTCCATCCTGTTATGAGCATTGATATGAATCACAGACTCTAAAATAATTTTTAACTGGACTTCATTCGATCCAATAGAAAAAAAAAAAAAAATATATATATATATATATATATATATACACAGAGTTTCAGAAAAATTATAATCATTTAACTTTACCAATTTTCATTAGAATGAGTTCAAATTTTGACAGGATATGTACAAACCACTCAAAACTCTATGTTTAATGTTTTCTTTTTTGTTTTCAGATACATTAAATTCTGTTCCCTAGAAAATTAAAGGCATTTAAAAAATTAAATATATATTCGAAGTTGTTTCTACTCATGCTGTTAAAATTTGAGATCATTTGAACAAGAATTGGTTTACGAATAGATATCAATTTTAATAAAACAACATGTATATCTCAATATAAAATATTTTGAAACATTAGATATAGATATATATATATATATATGAAAGTGACACTCATGTCCAATCTAATTTTTTTTTTTTCAAAATAAAATGCACTTCGGAAGTAGCTTAAACAAAACATGTCAATTTGATTTTCCTTCTTTTGTTTTCTTTTTCTCATACTGTTGGATTTTATTCCAAACCTTACCAATCTAAGAATTTCCTTATATCGCTTTTCTATCTTTTTCTGACTCAATATCTTTTGCCTTTTGAATATCTCCATAAGAGATTGGTATCAATGCTTTATTTACTTGAATATCCAATTTCCTTGAAACTTACTTTTTTTTTGTATTATATGTAAATCTGCATCAGTTGACTATTCTATTTACTTGTCCTCTTCTCTTTGAATTTCAGAAACTTTCCCTTTAACCACTTCATGCCAATATTCTATTGTTGCTTTAAACTTCCTGTCAATATGCACAATATTAATTATGCAAAAACTGTACACACTTTCTTTGAAACTCCTAGTAAAAACTGATCAACTTTTTATCTACCATCAAATATAGTTTGCTATGAAAACATTTGTTGTTAAATATATGAAAGGAGCTAGTCTCTCTGATGTAGTGGCTAATGTGTTGGACAGTAGGTTTGAAGAAAGTGAGTTCAAACTCCAGTCATGCTATTCCATTCATTTTTGGACTAATACCTTTGGAAAAGGTATGAACCCCCTTATCCTTCCAGCTATGGGTTAAATAATGCCCCCGTTGCTCTTCTACAGAGATGGCTTTGGCATTAAATAATCCATGAAAGTTAATATGCCATTAAAATGAGAAACCAAACCTAAATATATTTTGTTACTTTACTCAGTGTCTATTTATCTTCTACATTTATTATCCTATTCACCCAACCCCTCCGCTCGGGCAGGATATGACACAAGGTCAATTTTTAAGCGGAGTTTAAAAGGTTTGAATTCAGAGTTTTCCTTCTCCTAGACTAGTTGCCTCACCAAGGCTGAAGAACCTAGTCTGTCCTACTATTTACCTATAGCTGGAGGGAGAATAATTGGATTCATACCTTTCCCAAGGGTATTAGTGCTATGTGAAATGCAATCAGTCAGGTCCAGGATTTGAACTTGTGTCGCCGTGTCCATAGCCTGTGACGATAACCATTACACCACAGGCACCTCCTAAACACCACGGGCACCTCCTACTTCTACATTTATTATTAACACGATAGAGTCTTATTTCCTTGTATGAAAAATTACAACAGGAATATGACCTTACTTTAGTGCAAAACTTGGCTTATGTATTTTTGCATTCAAATGATTTCGTATTCTTTGCAATGATATTTCTTATTAATGGAAAATACGATGGCTACAAAATATAAATATAGTTCATTCTTTAAACCATACTGTATATATATATATATATATATATATATATATATATATACTTATGTATTCATATTTACCCAACCCCTCCGCTCGGACAGGATATGACACAAGGTCAATTTTTGAAGCGGAGTTTAACAGGTTTGAATTCAGAGTTTTCCTTCTCCTAGACTAGTTACCTCACCAAGGCTGAAGAACCCAGTCTTCCCTACTATTTACCCATAGCTGGAGGGAGAATAATTGGATTCATACCTTTCCTGAGGGTATCAGTCTCGTCCAGGATTTGAACTTGTGTCGCCGTGTCCATTTCCCACGATGATAACCATTACACCACAGGCACCTCCTCCAATATATATATATATATATATGTATATATATACTTATGTATTAGTTATTATTCCTTATTAAGTTCTTTCTAGAATATAATCTCACTGCTATGATACAGTATCATTCATAAATGAGTACACAGCAAATCTTTTGCAAGTAGTAGTTTTTGAAACATTAGGAATATTTCCCAATCAAAATTATACTGGACATTGGCCTAGCGGCATGGGAGATCTGGGTTCAATCCCAGGTCGAGTCATACCAAAGACTTAAAAAATGGTACTTGATATTTCCTTGCTTAACACTCAGCATTATAAGGTACGTATCAAGGGTAAAGTGGGGCAATCCAAGGAAAGGAGTAGCGCCCTTCCTGACACCTTGATGTAGTAGCTATTGAAAAGGAAGCCTTCAGGTCGCCCTCGACTACAGTCGCCAACTTTACTTACTTTACAATCAAAATTGATATTATTAGGCATGATTTATTACCAAACTCTACAGCAGTGAAACTCTGTAATGAGAAATATAATTGTCTAAGGAGTGTACTTATTCTATTACATATTTGTATATTTTTAATTAGAGTTATTCATTGATTGGTTCTAGCGGAACGTCAATTCATCTGAGGTTATTTTATGTCTAGATGTTAGGCAATTGCATGCATAGAATCTTTATATTCATATTTTTAGAATCGCATACAGTTATATGACATCAAGTATTCCCATCTAATACAAATAATTGGCAAATAGATCTATTTGATCCATAGATGGTATCTTATTTGGTATTACTGCTCCCAGTTTGAGTGGACCTGAGAATAATGGAATGAAGAGTACTCCATACTCCTCACAGCTCAAAAATAGGAGCGTCACCACCAAATCTAGTTCAGTGTCATACCCAGCAACCTCTTTTACTATTCTGCAGGAATACAGACAGCATATTCTAAGCCGTACCATCAATGCAGTTAAAGAAATTCAATGCTGAAGAGTTTAGTAATAAATGATACCTGATAGTATCAATTTGATTGTACAATGTTCCACTGGATATAATAAAATCTTTCAACCTTTAGTTCAGATGAAAAATTTTCATAAAAAATTATAAGAGGTATACTTAGTTGTGGGTGATAAAGCACATCCGTGGTAGTCTTAACTTCCATCCTCCATCATGTATATCCCAGGAAGTGATTTTTTTTTCATTAGTCATGTAATATTCATTTTATACTATCTTCATATTCTTATGATTTTTAACTAAATTTGATATGGATCGTTTCTTAACTAGGAAAATGTATATTCTGACAGAAAATTATTTTTTTTTACTTCAATTTCTGAGACGACCAGATAAAAATAAATGAGATAACTTTTTATTAACTTTATATAAAAAAAAAGTAGATAGAAAAATCTTCTCCAACTTTTTCTCACAAAATATCTATGAAGAAAAAAAATTCCCTGGCATCTATGATCACAAATTTGCTTTATGGCTTTCAAATATCTCTAAATCTCACAAAATTCTTATTGCCTCAAGTTACTCCATCTTAACCATCAAATATCTTTTTAGATTATCAAATCTCTGTATCAGGAATTGACTGACTTTTTATTTTTCTTAATTTAAAAAAAAAAATTCTGACCTACCTTCCCACCCCTCATCCGTCATTGCACAAGATATCTCTCTATCCTTTCATCAATCAACCTTTATTACCTTTTGCTGAATCTATTCAAAAATCTAATTTGGTTCCCACTTCAAGTACATCTGATGCATTTTTACTTGAATTATCCTGCTCTTATTTCAAATTTCAATTTTCTTTTTGTCATAATAATTGCATACAATTATTTGTTTTAGACTAGAATTTTTTTTCCCTCTTAATTCCATTTGCCTTTTATCACAACACCCAGATCATCATTCCATGATAGAGTAATCAACATGGATCAAAAAAAAAAAAAGAAGAAAATTTCAGCCTTATTTTAAAGTATCATTTATACATTTGAATGGAGGCCTGTCAGAACTTCAGCTTTTTTTCCCGACTGCTTTGAAAGAGAGGGACTTATTATTTTTGTTATTATTGTTGCAGTTATCATTATTTTTATTATTTGTATATAACATGCATTTTTTTCATATTTTAAGGGGTTCATATTATACACAAGAACTAAATACTAACTTTTTATTTGGCTACATGCATCACTATATTGAGGTTAGTATAATCAAATGTAAATTATGTTTATGATCCAAAGTAACTGATATATAACACTTTTGTTTAATTTGTTGATAGAATGGAATGTATGTTTGTTTATGATTTTGTTTCTCCAAATAAGAGTTTATTTTTTTAACTGGCTCATTGACCTAGTAGGTAGAATGTTCGCCAATGGTCAGGGAAACCTGGGTTTAATCCCAGTTTGAGTCATACCAAAGACTTTAAAAATGGTACTTGACACCTCCTTACTTAACACTCGGCAATATAAGGTACGTACCAAGGGTAAAGTGAAGCCATCCAGGGAAAGGTGTAGTAGCTATTGAAAAAGGAGCCTTCTGGTCACCCTTGACTATGATTGCCAACATTTTTTGCCACTAGCTTTTTGCCTTTTTGTGAGAACATGCTAGTGCGTTTGCTCAAAATATTGAGTGAATGTTTGCTTTAAGTAAACTAAATGATATTTTTTAGTTGACAAAAAAAATATGAACTGAATTAAATGTTGAATACAAAAATTAGTTCCTATGAGTTCTAAAAAATTCAGTGTGTATTATAGACAGGGTACATTTTTTTTGTTTTTTTTTAAATTTTACATCCCTAATTAAGGGGTGTATTTACATCCCTAATTAAGGGATGCATTTTATACCAAATAGTTATGGTATTTCATGAGTATAATGCTTAGTAAGATGGGCTAACAGAGCATTATTGGTGAATTTAGTTATCACTGAGTGCCCCATATTTTTGGTTTTGTGCTTAGCTTAGTTAGCTTAGCTTAGTTATAAGCTAAGCTTAATAATTGAGTAGCATTAAATATCTATTATTAATCTTCATATCATTAGGAATGAGATTTTATAAGTACGAACCCAAATAAAATACTAGTCCAGTCACCTGGGGCTACAGATTACACCGACTGTGTCTCTGCAGACTCCTCCAATGAGTGTCTTGGATATTACACCAAACAATCTGATGGTGAGACTCCAATAAATCTGAAGCTTTGGGGAATGCAGAGTAACCCTTCATTGCCATTGCTTCCAAGTCCACTCTGGCCCAGAGTAGTAGCATATGATAGGCTCTTCTCAATGGGTTAAATAGAACTAAACTGCTTACTTATGCTAGACTGAATTGTTTGAAATAGAACTGTTTTGACATTTCAACTGTGTACTTATGCTAAACTGAATTTTTTGAAATAGAACTATTTTGACATTAAAACTGCATACTTCTACTAAACAGAATTGTTTGAAATAGAATTGTTTATATGTATAAAAATGGATTTGGCATTAAATAACTGACAATGGTTGATGTACTATAAAGCCAAACCAACCAATCAAATAAAATACCTGGATCTTGCCAGCGAGCTAAAAAACAGTGGAATGTGAGATGGTGAAATCAAATGTAGTTGGAGCCTTTGAAATGGACCCCAAGAGCCTGGAAAAAAGACTGAGAGAACTAGAGATCAGGAGAAGACCTAATATAATCCAAATGAGAACACTGTTAAAATCAGACTTGAGGAGTCTTGAGAGAAAATCTTCCAATTAGTGCTAGTATGAAAAACTTGCAAAGAGTAAAATAATGATGATAATTTTTCAAAAGCCTTCTTAAGCCTGATTTCGAGTCATATCTTGATCAACTTAAATAAAGATAAAAGATGAAGTTTGCTAAAAAAATAGATATTTAATCGTATAATCCTTTTTTTAGATGAACACATCTTAACTCTATTCTTACTAAGTTAAAGGTTATTTTAGAAATTGTTTCAGTCTTTAATTAGACCATTTCAATGATATTGTCCTTGGAATAATCTTCTTATGATGTGCCATTTCTGATATGTTACATTAACAAATGTACCAACAGCAGTGCAAAATATTAAAAAAAAACAACAAAAAATAACTTTGCTTAGTCAGTTGGGGTTGTAGAATACACTGAATGCACCTCTGCAGAGGGGTAAACCCCCCCCTAACGAGTGTCCTGGATATGACACTAAACAATCTGATGGTGAGGTTCCAGCAGTGCTGGAGCTTTGGGGAATGTGGAGTACCCCTTCATTGCCATTGCTCCCAGGTCCACTCTGGCCCGGGGTGGTAGCACCTGATCGGGCCCTATCTATTGGTTAAATAGAACTAACAGCATACTTATGAATTGTTTGAGTAAACTAAATAGCTTGAAATAGAAATGTTTTTGACAATTAAACTGTACTTACATTTAAACTACATGCTTATGCTTAACTGAATTATTTCAAATAGAACTGTTTTTCAACATTAAAACACTATTTACACTTAACTAAATTGTTACATATAACTGCTTGAATAGTTTGAAATGGAAATGTTTTTGACAATTAAACTGTGTACTTATGCTAAACTGAATTGTTTTAAATAGAACAGATTATTTACTTAAAAATGGATTTGGCATTGAATAACCAACAAAGGTTGATATGCCATAAAACCTACCAAACCAAACCAAACTATAAAAAAACTCACTTGGGGCTTAGTTAAATCATGCCTAAGCTCATTTTTTATCTTGTGAGTTTTAATGTTTTTTTGTTTTTTTTCTGAGTTAAGAGATCAACAGCTGACAGCTCTCTCAATCAAACATCCTTGTCTCTTTAAGAATATATATAAGTAGTAAGTAAAGTTGGCGATTGTAGTCAAGGGCAACCAGAAAGCTCCCTTTTTCCATAACAACTATGCCGAGGTGTAGGGGAGGGCACTACTCCTTTCCCTGGATTGCTCCACTTTACCCTTGATACATACCTTATATTGTTGAGAGTTAAGCAAGAAGGTATCAAGTACCATTTTTAAAATCTTTGGTATGACGCGACCTGGGATTGAACCCAGGTCTCCCGGACCATTGGCGAACACTCTACCCACTAGACCAATATATATATATATAAAAGATAAATGCAAATGAGAAAAGTTTGCCAAAAAGTTTGGTGCTGCTCTGGCAAAGTAGGTTTAAAACCCATAAACATATAAAATCAGGGACAATGGACCCTCTCGCCTAAAAAATTTCCATTTCAACATGTGACTGTATACCACTATATATGAGTAAATATGATTGATTGGCCACTTTTCTCACTTTTCTGTCTGATGATTGTGCACACCACTTGAAACTTCTAGTGACCAACTTCTAGTGTCCATTATACATATATATATATATATATATATATATATATATATATTTCATTTATTCTTTTTTTGGTTTTAATGGCATATCAACCCTCTAGGGCTACTCAATGCTAAAGCCATCCTTATAGAAGAACAGAAGTGGTACTATTTAGCCCATAGCTTAAGGGATAAAAGGGTTCATGCCTTTCCTAAGGGTATTAGTCTGAACATAAATGTAACAGTGCAACTGGAGTTCGAAATCACTTACTATGGGGTTGCAGCCCAGCATATTCATCACTACACTGCTGTGACTCACCCATTATAGAAAATATATACATTAATATATATTACTTCGTAGAGTTCTGGAGATCTGAAGAGACTTCAGAGGAAAACTACCAGTCAGTGTTGTGAGGGAAAACTCACAAGAAGTAAAATAATAATAATTCGCCGTTTGAATTTCTCTAAAATTTTACCAATCACCCATGCCAAATGCTGTGAAGAACGGTGCTGCTCTTTTGACAATTCCAAGTGGACATTTTCAGCATTCTCTTCCATCTTGGCTCCAAGATTCTTGGCAAGTCTGATGTCAGGTAAATTTTCTGTTCACCTGCCAAATCCATCATTTCAGAAAAGATCAAGCTTTTCCAAACCAGTGTGCTTGTTCTGAATGTGGCACTTGGGATCCGTTTCTTCATGAATGAGTCAGCCATCAAACGTCACAAAAAGAGGCAAAATATTTATGCATGCACAGCTCATATGGTTGTGCTGAACAACTCCTGTTGTAGTCGTCAGAAAAATCTGAGAAGACCATATTTATGATTGTCAATAATGAAAGGTTCTATCAACAGCAGAATTCATGCTTTTTTTTTTTTTCAAAATGACACATACAGCCGCAAAGAAAAGTCAATTATAATCACAAGATACTTTTTTTAGATGGATGCTTTCACTCAACAGCATTAAAATTAGACAATAATTTGATTTACTATTATCAGTAAATATTGCTGGGGGGACTAAATGGAGTGGTCTCCCTTGTCACAACATTTGAGGAATGCTCCCACATCACTAGTCCTTTTTGGTTATGTGACAAAGTAAACCAGGGAATCTGTCTCTTTCATGAACAGGACTTCAGAAGTAATTGACTTAGTCGTTTTACTCCTCAGCCGCAAGCACATAGTGCCTCCACATTTTACTGGACCTGGGAAGAGTTAGTGACTTCCATCTTTTTACTGCATTCAAGTTCCTTGAACACATTGTGTTTTTTTTTATGATGGGAGATGGGAACCTAGTTCCCACCTTGTAGGTTGTGGTATTAAATGTTATATATTGTTAATTGACATGTCTATACTTTTTCCTACTGAATATTCTGTGTTAGGTTACTCTCTTTTGGATAACCTAACGTATTATAAGAAAGGGGGTGTTATCTATGAGTCAACACCTCATTAAAATTTATAATATCATTATCATCAAGGTATACCAACAGCATAGATTCCCTTGACATACTCTCACCATCTGTTCTGATTGGTCATCGCTCTTGGCAAGTTTTCTGTATAAAATAACAAATGTTAAAGTCCCTATTTAGAGATTGTTATAAACCACACGATGCATAAAATATGGACAATTACAAAGATTTCTGTTTTAGATAAACTGAGTTTTTGTTAGTGGTTTATTTCTGGTACCTTGCCAGGCATGTAAGGGGTTAATGATTCTCCTCAGGCTATAATTGCTTTGCAGCAGTGAATTTAACACTCAGTGAAATACCGATGGGACAAGCATTTTTTTGATAGAGCCACATGAGTTTTCATATGTGTGTAGCTCACTGTTATAAAACGACTTTGTGTCATACATTGATTTGGTGAGAAGTTGGTTAAATATCTTCTCAACTATTTGCCTGGTGAATCTGGGTCTCTATTACTTTTCATTGTTAGCACCTTGTGGTGACTGGACTTTTACATATGGGATCTTGACACTTGAGACAGCATCCAGTATCTGCGCAAGATTTTGTAAGTTGGTCCGCTAGTGATTAATGTGTAAGTGTCTATTACTTATGAATTTATTCTTGCTTCTCCAATTATGCCCAGCATATCTTGCTCGTTTTTTTAAAGGTTTGTGAGATGAGAGGTAAGTGGCCATATAGCAGCTACTTTGTATAGTGCTGCTTCCTGTAATTGTTGAAAAAGCACACTGTTGTGGAGTTTTCACTTAGCTTTTTCTCCTAGTGTTTCATTAAAGTCTAGGTGTTGCAACTGTACAGTAGTACCGACTTGGTTACAGCTTGGAAGAATTCCTGTTTCATTTTATCAAATTTCTACATGGTTGTTAAACCTGTTAATCGCAGCCCATGCCTTATCTCTGTTTTTGTTGCCATCACTTTCAGCTGCTGAGATATTGCTACCGAGATGTATATAAAAGCAAGATAGGCTTTAAAAATTACCCTAATAATTTGAAGTTTCAGTAACAACAAAGAATAATGTTTTAAAATGCATTTATTATTTCTTTGCTGGTCATTTTGTTATATTTTTTAGACATTAAAGGATTATTTTTCAGTGTCCTTCTAATACCATCATATCTAGTTTTTAAGATCAGAGAGAAAAATGTTTTGAAGAGAAAATGCATTTTTATTGCTTTTATCAAGAAGTTTCAGAATGCTTCAACAAAATTTGTTTGCATTATTTAATTTTGTCAAAGACAAACAGTGAAAAAAATTAAATGAGAAGAAATGAATGTGAAGAGAAAGGAGAACAATAGATGAATTCAATAGAGCAGACAAGAACTGAAAAATGTAGGCAAAGAAAAAAGGAAGATTTAAAAAAGAATTAAAAAAGAGAAAAGGATGAAAAAAAATCAAGGAAGATATTGAAAAAAAAAAGATCAAAATGGATTGAAAAAGAAAGGAAAAGGATCTAAATGGATTGAAAAAGAAAGGAAAAGGATCTAAATGGATTGAAAAAGAAAGGAAAAGGATCTAAATGGATTGAAAAAGAAAAGGAAAGGATCTAAATGGATTGAAAAAGAAAAGGAAAGGATCTAAATGGATTGAAAAAGAAAGGGAAAGGATCTAAATGGATTGAAAAAGAAAGGGAAAGGATCTAAATGAATTGAAAAGGAAAGGGAAAGGATCTAAATGGATTGAAAAGGAAAGGAAAGGATCTAAATGGATTGAAAAAGAAAGGGAAAGGATCTAAATGGATTGAAAAAGAAAGGGAAAGGATCTAAATGGATTGAAAAAGAAAGGAAAAGGATCTAAATGGATTGAAAAGGAAAGGAAAGGATCTAAATGGATTGAAAAAGAAAGGGAAAGGATCTAAATGGATTGAAAAAGAAAAGGAAAGGATCTAAATGGATTGAAAAAGAAAGGAAAAGGATCTAAATGGATTGAAAAGGAAAGGGAAAGGATCTAAATGGATTGAAAAAGAAAAGGAAAGGATCTAAATGGATTGAAAAAGAAAGGGAAAGGATCTAAATGGATTGAAAAAGAAAGGAAAGGATCTAAATGGATTGAAAAAGAAAGGAAAAGGATCTAAATGGATTGAAAAGGAAAGGAAAGGATCTAAATGGATTGAAAAAGAAAGGAAAAGGATCTAAATGGATTGAAAAAGAAAAGGAAAGGATCTAAATGGATTGAAAAAGAAAAGGAAAGGATCTAAATGGATTGAAAAAGAAAGGGAAAGGATCTAAATGGATTGAAAAAGAAAGGGAAAGGATCTAAATGGATTGAAAAAGAAAGGGAAAGGATCTAAATGGATTGAAAAAGAAAGGGAAAGGATCTAAATGGATTGAAAAGGAAAGGGAAAGGATCTAAATGGATTGAAAAGGAAAGGAAAGGATCTAAATGGATTGAAAAAGAAAGGGAAAGGATCTAAATGGATTGAAAAAGAAAGGGAAAGGATCTAAATGGATTGAAAAAGAAAGGAAAAGGATCTAAATGGATTGAAAAGGAAAGGAAAGGATCTAAATGGATTGAAAAAGAAAGGGAAAGGATCTAAATGGATTGAAAAAGAAAAGGAAAGGATCTAAATGGATTGAAAAAGAAAGGAAAAGGATCTAAATGGATTGAAAAGGAAAGGGAAAGGATCTAAATGGATTGAAAAAGAAAAGGAAAGGATCTAAATGGATTGAAAAAGAAAGGGAAAGGATCTAAATGGATTGAAAAAGAAAGGAAAGGATCTAAATGGATTGAAAAAGAAAGGAAAAGGATCTAAATGGATTGAAAAGGAAAGGGAAAGGATCTAAATGGATTGAAAAAGAAAAGGAAAGGATCTAAATGGATTGAAAAAGAAAGGGAAAGGATCTAAATGGATTGAAAAAGAAAGGAAAAGGATCTAAATGGATTGAAAAGGAAAGGGAAAGGATCTAAATGGATTGAAAAAGAAAAGGAAAGGATCTAAATGGATTGAAAAGGAAAGGGAAAGGATCTAAATGGATTGAAAAAGAAAAGGAAAGGATCTAAATGGATTGAAAAAGAAAAGGAAAGGATCTAAATGGATTGAAAAAGAAAAGGAAAGGATCTAAATGGATTGAAAAAGAAAAGGAAAGGATCTAAATGGATTGAAAAAGAAAGGGAAAGGATCTAAATGGATTGAAAAGGAAAGGGAAAGGATCTAAATGGATTGAAAAAGAAAAGGAAAGGATCTAAATGGATTGAAAAAGAAAAGGAAAGGATCTAAATGGATTGAAAAAGAAAAGGAAAGGATCTAAATGGATTGAAAAAGAAAGGGAAAGGATCTAAATGGATTGAAAAAGAAAAGGAAAGGATCTAAATGGATTGAAAAAGAAAGGGAAAGGATCTAAATGGATTGAAAAAGAAAAGGAAAGGATCTAAATGGATTGAAAAAGAAAAGGAAAGGATCTAAATGGATTGAAAAAGAAAAGGAAAGGATCTAAATGGATTGAAAAAGAAAAGGAAAGGATCTAAATGGATTGAAAAAGAAAGGGAAAGGATCTAAATGGATTGAAAAGGAAAGGGAAAGGATCTAAATGGATTGAAAAAGAAAAGGAAAGGATCTAAATGGATTGAAAAAGAAAAGGAAAGGATCTAAATGGATTGAAAAAGAAAAGGAAAGGATCTAAATGGATTGAAAAAGAAAAGGAAAGGATCTAAATGGATTGAAAAGGAAAGGGAAAGGATTGAAAAGGAAAGGGAAAGGATCTAAATGGATTGAAAAGGAAAGGGAAAGGATCTAAATGGATTGAAAAAGAAAAGGAAAGGATCTAAATGGATTGAAAAAGAAAAGGAAAGGATCTAAATGGATTGAAAAAGAAAAGGAAAGGATCTAAATGGATTGAAAAAGAAAAGGAAAGGATCTAAATGGATTGAAAAAGAAAAGGAAAGGATCTAAATGGATTGAAAAAGAAAAGGAAAGGATCTAAATGGATTGAAAAAGAAAGGGAAAGGATCTAAATGGATTGAAAAGGAAAGGGAAAGGATCTAAATGGATTGAAAAAGAAAAGGAAAGGATCTAAATGGATTGAAAAGGAAAGGGAAAGGATCTAAATGGATTGAAAAAGAAAAGGAAAGGATCTAAATGGATTGAAAAAGAAAAGGAAAGGATCTAAATGGATTGAAAAAGAAAAGGAAAGGATCTAAATGGATTGAAAAAGAAAGGGAAAGGATCTAAATGGATTGAAAAGGAAAGGGAAAGGATCTAAATGGATTGAAAAAGAAAAGGAAAGGATCTAAATGGATTGAAAAAGAAAAGGAAAGGATCTAAATGGATTGAAAAAGAAAAGGAAAGGATCTAAATGGATTGAAAAAGAAAAGGAAAGGATCTAAATGGATTGAAAAGGAAAGGGAAAGGATCTAAATGGATTGAAAAAGAAAAGGAAAGGATCTAAATGGATTGAAAAAGAAAAGGAAAGGATCTAAATGGATTGAAAAAGAAAAGGAAAGGATCTAAATGGATTGAAAAAGAAAAGGAAAGGATCTAAATGGATTGAAAAAGAAAGGGAAAGGATCTAAATGGATTGAAAAGGAAAGGGAAAGGATCTAAATGGATTGAAAAAGAAAAGGAAAGGATCTAAATGGATTGAAAAAGAAAAGGAAAGGATCTAAATGGATTGAAAAAGAAAAGGAAAGGATCTAAATGGATTGAAAAAGAAAAGGAAAGGATCTAAATGGATTGAAAAGGAAAGGGAAAGGATCTAAATGGATTGAAAAAGAAAAGGAAAGGATCTAAATGGATTGAAAAAGAAAAGGAAAGGATCTAAATGGATTGAAAAAGAAAAGGAAAGGATCTAAATGGATTGAAAAAGAAAAGGAAAGGATCTAAATGGATTGAAAAGGAAAGGGAAAGGATCTAAATGGATTGAAAAAGAAAAGGAAAGGATCTAAATGGATTGAAAAAGAAAAGGAAAGGATCTAAATGGATTGAAAAAGAAAAGGAAAGGATCTAAATGGATTGAAAAAGAAAGGGAAAGGATCTAAATGGATTGAAAAAGAAAAGGAAAGGATCTAAATGGATTGAAAAAGAAAAGAAGATACAGGAAATGATTAAAAAGGATTACAAAAAGAAAGAAAGATAGTGAAAAGGATTAAAAAAGAAATGAAGAAATAGAAAAGGATTAAAAAGGATTACAAAAAGAAAGGAAGAGTAAGAAAAGGATTAGACAAGAAAAGAAGATATAGAAAAGGATTAAGAAAAAGGAATATATGGAAAAGGATTAAAAAACAAAGGAAGATAGAAAGGATTAAAAAAGATTATAAAAAGGAAGATATAGAAAAGGATTAAAAGGGATTAAAAAAGAGTAACATATAGAAAAGTATTGAAAAAAGAAAGGAAATTATATAAAGGATTAAAAGAAAAAAGATAGGGTTTGTTTATTTGGTTTAATGGCATATCAACCCTTCATGAATATTTAATGCTCTAATCCTGGTTAAAAACATATTATAATATGATTTTTAAGTGAATTGTTTAGAGGTAACTTTTCAAACAAGCCAGATCTGATTTGTTCACACAACTAAATGGTTTAAAGTAGTACTATTTAATATTATTAACTCAATTTAATATTTATCATTGGTTTGCACACAGTTAAATGGTTTGAGGTATAGTAAACGATTAGATAATTCGATTTGATTTATAAAAGAGACTCTTACAGGTACTATCACTCCAGGTCAGAATGAACCTGGAAGTAATGGCAATGAAGGAGTATTATATATTCTCTTCTACTCCAGAATTGGAGCCTCACCATCAGATAGTTTAATGTCATATCCAGGATACTCATTAGGGTGATGGGGGTCTTACGCCACTGCAGAGATGAAGTCGATGTATTCTACAGGCCCAGCCAATAAGGCTGGTCTATATAGAAATGAATCAGAAAAGAAAGGAAAATATAGAAAAAGATTACAAAAGTAAGCTAAATGTAGAAAATAGATTAAAATAAAAAAGATCTAAAAAGGAAAAAAATATTGAAAAGTTTTTAAAAAGAAAGGAAAATCCAAGATATTTAAATGAAAGAGAAAAGAAAAACTTCTATGATTAACAGAAGAATGAAAAAAACAGTGTTGAAGAAAAAAGGCAGACAGTGAAGGGGAAAAATATGATTAAAAGAAAAATGAAGGAAATTTTGAAAAAAAAAAGAAAAAAAGGAAAACTTAATATTAGAATGAGAAAGGTTTAAAGAAAGAAGAAAATGAAAGAAGAAAAATATGTTATAGAAAATAATGAAGAAAAAAAAGAATTAAAAAAAATATCTGGAAAGCATGAAAGAAAAACATTCAAGAAAATTTAAAAATATCGTCAAAAAATAAATCAATAGAATGAAATAAAAAACACAAAAAATTCTTTTGCTGATAAGCTTACATCAGAGCATTGGCATGAAGAACGTCTTTGCTCTTGTGTCTGTATACACTTTCTGACGGCATTAGTTGCTTTTAATGAAAAGCAGCCACACGTCCCACTGGACAACAATAATGTTTTCTTTTAGAAATGAACTGCATGTCTGATCACTGCGATCCAGACACTGGCTAGGCAAGATGGAGCCATCCGTTATTTTGATGCAACTAGTGAATAATCTGTCGTCAACTTTGACCTGCTTAACTTGCAGTGTATAATATTGCACAAATTATAAGTATATAACACTGTTTTCATAATATTCATCATCAAAATGACTCCTAAACAAACATGAGAATGCAAGTGAAAATCAAATCATCTTATTCTGTATGAAAATACAATGAAAAAGGCTGATTTGAAAGCTAGTCTTAATTTCAAATGAGGCAACCCATGAAACCATTGCGTTCTTTTGTAACATCAATCTATGAAATTGATGTTTCTACATATCAAAAGGGAATAATTACTATTAGCATTTTATGACATTGAACAAAAATGCAGATCTCAGAAGATCATAATTCAGTTACAACCTGGACAAAAAATTACTTTATTCCCTAAGTAAGGGTATTTTAAATGTCTTGCTCTAATAAAAAATTCAATATTATGTGCTATTTTGGTTGAGTTAGGGATATATATATATATATATATATATATATTCATTCTTTTTCATTTAAAAATGATTTTTTTCAGATGAGACATCATATACTAACAACATCCTGATGATAGTTAAAAAAAAAGAAACTGAAAAATTAAAAATTGGCTTATCATTTATACATATATATTTTATAAGAACTATTCCATTTTTTGGTCTATTATCCTTCATTTTTTATGTTTTTATCTCAGTGTTTCAGCTTATGTATTCTTTAGCCTTCTGCATCAGGTCTTAGTTGACAATAGTTTAAAATTTCTTTTACTGAAACATTTTAGAGATGTAAATTTCAACATTTTGAGTTGATGCTGAAATATTTTAGTCCTTTTGGAAAGAAAGAAAGAGAGAACATAATAAAGATTTGAAAAAATAAACAGCCATTTAAAATATATACTAATTGGCTCATTGACATAATGGTTAGAGTGTTTGCCAATGGTCTAAGATACTTGGGTTCTCTCCCAGGTCGAGTCATACCAAAGACTCAAAAAATGGTACCTGATGCCTCCTTGCTTAATGCTCAACTATCATAAGTTATGGATCAAGGGTAAGTGGAACAATCCAGAGAAAGGAGTAGCGTCTCTACTACATTTCGGTGTAATAGCTATTGAAAAGTTTATAAGTCCCTAAAATTTACTCTGAATTGTCTGGAAAGGACACACGGCACAGTGGATAATCCATTTGGTTGGAAAGTGCTTCTGAGTGAAATCATCTGGACGTTCTAGGTTCAATCCCAACAACTGTTAAGAATAACAAGGAATACTTTGTATAATTTAACACTTGTAGCCGGTCATGGGTTACAGAATTTGAACAGTCTACCCCTGTGGATCAAATAAAGGGTTCAGTTCAATATTCTTTGTGGGCTCCAGAGTTTGACATGAAACACCTGAAGAAGACTGAAGGATATATCAGCTGAAACATTGTGAGTATAAAAATATAGTAAAAGTAAGTTGGTTTTAGAAGTCTAGTCGACATGGAATCAACCTATTGGGTGGTAGTCAAATTATTTAACCTGTAAAATAAACTGATGAATGTTCACCAAACAGACATAAGCAAAATACTGCTTTTTTCCACCTCAAACTTAGTTTCTTATATGCTCATTAAATCTCGCCACTTCACATGGGCTTATCATGTTCTCCTCCATAAAACAAGTCACACCTCTTGCGTCCTTTTCTTCTGGTTTCCGTGTGTTGGTAGCAGAGAGAGCACACCTTCTGTTTCTTCGAGGTAAGATTGTTCGTGGAATTACTACTACAGATTTATTGGCCAAAACATTGTGAGTATAAAAACATAGTAAATGTATGTTGGCGACTTTAGTCGAGGGTAACCTGAAGGCTTCTTTTCAATCGCTACTGCACCGAGGTGTAGGGAAAGGCACTGAGGTCAATAGTCTGAATATTTGAAGGTGCATACAATAAGTTTCCAGACTTTTTTCGTATGGGCATTTAAAATTGTTATAGACTCTTGAAAATTCATTATATTATTGCTATACATCTTATGAGATGACTGACCAATTTTTATGATTTCAGGTTCAAATGAACAGCGACAACAGGAATTGGAATACACCCTACTAAGGCCTGATTGTCACTGCTGGTTAATTTCAAACATGCAATCTGACACTTTAGAAGAACGATATGCAATAAAATTCTGTTTTAAACTTGGAAAAAATGCCACAGAAATGTATGGAATGCTTCAGATTGCATGAATTGAGAATCAGTTTTTGAGTAGCATAAGAGATTCAAGGAAGTCAAGGAGTCTGTGAGGGATGATGAGAGGTGTGGGAGAAGTAAGGAAGTCAATACACCAGAGTTGATTTGCCAAAGGGTTAGGGTTAGGGTTACTATGTTGAGGTTTTAAGGGAGTTCAGCAAGAGATTCTATGGGAAGAGGCCAGCACTCTTCAAATCTGGTCAGTGGCATTTCCACATCCACAACTCAATCTTTGTCACAGACTATTTGACCAAGATGGGCATCAAGACAGTTCCTTACCCTCCCTATAGTCCAGACCTTACTCCCTGTGACTTTTGGTTATTCCCTAAGCTCAGAGGCTGTTGTTATGAGATAATTGTGGAGATGAAAGAGGCTGTGATGAAGGTCACTGACACACTCACATAAGAGGACTTCCATGGGGAGTTCCAGAAGTTTTTGGAACGGTACAACAAGTGCCTTGCAGCCGGAGGAGATTACTTTGAAGGGGACTAGAGTTTCATGTGTGTACTATCAATAAAAGTGCCCATACGAAAAAAGTCTGGAAACTTATCATATGCACCTCGTATCAAGCTTCATCTCAAAAGTTTTGATAAATATGTGCTCATAAATTCTCATACAAACTAAGAATTTTAATGATAGACTAGATGATCTGTGAAGCTTTTCAGTCCCTGCTGTAACAGCTGTCCATGATGATACTGATGCTTCTATCTAGGAAACTGGGGCTGTAGAATACACTGATTGCACCTCTGCAGAGGGGTAAGACCCCCCCTAACAAGTGTCCTGGATATGACACTAAACAATCTGATGGTGAGGTTCCAGCAGTGCTGGAGCTTTGGGGAATGCAGAGTACCCCTTCATTGCCATTGTTCCCAGGTCCACTCTGGCCCGGAGTGGTAGCACCTGATAAGGGTCCTATCTATGGGTTAAATAGAATTAACAGCATACTTATGCTAAAATGAATTGTTTGAGTAAAACTGAATAGTTTGAAATAGAAATGACTTTTATAATTAAGCCGTACTTACATTTAAACTGCGTGCTTATGCTTAACTGAATTATTTGAAATAGAACTGTTTTTCGACATTAAAACTGTATTTACACTTAACTGAATTGTTACATACAACTGCTTGAATAGTTAGAAATAGAAATGTTTTTGACAATTAAACTGTGTACTTATGCTAAACTGAATTGTTTTAAATAGAACAGATTATTTACATAAAAATAGATTTGGCGTTAAATAACCTACAAAGGTTGATATGCCATAAAACCCAACAAACCAAACCAAACTATTTAGGAAAGTGTGAATAATTTTAATTTGTATTCTATATTTATCTCAGTTATATTGAAAATTTGAAAGATTAAAAAATGATGTTCAATATAAAACTCCAAAATATTTTCATCCATTACAAAATAGACTGGAGATCACTTTAGAGCATTGGGTGCCCCTTTCATATGGCCTTGTGCCACATCTAAGCAAAAAGTTTAGTAAATTACCACTTTAGAGCATTTTAAGTGTATTACTCTGCTAAAAATCTCACTATGATGCGCAATTTTTCTTGGTTACTTTGTACAGCTACCTCTCTCTCTCTCTCTCTCTCTCTGTCTATATATATATATATTTTCACATACATACAGATACATACATAATGAAGATTTCACTTATATATCAATGGATGTATACACTTTTAGTCTTTCTTCTTTTCCTCCTATTGACTGAAAAGTAGAAGAATGTTTCCTTCAATATATCTAAGATGAGAACAAAAAACTTCATGGCAGAAATTAGGAACTGCCAGAGAAAATAAACAAGAAATTTTATATTTGCTGACTTTTCTTTTCTTTTTTGACGTGTGTAAATCTAGAGCTTCCTACATTTCATTACTCTATCAACCAAGAAACATATGGAACCATTTGGAAGTCTTAAAACATTCAAACAATGAGGCTCAACTCTGACAGTTATGTAATACGATGAACAGCAGGTGGGGGGGGCAAACCCATTAAGGATATTTGGTACTCATATCCATCCCATCAGCATTTTTTAACCCACATCAGGACTCAGGTCTTAACTAAAGTTGGTAAAATATGGGGAGTAATGGGTCTTACTCTACTACTCTAGCCCATGATGGGCTGACTGGAAATTGGTTTGGTTTCTTTGTTTAATGGCATATCAACCTTTGTAGGTTATTTAATGCCGAAGCCATTGTCTGAGAAGAACAGTAGTGGTACTATTTAACCCATAGATGGGAGGATAAGGGGGTTCATACCTTTCCCAAGGGTATTTGCCCGAAAGTGAACGTAATAGTGCAACTGGAGTACGAACTTGCTTACTACGATTCTGCAGTCCATCACTTTAACCATTACACCACGAGGACACTCCCTTTAGAAATTGGAATTCAATGTTGTTCTTCTCTTAGACTGATTTTCTCAATAAGACTAAATAGCTTAGTTTGTCTCTCCCATTTCACCCACAGATGGGGGTAAATGAAAGGTAACAGGGTTTTTATTTAATTTAGGGGTGTTAATCAAAACAAGATTTTTAGAGTTAATTTCATATGGTTTTTACTAAATGTATCCATCGTTTCATCTATTAAATTTTCAAACCTTCATAGAACTTTGTGAACATCCTGAATGCTTGGTTATAATGTGATGGTTAATAAGTTCATCTCTCAGATCAATCCCTGATGGATACTAAGTTTGATCCTCCCTAGATTCCCTCTGCTAAGTTTGCAAAATAATTCTAAGCATATATACGTATATGTGTGAATATAAAATAAGAAAAATAACCTAAAGACTAAGATATTAAAAGGATGTCTTTATTCATATATGAATAAGATACCAATGTTTAATATTTCAGTTTTTTTGTTACACCATCTTCAGGGAAACATTAGTTTGTGATATGTCTTATACAAAAATTATAACCATTTTTTTTTATTTGAAAATAATTTTCAGATGAGACATTATATACGAACGTTCCCCTGAAGATAGTTGAGCCAAAAAACGGAAATGTTAAAATTTGGTATATTATTCATATGTAAGTAAATACGTCCTCTGAATATCTATTTTTTTCCATATTTTATATGTACATACAATCAGATTTATTTCCATTTTTCCCTTATATAACTATGTCCTTGGGCTAAACTAAGCTGAGCTTAGCAAAAAATAGCTAAATATGAACACCTAAAAAGCCATGAAATTTTAGAAATACTCAAACCTAGTTTTGTGGTGATAACAATTTGGCATTTTTCAAAATCACTAAAATCCTTTGCCCTGTTCATGACAATCACATTAAACATATTGATGCAAATTACTTACTGTTGGCCAGTATATGTCAGAGTCTGATATGTGCAGTTATTAAAAGACAGTAACTATCATTCTTGCCACATGTTGCTGATCTTATTTTGCTTGGAGGAATAGTTAGTTTATATGGCATGTCAAAACTTATTAGATCATTTGATCCTGAGTTCAGGTTTATTTTTGGTAACTAATGAAAATCATTTGTAATCAATTGTAGATTCAAGTAAAAAAAATAATTCATATACAATTATATGCTTTCAAGTTACTGTTCCAGTGCAATTATCATCTGTTTGCATGTAGTTATATTATTTCAGTATTCTTATCTAATGCAAATAATTTTAAAACAAATAAATTTGACCAATACATGAGACCATAACAGATACTACCATTCTGGGTCAGAGTGGACCTGGGAGTAATGGTATTGAATGGGTACTACACGCTTCTCCAAGTTCCAGAACTGGAGCCTCACCCCTTGATGCAGATTAATGTTATACCTAAAACATCACCTTTTTGGGGGGACAGTCTTCAAAATCTGTAGAGGATTTTGTTGGTGTATTCTTGGTCCTGTCGATTAGTCTTGTTTTAGCTCATCAATTTATACTTATCTTTATGAACTTGTGAAGAGTAAAAAAAAATATTTTGTATTGAATGTGTAAGAGGTGATATTTTCATTTTTGTTGTGTAACAGGAATGCATTTCAGAGCAATTTAAATCTTTTCTGCTAAAGAAAACAAATATTTAAAAAAAAAAAAAAAAGAAAAGAAAAATAATCCAAATATCAAGCAATTTAACAAAAAAATATTCAAATTCGGCTTCAAACCAAAGTCACTCAACAAAAGGGAAATCAAATCATTTAATGTAGATTTCATTAGCAATTCAAATGAAGAACTGTCAACTGCTTAAAGCAAATTTTGTGGTTTCCTTTTTTAGTTTAGAGTAGAAAAAACACTTTTTTTTAAAGCTGACACAGTAAAATTGTTAATGGTGCCAAGAGTTTAAAAATGCCATTTTTTTAAAAATATAAAGTAAAAATATCAAACAAGACAAAAAAAAAACATGTAGGAGTGAAATATGCAAGACAATATTTTTGCTGTTGAATGAAATTTAAAATGAGTCTTTTTTAATATTACACGAACATATTTTTATTGGCTCCTATAGCTTGAGATCTTATTTCTGTATAATTCAATAAAAAAATCAAATGAAAGCCATAGGAATAAAAACAAAAAAAATGTAATAAATTAAGTTTGCTCGGTTTTATGATATGTCAGACCTTGTAGGTTTGTTTTGGTTTTATGGCATATCAACTATTCTTGGTTATTTAATCCCAAATCTTGTTTATACATATATATGGAATATATATGATTTGGTTTGGTTGGGTTTTATGGCACATTAACCATTGTAGGTTATTTAATGCCAAATCCTTTTTATACATATATATTGAATATATATGATTTGGTTTGGTTTGGTTTGGTTTGGTTTTATGGCATAGCAACCATTGTTAGTTATCTAATGCCAAATATTGTTTATACATATATATGGAATATATATGATTTGGTTTGGTTGGGTTTTATGGCACATCAACCATTGTAGGTTATTTAACACCAAATCCTTTTTATACAAATATATTGAATATATATGATTTGGTTTGGTTGGGTTTTATAGCATATTAACTATTGTAGGTAATTCAATGCCAAATCCTCTTTATACATATATATTAAATATATATGATTTGTATACATAAGTCTAGAAAGTTAAATAGTTCCATGTATTGCTATGTATTACTAACAATTCAATTAAACAGTTATTTGTTTACACACAGTTAAATGAACAAACTATTCTGTTTAAAACAATTCAATTTAGCATAAGTCTACAAAGTTAAATGGTTCCAAGTACTGCTATGTATCCTTAACAATTCTTTTAAAAAGCAGTCATTTATTTACACATAGTTAAATGATTAAACAGTTCAATTTCTAAAAATTCAATTTAGCCTAAGTCATTTGTTTGCACTCAGTTTAAATGTCAAACAGTTCTATCTGACCCATTGATGGGACCCTATCAGGTGCTACCATTCCAGGCTTGAGTGGATCTGGGAGCAATGGCAATGAAGGGGTACTTCACATTCCCCCAAGGTCCAGCATTACAAGATCCTTACCATTAGATTGTTTTGTGGCATATCCAAGACACTTGTTGGGAGGAGGGATCTTACTCCTCTGCAGAGATGCAGTCAGTGTATACAACAGCACCAGCTGACGGGGCTATCCCTCGGGTTATTTAATTCTAAAATCTTTTTTTCTTATCAGCAATTAAATGGTTTCAAAAAACTAATGAGAATTTATAAACAATTATAAGCTTAAGCAATTGTTTTAATACAAATATTTTCCATGCAATTTCTGGTTCTAATTATTCCTATCTAATAATGAAAATTTATATCCAATCATGGTTTCAAATAACTATTTCTGTAACACCAAAACACCAAATAGAATGTGTGTAATGTTGCCTCACCAACCAGGCACCATTGTGAATATTAACAAGCATTGCACTTCTCAAATACAAGACAGACTTGTTGCTTCAAAATATGAAAGACTTTATTTTTGACTGTGACATTTTATACAGCAGTTGTCATCCTCAACACAACCGAAGTAGTTAAAGGTATTAGTTCTCAGAGAAATGCTATCAGATAAAGGGGTAGTTGACAAACAAGAACACCCAACTTCAATTTCTTCATCCCTCTTACCTAAGAGGGCTTTCAACTAGCCATCTTTGCCGCTGAGCTCTGAACTGACCCCAAACTGACTAAATAATTCTGCTTATCTAATATATTTTAATTATCTTATACTCTAATGATATAAGGACATGCGTCTTTAACTTTTATGTGTGACATCAACTTCCTAAGTCAGCTGACATGAATTCAATTTTGTTTACTTTCCAATATCTGGCCAATTAGTGGATTTCAAAAACAACTTGTCAACTTAATAATCTGCCGACAAGTGCACAATATGACCTTTGCATGCGACCTACACTTACATTCAAAGTTCTTAGCCAACTGACAATTTCTTGATAGAAATGAAATAATTAACTAATACAATTATCATCCTTAATTATATTACATTTCTATTCAAAAATAATATTCTTGTTTTCAAAGTTTTATGGTTTTTAGTATTTCAAGCTATTATGCTGTTTCAAGAAACTGATAATAATAATAATTACAGTTTCAAGTAACTATTTTTAATAAAAATTAGTTTGTACACAGTTATATGGTTTCAAGTATTCCTGTCTAATACTAATAATTTTCAAACAGATCTATTTGACCTATGAACAGGGACTAACAGGTCAAAGCAAACCTGCAAGGAATATCAATAAAGAGGATACAATTTACTATCACATTAAAGGGACTATTTCTTTGATGTGGCCGCATCTCTCTGCAGGAGATGCAGTTGGCATATTCTTGGCTCTCCCCATCCAGAAAGAATAAAAAGAAACATTGTTAGATAAGTAAAAATAAAAATCTAGAGGCATTTAAAATAAACAAATATGAATAAATGAAAAAAATAGGTCAACAAAAAAGAGAGATAAAAAATATAGCAAAATAAAAACAAATTATATATATATATATATATATATATATATATATATATATATATATATACACTAAAATTCTTATCATATGAAGGTTTATATATATATTAAACTGTAACTCAGCAGAATTGGCTCAGCATAGTGAGATCTTTTATTTAGGCAAGACACAGGAAATATTCTAACTTCGAAAATGAGACAATTTCCCATTCAATTTGCAACTGAATGATAATTTTGTGGTGATTGGATTTTTACAGAACACCATTTTTTGATAACAGAGATGACAATGATACCTTTCTTTTTAAAAGCACTAATATCATTATGAAAAATTATTACCTGTAAATAAAAAAAACAAAAAAAAAACAAGAAGAAATAAAATAAAGATAAAGAGATAAAACAAATAATAAAAAAACTATCTTGGATATATAATCAGGTGAGAATGACTTTTTTCCTTTTTTTTTGAGAGCAGCCATATTTTTTTCAGCCATGTTATGTTTAGTAATAACTCCAGAAGAAAAAAAAAAAAAAATTATTTTCAATACTTTCAAATCATTTTATAATAAACTTTTCATCAAGTGTTTATTTTTCAAGCGGAGACTTTTCAAAACAATAAAATTCTTAGTCTCAATGCATGGAGATATAGAAATCTCAATATGAATTGACAGATGGGTGGAGATTGTTGGTAGAGAAAATAAATTAGACAAACTGAATTCAAATCTGTCTGCATTAATTTTCCATATATATACGTATATATACTTTGGGCCACTGGAAGTTAATATTACCCTCACCAACTCTGCAGGCTCACGGTAATTTTTTTCCCCACCTCCTTGCTTTTTATCAGTCACAACCCAAAATTTGAATTCCTCACATATTGACTCAAGTATTATGGATAAAATTCTCTGAAGAGATGTAACTGAAACAAAGGGTCCCTTTTTAACAATTTTTGAATATCTTAATTGCTTTAAAAATATTCTATTCACTTTAAACATGAGTATGCTATTAAAAACATTATCTAAAATTTGCATGTATCATTATATATATATATATATATATATATATGTATGAGGTGCATATGATAAGTTTCCAGACTTTTTTGTATGGGTACTTTTATTGATAGTACACACATGAAACTCTAGTCCCCTTTGAAGGAATCTCCTCCGGCTGCAATGCATTTGTTCTACCATTCCAAAAACTTCTGGAACTCCCCATGGAAGTCCTCTTGTGTGAGCGTGTCAATGACCTTCGTCACAGCCTCTTTCATCACCACAATTGTCTCATAACGACAGCCTCTGAGCTTAGGGAATAACCAAAAGTCACAGGGAGTAAGGTCTGGACTATAGGGAAGCTGAGGAACTGTCTTGATGCCCATCTTGGTCAAATAGTCTGTGACAAGGATGGAGTCATGGACTGGTGCATTGTCCTTGTGGAAATGCCACTGACCAGATTTGAAGAGTGCTGGCCTCTTCCCATAGAATCTCTTGCTGAACTCCCTTAAAACCTCAACATAGTAACCCTAACCCTAACTCATTGGCCAATCAACTGTGGTGTATTAACTTTCTTACTCCTCCCACACTTCTCATCATCCCTTACAGACTCCTTGCCTTCCTTGAATCTCTTATGCCACTCAAAAACTGATGCTTGATTCATGCAAGATGGTCGAAAACAGTTTGAAGCATTCCATACGTTTCTGAGGCATTTTTTCCAAGTTTAAAATAGAATTTTATTGCATATCGTTCTTCTAAAGTGTCAGATTGCACGTTTGAAATTCACTAGCTGTGACAATTAGGCTTTAGTAGGGTGTATTCCAATTTCTGCTGTAGCTGTTCATGTAAACCAGAAATCATAAAAATTGGTCAGTCATCTCATAAGATGTATAGCAATAACATAGTGAATTTTCAAGAGTCTACGACAATTTTAAATGTCCATACGAAAAAGTCTGGAAACTTATTGTATGCACTTTATATATATATATATATATATACACACACTCGTCGAGTACATGTGCTTCACTGCAACATTTTTTCTTCAAAATATGGTTTCAATTTACAATCATGCCCCCAATCCCACAAACAAAAACAACCCTGGTGATATTGATTTCAAGCTTCTGTATTAAAATGTCTCACCAATAGAGCCTGAGTGGGAATTCAATTGAATTGAAAATTGCTTTGTTCTCCAAAAGCATCTTTAGTTAATTGTCCTCACAAAAATCTCACTATGATCTACAATTTCTGTTGTTATTCTAACATATGGACAAAAATTCAATCTTTCAATATATGGGATAGAAATCTTAGTTTCACAATCTTTGATTGCAAAACTCCGCTGAATCCCTATATATTGCTTAGCAAATAGATAAAATTACAATAGTTATCTTCCTTGAGAAGTTATGATGACTAAAAGGAGTGAGAATGCAGACAATTTTTATCAATTTACAAACAGGACTGAAAATTGATTTATTCTCAAAGATCATTTTTATGCCATGTCATTAAAAAAATGATTTGCTATGACATCCCATTTTTGCAGTTTTATACTTATGTTATATTAGAGAAATTTCTCCTGATTTACTAATACGTTTTAAACCCACTCACCAGCAAAATGAATAAATGAATAAAAACTCTATGAGCATATGTTATATAATTACGGAATGATTTGTTTTATATTAATCATTTTTTTGTTAATTATATCTTATGATTCAGTTTGGTTGGGCTTTGAACTATTCGGCTCTTAGTTCAGGTGCACAGACATTGGGTACAGTTTACGCTCCCGCACAGAGGATATGACAATCACAATTGTCATAATAAACCCCAGATAGGAAATGGACTGGAGTGTGAATGACATCATGCCCAGAAGCGATGGGAATTTGGCATTTTGAAAAACACGTCAGTTGGGTACTTGACTGTAGGCGAGTCGAGTTGGTATTTTACTGGAGGCCAGGCCAGTTGAGTTGGGTACTTGACTGGGGCCAGTCCAGTTGAGAGTTAACTTTGGCCATGTCGAGAGTTGAAGTTGAGTTAAGACTATGGTATTGATGTAACATATTGACCTCAGACCCAGCCGTCGATCAAGGAACAGGTGCATCCGGTCGAGATATCAGGGGATAACCTTGACTGTGGACAGGTTGAATTGGGTGCAGATGCGACGCTCACAGGAAGCAGGTGGGTGTCAAACAATGATATAACCCGGTGCGACAGGAAGTTCAGTTAGTTGGAGTCAGTTAGTTGGAGATAAGATGCTGTAGAGAGAACCAGCACCCAGCAGAGTGCTATAGGCCCTCAGGACCCTCGATTGAGCTGCTCAGCAGAATGAGAAAGAAGTGCTGCTGAAGACAAAGGAACTGGGGGTCAATATGTTGCAGTTTGTTCAGTTTCCAACTCACCTCTCATACATAACCCTTTCGTAACCCTTTCGCAACTATTTTGAATAAAGTGTGAGAGGTATATTTTTCTAAAGAAGTGTGTTTGTTCGTCATTATTGTTGATTTTGTTTCCACATGTAAATGTATTATATGGCTATGCAACATTGTGAAGTTGAAGTCTGACCATGGAGTTCTGCAGATCTCTACCGACAGAGATCTTAAGACCACGAGATGTGCCGAGCGTTGAGTTTTGTTAGTATAGAATGATTAAGAATTGTGTCTCTCTCTCCTCTTGTCGGAGAACCAAACTCAGAAGTCAAGTAGTTAATAGACGTTCGTACCTGAACAATGGAGTCGCCTGTGTATTTGAATCTGGCTGTGTGTTTAAATATGTATAACTTTTGTGATAGATATGGCTATACAACACATACATTTTACTTGAAAAAAAAAAGTAACATTTACTGGACTGTGTCTAAACTATGGCTGATAACAAAATGAATAAAACACATGGCTGTGCAAATAGGCTCCACACATCCATCTGGCTGAAATTTTAAAGAAAATTCAACAATTCAAAAAGTCCTTTTTTCAACCAATTATAAACTTTCCGCCAAAAGGTTTTAGGGGTAGATTTGATCCCAATCAAGCATCACATTTCAAACAAAATCAAAGATTGCTGATGCCTTACTTACACCATAATCAAGTACCTGGCATTTCCACCACATGATCAAAACCAACTCAGGCCACACAACCATGTCGCAAGCAAACAAGCCAGCCAGCTAGCCAAGAACAACTCACTCCCTCTCAACACCTGACCGTTATCTTGTGGAAGAAGAGAGCCTCCATCTTTTCTAATCTACTAATTTCTATTTATTTGAAATAAACAAAAGTAAATCTAATCCGCTAATCCATTGTCTCGAGCAGCCATAAGTTTATCTATGACACTAATAAGCACACACAAATCAAATAATTATGATTTGGATTAAAAATTATTCATCAAAAAAATATGTAATATTTATTCAAAATAAAACAAAATTCATAATCTTCAAAAAATCTTATATTTAGTTTACTAAATATAAGCTAAAATATAAATATAAACCAAATCATATATATTCAATATTTTAATACAGTTGTCGATATAACAATCTTACTAATGCTTTTTTTTTTGTTTAATGGCATATCAACCTTTGTAGTTTATTTGATGCCAAATCCATCCGAGCAGAACAATCATGGTACTATTTAACCCATACCTGGAGGGGGATTAAAGAGGTATTAGTCTGAAAGTGAATGCCGTAGTATGACTGGAGTTTGAACTCACTCACTACAATGTCGCAGTACAGCACATTAGCCACTACACCACAGGGACTCCCCTGTTTTACTATTGTATAGTCTTTCAGAGAGATGAAAATCTTTCCTTTTTTTTTAATTACTGTCTAATAACACAACAACAACAAAAAAAAGAATTTAGATCTTTGTGACATTGATATGTAGAAACTTCAACTTCTCAATTGTCAATCAAAAAATTTCTCTTTCAAAAATCCTTACTAGTTGACAATAGATTCCTGATGTTGTTCCTTCTTAGGTTTGGTTTGGTTTCTTTGTTTAATGGCATATCAACTCTTTTTAGGTTATTTAATGCCAAAGCCATTCTCCTAGAACAGTAGTGGTACTATTTAACCCATAGCTGGGAGGATAAGGGGGTTCATACCTTTCCCAAGGGTAAGTGAACGTAATAGCGTGACTGGACTACGAACTCGCGTACAACGATTCCGCAGTCCATCGCTTTAACCATTACACCACGAGGACACCCCTCTGTTCCTTCTTAGCAAAGATAGTAATGTCAATATGTCTCTAATAAATTTCAAACTAAATAAATTTTGTCACTCAGTTTTTGATAAATTTGGATATTAAAGTAGAATTGTACTATGTGAACCTTGAAATTTTGATATTTTATCTAAAAGTGATAAAAAATAGTTTAATGTGTAACCACAAGAGAATGGAAACAAGAACAGTTTCTATCTTGATTGTATTGGATTTATATTGATGCCTTGGGAAAGATATAAAACCAAAAGATCTAGTTTATGCAAATGCATATACCACATGGAATTGGATACTTATGACTCGGATTGTGGGGTTGCAGAGTGAAGGAAATGTGGAGGTGGAAAGATGTTGCTGGATCTGAGCTGAAATATTCTTGAGATATTGACTTGAAAATTAAGTGAATATTCAAACAAAAATTTTATCAGTCAAATACTTATCTCTCATCAGGGAGGCTTAGCATTCAGTCTCCCCAGAGAATTTTCTTGCAAAGCTATTTTTCTTTTGGATGCAGAGGATGGATGCCATGCTCCATATTTTCTTACGATTAATGCCCTTCCAAAATTTCAACTTGAAATATAATACTTTTCTAGTGACCAAAGGACATTTTTCTATTGTGTATATCTAGAACAACTAAAACTCCTCCAAAATCAAAGAATCCTTCTTTATCATTTCTTATCATTAATACTATTGTTGTACTCCAAAATATGGTATTGTTTTTGCCCTTATTCAGAATTCAGGGTGAGACCATGAAACCAGTTTACAAATGAAGCTTGTTACCATTGGAAACCAAAATCATCAAAAGCAGATGTACAAAATATTTTTCTCTTTTACAGTTGTAAGTAGTAAAGTTGGCAACTGTAGTCGAGGGTGACCCGAAGGCTCCCTTTTCGATAGCTACTACACCAAGGTGTAAGGGAGGGCGCTACTCCTTTCCCAGGATTGACCCACTTTACCCTTGATCCCTATCTTATAATGCTGATTGTTAATCAAGGAGGCATTAAGTACCATTTTGAGTCTTTTGTATGACGCGACCTGGGATTGAACGAAGGTCTCCCGGGCCATTGGCGAACACTCTAACCATTATGCCAATGAAAAATCTAAAAAATCGAGCAACTCACTGAAACATAGGTAAAATGGGATTGTTTCTTCAGGATGTTGTGAAACAATTGATTGTGAAAGTGCAAAACTCTTTGCACTCATCAGACAAAGCACCAAGCAAATTTTTCTTTCTTAATGTGAAAATTCCTAAGGAATTTCATTAATTAATTGATTTTAATGGCATATCAACCCTCCAATGGTTATTTCATACTTACAGGTTAGGGAATCACATTCATTTTATGTTCATATATATATTTCTTGTGTAGTTGTTGCTTTTAATTTTTTGGCAGGCACATGCTTGATATCAAGTATTCCTATCAAGCAGAAATATTTGACCCATAGATCAGATTCCAACAGATAATATCATTCTTGTTTGAAAGTTGAGTCAGTTACGGCAGTCGTCAATGAGAAGTTGATAGGTGAGTTGAGCTGAGATCCAGGGAGCCCTTTGGGGCAGTGACAGGGTGGTTGTGACTCTGTATTGCAGCAAGTGTGTCTCTGTTCATAAACCCTTTCAAGCTCACTCTCTCTCTCTCTCTTGTATTTCAATGACTGCTGGGAAACTGTATGCAGTCTGCATAACAATGAGCACCTTTGTATCTGGATAATAAAGCGACAATTTCTCTCTTTAGATATTTTGGATGTATTATTGTTACACCAATTTGTTCCAATAGATAATTGTTAATGGAGAGATTTTGATCTTTGAGTTGTCAGCACCCACGTAACTTGCTCCTGCGAACCACCCTGACTGCCAAAAGAAGTTATTGATGGATTATGTCATTCCCCATCTGTGTTTGTTGGTTAGGGTTTTATGGTATATCAACCTTTCTTTGTTATCTAATGCCAAATCCATTTTTATACTAATGAACAATTCTATTTCAAACAATTCGGTTTAGTATAAGTACACAGTTTGATTGTCAAAAACCTATCTATTTCAAGTGATTCAGTTTAGTCAAACAGTTCTAATTCAAACAATTCAGTTTAGTATAAGTATAGTTTTTGTTTACACACAGTTAAATGTCAAAACAGTTCAATTTCAAACAATTCAGTTTAGCATAAGTAAAGTTTCAATGTCAAAAAACAGTCCGATTTCAAACAATTCAATTTAGCACAAGTATGCAGTTTACATGTCAAGACAGTTCTATTTCAAACAGTTCAGTTTAGCTTAAGTATGCTGTTTAATTGTCAAAAACATTTGTATTTCAAGCTATTCGGTTTTGTCAGACAGTTCTAATTCAAATAATTCAGTTTAGTATAAGTATATTACCAACCATAGTATCACACTTGGTCAGTGTTGACTTAGAAATAATTGCCATGAAGAGGTGCTCCTCACTTCCCAGAACTGGAGCCTTTCAGACCTAATTTAGGGTCAATACTCAGGGTAACACTCCATTCTGCAGGAGATAGTGTATATAAATTTGAGGATGCAGAGGACATCAAATGAAATATGATGTGTAGCTTCATGTGATATTACAAGGTTTGGTTTGTTGGGTTTTATGGCACATCAACGCCATTTATTTATTTATTTAACGCCAAATCCATTTTTATGTGAATAACCAGTTCCATTTCAAACAATTCAGTTTAGTATGAGTACACAGTTTAATTGTCAAAAATCTTTCTATTTCAAACAATTCAAGCAGTTATATGTAACAATTCAGTTTTGTGAAAGTACAGTTTCAATGTCAAAAACAGTTCCATTTCAAATAATTCAGTTAAGCATAAACACATAGTTTAAATGTAAGTACGGTTTAATTGTCCAAAACATTTCTATTTCGAGCTATTCAGTTTAGTCAAGCAGTTCTACTTCAGCTAATTCAGTTTAGTATAAGTGCAGATTTTGTTTACACACAGTTACATGTCGAAACAGTTCCATGTCAAACAATTCAGTTTAGTGTAAATACAGTTTCAATGTCAAAACAGTGCTATTTCAAATAATTCAGTTTAGTATAAGCACACAGTTTAAATGTAAGTACGGTTTAATTGTCAAAAATATTTCTATTTCAAGCTATTCAGTTTAATCAAACAATTCAGTTTAGCATAAGTATGCTGTCAGTTCAATTAAACTCTTAGATAGGGCCCTATCAGGTGCTACCACGCCGGGCCAGAGTGGATCTGGGAGCAATGGCAATGAAGGGGTGCTCCGTATTCCCCAAAGCTCCAGTATTACTGGGACCTCCCCATCAGACTGTTTAGTGCCATATACAGGACACTCATTGGGGATGGGGACTTACCCCTCTGCAGAGTTTCAGTCAGTGTATTCTACAGCCCAAACCGACTGGGCAGTACGCAGAGTTAATGTCATAACAGTTTTATTTCAGATAGTTCAGTTTAGCATAAGTACACAGTTTAGATGTCAAAACAGTTCTATTTCGAGCAATTTAGTGTAGCATTAGTACGCAGTTTTAATATCAAAACAGTTCTATTCTAAACAATTCAGTTCAGCATAAATACGCAGTTTAAATGCATAAAAACAGTAAACGCCAACCACCGTTTAGTTCTATTTAATCCATAGATAGAACCCTTATCAGGTGCTACCACTCCGGGCCATTTATAGTAAGTAAAGTTGGCGACCGTAGTCGAGGGTAACCAGTAGCTACTACAACGAGACGTAGCGGGGGCGCTACTCCATTCCCTGGATTGCTCCACTTTACCCTTGATGCGTACCTTATATTGCTGAGTGTTTAGCAAGGAGGTATCAAGTACCATTTTAAAAGTCTTTGGGATGACGTGACCTGGGATTGAACCCAGGTCTCCCAGACCATTGGCGAACACTCTACCCACTAGACCAATGAAATGAATAAAATTTCTGGCACTGAAGTTGATATGCCATTAAATAAACCAAATGAGTTAATGAGTCTTATCTCGAGTTAGTTTCGATTCCTGCTATGTCGTCTCTTAGTAGTAAACTATCTTCATTAGTTACTTTGTTACCGTTATATGACTGATAGAGATCTCTTCTAATTTATGGTACAAATAAAATAATGGCGATTCCGATTAACAGGACAGGAGAGCACTCACCGGATGTTGCCAGGGCCGAGATATTTTCGAAATGACAAAAAAAAAAAAAAAAAATGTGTCTCGGCTCATAGGCTTTGCACACGGTAAAACATTGATGGAATTTATCACAAAAAATAAAATTCAAAGTAAATTTTCGACCAATCTACGCGGTAAAAAATTAAAAAAAGACTTAAATTGACCCGATTTGAGGAAGGGAGAACTATAAAAGACGAGATTCTTTTGAGGCCCACACAGAGAAGAACACACAGAGATGTCCCTGCGGACATTCTCGAAACCTATGTATGGCACTAGACCTTGCTGTCTAGTTCAAGCCATAACCCGGCATACGTGCCCGGACCCACATTTGGGTTCGTGAAACTGCTTGCCTCATCAGGCTCACATTACACCAATTGAACCGATGAGCAGCATAGACCAGCAGGGTTCGAGTCTCGGCTCGTTCCCGACCTTCCCCTCCCCTTCATCCCCACTTTAATCGGCCTTTGGGCTTTTGACCTTGTATCAAGTCCTGTCTGGTGGGAGGCAGCGACAAATAAACAGAGAAGAACACACAGCCAGACGCTAGACATCAGCCGGCGACTCCTGCAGCATTCAATATCACTCGACACTCGTCTTAACCTCTTTATTGCAGCCTTTGATGGAAGCTGCGTGACCCGATAATAACCTCTCCAACTATATTCAAATTCTTCAACGCCGGTGTTCTCCTTCCATGTCGACATAAACTTTAGTTGACCGCGTAAGTCTATGACTCACCTCTACAAACACAAATATTGGAACATTTTCATTTCTCAATCCTACTACCTTTCAACACGCATCAAATTTCCTAAAATAATTCTTTCCTACCAATACAACTAATGAACATTTTACTTCTCAATTTCACACACATTTTCATAATCACCAACACAATTATTTGAACACTTTTGTTTCTTTCTTTTTGTTAATACAGTTGTTAATTTTTTTTACTTGTCTTGTCATTTGATTTGCAACTCTGTGTTTTGACCTTTTCTTGCAACTCTACGCTTGATATATCATTACCTTTTACCGATAGTGGTCAACTGTTCTTACTTAGTGTAAGTCGAACAAACCAAAAATACTGATATACTTGAAGCTGATTCATAAATAAATAACCATGTTATTACCGGTGATATTTTACACAGCCAACTTAGTTATTCCACCAATAAACTAAATATATGTGTTTGTGATAAAAAAAGAATTGAGATAAAAATTTAAAAATCTAGATCAAGTTATGTGTACAGCTGGGCAACTTACATTATAAAGTGATGATGTTTGGATAAAGTCTACACGAGTTAGTACCATTTCTTTATACTTTTTTCTCTGCAGTTTTCGGCAAAACTCTAGATAGTCCAAGTGCAGCACTTTCCATACTGAGTTTAGTGTGAAATCTTTCTTGTTTTCTAAAGTGAAAATCGCTTTTAAGCATAAGATTTGAAGATGGATGTTTAAAAAGATACAACGGTGGAGCTTCATTTCATATCAAAAGAGTTTGAGAAATGCTTTGAGCAATGTAAAACTCACTGGAATAAGTATACTGTATACCTAGGAGACTAATTTGAAAAAAATGACTCAATCTATTTACTTCAGTCTTGGTAAATACAGTTTCATTTTTGATGTTTTTTGAACACGCCTTGTATGGAACGATATATTCATATATATCTCTATGTTGAAAAGAAAACAAATAAAAAATAAACCCTCATTTTTAAAAATATTTCCTTCTTGTAAATTTATTCATTGTTATGAAATTATCATACATGTACATGTCAAGAAAAGAAACGACATTACAAATTGACAATAGGGAAATTTCTGGAAAAAATCCTGTGATTTTAAATGCCATCGTTCCATTGACTTATGCTCATCAGTTGCATATCCAGATATCAATGATTCCAAGATCAATAAATTGATTTATTGATTTAACAAATGTATTTTTTTAATCTTTTTCCCTACTTGGTGCTTTGAGAGAAAAAAAGGAAAAAGAAATCGAAGATACCAGTGTTGTTTAATGCCTTTTTTTTATTTTTTCAGAATGAAAAATTGCCCCTTGCATGCAAGCCGTTATTTCGTACTAGCACATAGAGGGTGAATGACATTGAAAGCAAGATAAGAAAGATGGATGACCAATGGTATAAATCAATGAAATGGGTATCTTTTTTTTTTTCTTCCCAATTATCCACCAAGATTTCAGTGAATGACAGCGGTAGCCTTCCGGACTCAACTGATGAGAACTGTCATCAGAAGGAATCAGAAAATCATGTCTTTGAAAATCAGCTATATATATATATATATATATATATATATATATATTAGATGATTTGAAAAGTGAGATAAACTTGAAGTGAAAATTCCATATAATATTTTCAAATAAACTTCAGCTTGGTAGATTAAACCAAAACATCACCATAAATTACAAACAGTATTGTATATTATGACTCTCGTAAGATTTGATCAAACTATTGAAATCAATATTCCTCTTATTGTTTAACTGACTTATAACATGAGGGCAGATAATATCACCATTTATACAAAAATGACTGTTGAGGTTGTAGAGTTCTGTTGCTTCTTGTTATATTAAAATGAAGAACAAATGATTGATGAAGATATTGATAGTTTTCAATTGGATGTTTTATTAACAGCTTGAGACGAAAGGAACCCTTGTGCTGTAAGTCGCAGGAAGAGGAAACAGTTGTAGAGTTGAGAAGGAATGAAGACGCCGAAGTGTAAAGCAGGAGTTGAAATGCTGTCACCAGGACAGGAAGTAAAATGCTGAAGTCAAAGCAGGAGTTGAAAATATCCATTTTTTCCTCCGCCGATTCGTTGGTTTAGAAGGAAAGATGAATGATGAAAGAGTTGATTTCCCAGAGACCAATAGTCCATAAATTGGATGTGCTCTCCTCATAATGCTTAGTGGACTGGTCTGTGGTGAGAGAGGAAAAAAAGATTGTCTGTCCTGTTGCAAGCAAGGGAGGAAGCGAAGAGAGAGCGAGAATGGTTAGAACGGCCTTACAATGTTGCCTGGGGAGGTGATCCGGGCAGAATAGCATCAGTCATTCTCATTGGACAAAATATGTAAATTCGAAACTCCAACGGCCAAAACAATTCCCACACTAGATAATGATTTGAAATTCTTTCTGCAACAGACTTATTTGATGTAGTTCTTCAGTTGTAAAATTTGTGAGGAAGGAGAGTAGACTCTTTTCTTGAACCAGATTTTTGCCTCTTGCTTGTGATATTCCTTAAGATTCAAGCCTAGAGGTACCATAACTTTCTCCTAGCATCATCACCATGATCTTAAATATTCAACCCTTTAACTTATACTCTTCTATGACACATAGCGGAAAAATTTTCCTAATTAATAGTTTCCTAAAACTTCGTAGTCTGTCCCACACCCTTGACCAAAAAGTAAAATGTACTTCAATATTTCAGTCACTTTCACTGAAAAATAGAAATTATCCAATCTTAAATACATTTTAAGAAATATTCTTAATAAGGAAAATTGTTAAATCTATATCAGTTTGTTTCAAAAACCAATTTTGGTGGAAGGATGACTGGGATGAAAGAAAATGAATCCAGAGAACATTAAGATTTTTTGTTTGTTTCATAACGTGAGAAGAGGAAGATTTGATAAGTGATATTCACATGGAGGGTGTATGCACAGAGTAGAACAATTGGAAATTTCTTTTGTTTCAAGACGAAGGTGTATATAAGATGACTGATATCACTCGAAAAAAAAAAAAAAAAAAAAAAAAAAGAAGAATTTACCCAAAGCGGAAAAGGAAAATAGGAGTTTACCGAAAGTAAAAACAGAATTATGGAAAATTGGAAATGGAATATTTGTCCCTTTGCATTTTTTACTCATTCACAAAGCTCACTTATCATATTGTATTTATCATAAAATAAAAGAAGCAGCCAATCAATTGTATTGCAAATTGACATTATTACTGAGGGAAATGATATACTACGTCATTACAGTTTTCGCTCATTGTGGCTTTTCCTTTGGATGTAATGAATTTTTTGAATCTAACTTTAAGACCTCTGAACTATACAAAACTAAAATAAGTGAAGGATTCAGACTATAACTTCAAATTGTCAATCCCAAGTGGTTAGCAACTTTTGGATTCCACTTTTTAAGGAACCTCTAAAAGAATAAACAAAGGATCCTGAGTTTGCTGTTTTTTCTTTTAACTGACCAACGGATGACCACTTTATAATAATTACACTTGTATATAGAAGTTTTTACAAAGACAGACTATTGTTAGAGATGATTTGCTTTACAGAAATAGTATATTGGTCTTTATTCACCAGCAAATTGTATTTTTCTGCAAACGGAGACAATGGTTTGGGATTATTTACTTTAAAGAGATAGTACGTTGGTACTTTTTTACGAGTAAATATAATTTCTTTGCAGGGAAATGGTTTGTTGATATCAACTTATTGGAGAACCTATTTTAGTGTTGCGGCTATCTCAAAGCAAGTTGGAGGAAATGAAGAGACAAAAACAAGATCACGTCATTCCTATCAGGAAAATATGTCAGAAAAGGTCACAGGAAAATCCCATTTACTTTATTGCAGTCGTTACAACTTCCCATGAACTACTATCAAAGACCAAAAAATCTGAAGTGGTATTTTCCCATCAAACAAAGAGGGATCTATTCTTTGGTTTGGTTTCTTTGTTTAATGGCATATCAACCTTTGTAGGTTATTTAATGCCAAAGCAATTCTCCTAGAAGAACAGTAGTGGTACTATTTAACCCATAGCTGGGAGGATAAGGGTGTTCATACCTTTCCCAAGGGTATTTGTCCGAAAGTGAACGTAATAGCGCGACTGGAATACGAACTCGCTTACTACGATTCCGCAGTCCATCGCTTTAACCATTACACCACGAGGACACCCCCTGATCTATTCTTTGGTAAATTACAGCTCATCTTCACTGGGAAGAGACAGTTTCATTTAGTCCCGAAATTTAGATTATTTCACAAGCAACTATCAGACACAATTGAAAGTTACCCAACTCATGTTTGATCATCTCTTCCATCTTTAGTGAGAGTTCTAGTGATTGACCTTTTGTTATCAGTCACATAGCTAGACACCAGGATCACTGGGGATGAGAGGTGGCCACTATATTACACAATGTCACTGTGAAATAATATTCTTCCTCGCATGTTTGCTTTTTCTTATTTAGGTTTATCAAGATCAGCCAGATTTTCAATTCCTCTTTTTACAATTTCGATGACTTTTTATGGCCCGATGATTTCTTAAATACAGACTGGCAACCAGTGTAGGAGAAGGCAAACTCTGAATTCAAACCTGTTCAGATCCACTAAAAAAACTGAACTTGTGTCATAGATCCTGTTCATGTGGAGGGGTTGATTAAATAAAAACTATGATCCTATGGGTTATGTGCCCAGCATGCCTCCAATACTCTGTTGGTGATGTTAAAGATTGACAAAGCAATCACTTATAGTCTTGGAAGAGTCCATTTATAGAGGAGCGAAGTTGAAAGGTTCCATAATACAAGCTTAATATTAATCCTGATCTCTTTGTAAAAAATAAAACTTATTTAGTACCAAATTCACAAATAGTACCCCACATTACATTCAGTCATTTTCTGCTGATTAGCAAACTGTGTGTTCCTTCATTCAGCGAGTATTCTAATTATGGTCGTTTTTTTTTTTTAAAAATGCTTCAATTCATTTCCTAAAAGTGTTAGCATGAGTTATTCCCCCTTTGATAACTGGATGTTTGGAGATGATCAAGATGGACGACACTCAACTAATTTGCTTAACAATTGCAGTGCTGAGCCATTGACCAATCGTAACTCACCTCTAATTAAAATCATAGGTGTATTCGCTTGACAGTGTGAGAACAATTTAGCTTGTTTTGCTGAAGGTGAGAAAATTAGAGGACTGCAAATTTCAACACTTGGTAATCAGAGAGCTACAAATTTCAACACTTGGTAATCAGAGGGCTGCAAATTTTAACAGTTGTCTTGTATTGTTAAGATTGATAAACTCATTTTTTCCATTTTTAGCACCATACTACAACTGGCATACTCTACATATTCTTTGTTTTAGCCAAAAATTATAAATGGAAATTTTTGAGTGCTGATCATCCAATTTTTTTTTTTTTTGACAAATTCCCAGAATCTTTTTCAGCAGAATGATTAGAAGACCTCTGTGAAAGTTAAATACTAGCTACGTAAAAGTAATATAAAATGTCAATAAGAATCCAGTTTTCGTATGCTCAATTATCTTCCTTAGAGAATGGGCATGGGTTAAGGGCCGAGTGGGTTGATTAGTTTTTAACAGTATATCCATCCTCGTAGGTTATTTAATGCCAAATCCTATCGATACATATATATTAAATATATATGATTTGTAAACAAAAAGTTTGTAGGAAACTATTTTAAACGAGCCAGAGCTCATTTGTTTCCACACAGCTAAATGTTCTCAAGTACTGCTATCTAACATCAACAATTCAATTTTATATCAATCATTTGTTGGTATACAGTAAATAGGTAAAACAGTTCTATTTGACCTATTAACGGGATCCTAATAAATACAACCATTCTAGGTCAGAGTGGACCTGGAAGTAATGGCAATGAAGGGTTACTTCACATTCCCCCAAGCTCCTAGACTGGAACCTCATCATCAGATGGTTTATTGTCATATCCAGGATACTCGTTGGGAGCGGTGTCTTACCTTTCTGCAGAAATGCAGTTAACGTATTCTAGAAGAACCCCCCACCGCCAATAATTAAGTTACATTTTTATGAACTCATCACAATAATTTACTCTACCCTCGTAACAATTCTGTTATCATATTTACCAACCCCTCCGCTCGGGTAAGATATGACACAAGATCAATTTTTAAGCTGAGTTTAACAGGTTTGAATTAAGAGTTTTCCTTCTCCTAGACTCATCAAGGCTGAAGAACCGAGTCAGCCCTACTATTTACCTATAGCTGGAGGGAGAATAATTGGATTCATACCTTTCCCAAAGGTATTAGTGTTATGTGAAATGCAATCAGTCTTGTCCAGGATTTGTACTCGTGTCGCCGTGTCCACTTCCAGCGACGATAACCATTACACCACGGGCACCTTCAAACAATTCTTTTATGGCCATCAAGTTTGGCCAGTGAAATTTAGTTTTCGCCCCTTTGAGAACAATGTCTTTTAGAAATCAAAAAAGGGAAAATAATTAATACTAGCCTGACACGTAGAAATTATCCTGAACGAAAAAAATCAAGCGGAGCTTTTTGATCAAGAAAGGATAATTTGCCATTTTGGTTACATGTGACACGATGCGTAGCAATTCTTTTCCGTTTGTGTTGGCACCAGTCAGACGATCTCTTTGTCTGTTTCGGCGCGAAACCCACACAAAGGGCCTGAGGACGAGATCTCCTGTGAGACCAGAAATGGAGGTGGGAAGGAAGGTCCGAGAGAAGACAGAGACCAGTCGGCTTGAGATAGCTGTCCAGAGAATGACACAGTCAGCAGAAGGAGGCAGTGAGAAGATGGAGGTAGGACAGAGAAGAGAGTCAACAGAAGTCAGAAAGGCGACTGCTAAGACCTGTTGACCTACAGAGGCCGGGTTAACCAACGCGCGAAGAAGTCAGCATGGCTAGTGGCTTGTGAGAATTTCGTTCGAGTACTCGCTCACGTTAGCTCATAGAATGCACAGTGTCACAGACTCCTCTTTCTTGCGCTTGGAGCTGACCCAAGTTCGTGTTTATTCGTTTGTTCTTTCTTCCACCCTTTCGATTGTATTTTGCGTATCTGTAAAGAAATGTGTAATGCCCTTGTCGGAAACCACTAGATGAATCACTGACCATGCGTAGTTTGAGGAGATATCAAAGGCTATCTAACGTGGTCTTGGGAGAGATCAGAAGAATATCCCACTTGGCAACAGGGAGGATGTGTAGAGGAGTGAATGGACAAGTAAAATTATAATATTGATCAGTGATTTTCAAACTGTTAGGAATCGGAACATATTTCTATTTCAGGGTTTATCTTATTGATCACCATATGAATAAAAATCAAATTAAAAATATTCAATGAAAATCCCATCGAATACTTGTACTGACAAACTTCATTGTTTTGCTTGGAAAAATAGTCAATTCTTGGTGAGATTTTTGACAAAGATACACGCAATTTTGCACAAGTCTAGATTTGCATTTGCTTATCATTGTGGTACGGGATGAAAATGCTATTTTACGTTGTAGAAAAAGGTAGCAGCCTTTTGATCACCTTTTGAGACAACAATTTATACTCAGAAGCCACACTTGGTTAAAATTTTGTGAGTGTTTGCAGTTTAAACTGAATTTTCATATATGTGTACTGGTAACTAGAAATACGAATTTGCGATTCTATATAGAATACTAGAAATACGAATTTGCGATTCTAATAACAAATTTTCATGACACCTTTGCTGGGTCTGCATACCCTCAGCGGTCCTCGGATCACAATTCGAAAACAACTTGTTGGGAGATTAAAAAACAAACAAACAACTATTGTCTTCCCTTGGATTAGAGGCATGGCTTTCCCCGTCACATGTCTGTTGGTCACGTGGGAATTTAGAATATTAATTCTTTCTCTTTTACCTTCGTTCTTCATTCGTGAAGCGTAACTGACAAATTTTTCTTTTCTGTTCGTTGGACAGTATAGAGACCTTTGACTCTAACTCCGGCAAAGTGTTTTAATTCACCTCACCAAGGAAATTCATTCGAGAAAGTAAAACTTATATTTTACTTTTTTTCTAACTTTCAATCTTTTCTTAGAACAATATATTTATTTTGTCTGTTTTAACACACGATGCTTATTGTTAAAATATTTGTTATATATATTTTTTACATATGCATCCATTAACTGTTTTAAAAATTCCCATCAGTTTATCTCGTCTTTCCTTTCCGTCTATTGGAGGCATCAATGGGCGTTTAATATAAACGGCTATTTGGTTCTCGGAAGGATGTTTAATCGTTTCCTACTCACAAGTTGCAATGATAACATCTGTACATCCATTGACATATTAATATTGAATAAACGGAAAGGAAATGCAAAATAAACTCATATAAACAATTACATTTAACAGGTACATATCACCAATGTTGCAACAATATGTTTTCAAAAACAAGTAAATTATATATTGTTCTAAAAACTGAGTATAAAGGAAGATACTAACAAGGGTAATGTAAATATCTTACTTGACTTAAAACGCTTTACCGGCGTTAGAAACAACTTTTCCATTTTGTTCAACTTACAAAAATAAAAATCCTATCCAGTTTTTGCCTAAAGGGCGTATAGGATACATATTTTTCTAGTCTTAAAATAAGCAATAAAAACATAGAATAGAACATTCTAGAAAAATAGGATCGGAAGTGAACTAACAGAAAATATTTAGGCTCGAAAATAAAATAGTAAAATACAAATCTGATTGGTCAATAAATGTCTACGTGCCAAAATTTTAGGACGATTCTTTGATCTACCTGTAGGACATAAATAACACAGACTAAGACGAAGACAAGCCACTAAGCCAGTAAAGTAGTAGCCGATACTATGTCAGGCAAATTCCTTTCCTTTCTCAACTAAAGTTCATGACCTCTCTTCAGATGGCCGAGAATCCCATTTAAAAGAAAAAAACGACAAACTTTCTTTCATCAACGCGACACGATGTCGCCACAATCATAAAACCCGCTATAAACTTAATGTAAGTAAGAACGACTTATTTACGGACTCCGTTAACATGAACATACACACATCTTTAAACAAATTTATTTTCTTCTTGTCAAACTTAATTTTCCAAAAGGCCATTTACACATCAGGTATTTTGTTTGTTTTCATATTCTGTTATATGCATATTAAATTGTTTGTTGTTTAATGTTCGTTGTATTCTATTCCATTTCTTTCACGCGATTGTAAAGTTTTGTGTTGTATTTGTGGTGGGAATAATTTAGAGAGCAATACCCGTAAATTACGGACGCACATCTACTGAAATAACCAAATTACATACAACCCCCACAGGCGTGAACTTGTCCGGTAAAAGAAAAAAAGGCAAAAAAAGGAAGAATCAAGGGTCTAAATACTCGCGTGACCAACGGACAGGTGACGTATGAAGCCACGTTCCCAATCCAAGGTAAGACAATTTTGTCTCCTTAGATGTGGAGTTTAGTTGGTCGTTGGTGATTTTTCTTCTTGAAAATTCTCTGTAAAAGTTTTTCTTTTTAAGGTTTTTGACGTATTGCTGAAAATGAACTAAAGAGTACCAAAGAAATAAGCAACTTGTCGAAACTTAACTTTTTTTTACTGGTGTGCAACCAGAATTTTGTTAGAGAAGTTTTCCCCTGAGAAGAAAAAAAAAAAAAAAAAAAAAAAAAAAAAAACCCAAAAAAACAAACACTGTTTCTCGTATCCATGTTTGTCTTCCTTCTTTCTTGATTTTCTTTTTGAAACCAAGAAAACTTTTTGAATGTTTTCAGATTGTTCTCTCAGTGAAAGACATTATGGGAGATTTTATTTATAACAGTTATTTAATTCCTTTTTATTTTGTGTTAGTGTATCAATAGATGCACGAATGCTAAAATCGGAACTTGGTGAGTGGGAAACAATTAAATATGCTTCTTACCACCAAATTGCAAGTAAATTATAACTGGCACAATTCCTGCCAATACTCTGATATAGATAAATTTGTCCATGAAATGACTAACATTGTAGGCAATAAAATCTAAATGAGCTTATTTAAGGGTGATAAAAAGATAAGAAACCTGTATACAATTGTAGTGTATCAGATTCAAAGAAATACAACAGAGGAAGAAAAGTATGTTTGAAACATTAACGTTAATTAGCTTATTCATTAAGCTACATCTATTAATCAATGTCGTCACTGTTCTTATCTATCCCGGTCTATTCTCTCTCTCTCTCTCTCTTTATATATATATATATATATATATATATATATATATATATATATATATATATATTACAAATGTTCAAAAACATTAACATATTTGTGCTTGTATTATCAAATGAGGAAAATTTTTGAATAATGATATCTGACAATTTAGTCAAAAAATAAGACTGAAAAAAAAAAAAGAAGAAAACTAAATTGTTGAAATTAATAGCGTTTAGAAGAGGGAGATGTAAAGATTATTTTTAAAGAGTTTTTAAGTTTTACAAAAGCAAACAACCCCTGATGATGGCTTATGAAAGGTCCGAAAGCGCTCGGGACAATTTTGGTAAATTCTTCTATCAATTTCAACATGAAACTAAAACACTTATCAAGAAACTTAAAAAGATCTTAAAAGAATTATATAGATAAAATGGGTCTTTATTATTTAATCAAACATACTCATCCATAAGTATATTGTACGTTACCTTTTGTGAAAATTTCCTTAAAAAAACACCACGAGGTCTTGATATTGAAACACGTGTAGACTCAAAATATACCTCCAGATTTTGAGGCGCCGGATTCCCGCGAACTTTGCCTCGTGATTGACTCCCACTGTCAATGGGAAAAGAAGCAGTGGACGGTTCGGCTTTAACGTGAAAGGACCTGAAAGAGTCAACTCCCTCAGACTGTAATGAAAACATAAGTCGCCACTCGATTCCAAGGGTAAACCTTGAAAATGAACTAATTCAACTCCTAGACAACTCACGAAATTATACATCAACGAAACACCCTTCGACGATAAGAAATTTTGTAGTACAGCTACCTTATAGTCTTGAAAAGTAATCCACTAAATTATACATCAACGAAACACCCTTCGACAATAAGGAATTTTGTAGCATACCTACCTTATAGTCACATAGAAAACTACGAATGAATTAATCTACGACTGAAGAAATCTACGACATCCCTCCGAAATTTTCCAATTTGTAAATCGGACTCTGAGTTAAGTCTCCGCAAATCACACCTAAATTTGCAAAAACTATCCCTTTATCTATCTTTCCTTTTTTCTTTTTTTTTTTCTTATCAAATTTGCAGTAGGATTTATTTGTCTTGTCTTTTCATTCAGTGTCCGAACTTGAAAATTGCGGTAATTTCCCCCACAAGCGAGAATTAATTCTTTTACAGTTTTAATCCTCATACTTTGTCTGATGATAGCATATTAGGAACCAGAAGATTTGATCGGTTATTCTTAGGTTTTTAGTTTGGTTTCGGTGGTTGTGGGTATTTGAGTTTAGATATTTGACTCCATTGTTTATTTTTCTTCTTTTTCCCATTTAACTTATTGGTGTCTCCTTTGTAAAGGCAGCAAAAGGATTACTGAAGGAAAGAAGAAAGGATACCATGATACCTTTTAAATTTCAACTTTATTTTTTAGATTTCATACGGCTACTGGTGGGAGAGTGAGCCAGCGGGCCGCTAATTGGACGAGTGGTTTTCCCCACCAGCAGTAGGAGAAAAGTAGGTATTTCCAATCCAAGTGGTTACTGCTGAATGAGAACGGGTTTCTTTCTGGTACCAAAAAGTCTATTTTCAGGCATGCGTGGATTTCGCTTCCTGTCAGAGGTTTCTGCAACTGCTACACTTTTGGATTTATTTTATTTTATTTTTCTAACCCCTACACGCGTAGGCGTGAACTTTCTAATTTCCCTTGAAGTGTTCAGTCTTTCATGTTATTGGGATTTCCCAACCTTATTTGGTAACAAAATATTGTGATGTCGATAAGAAGAACGGAACACAACACAGATGAGAATGTTATGAAAACTTGAATTTACAGGAAAAGAATAGTTCTTGAAAACAATCGGTTAGCGGGAAACTTATTTGAAAGAAACGTCCATTTAACGGGTTTTTATTTCCTAAGCCTTGCAGTTCAAATTGTGAAAGGTTTTCATGTTTAATTGAGTTTTCGATATTTTTACTTTTACGAGTAGACTTTAATTATTTTTTCACAGTTCACGGGTTCACTCTGCTGGAGAGATCACTCTTTAAATCAAGCAAAGTGATAGTTTGGCCAAACGAGTTTCCTCCAATGACTCAATTACAATTAATTTTGGGAATTCTGTTATTTCATTTTCTGAATCAGATTCAGAGAGGTTTCTTTTTTACTTTTATTTGCCACATGTATTTTTTTCACCAGTCCTGTGCTCTACCACCGACCATGGAGTCTAGCTTTTGATGGGAATTTACAAAGTGGGTATGCCTATTCATCTTGGTAGAAACGGTTATGCAAACGCCAGTATTTCAAGCCCCTGAAAGTTAACGACGTCATTGCCTTCTAGAATCTTTAAGATAAAAAAAGGTTGGGTACTTGTTTACCAGATGAGCAATTTGAAGAACACGGTTGGAACAATTATACAGGTGCAAGGACTTGACATGACCAGCCGATTGATCGGATAGGATCTCTCGGACAGTACGTCAAGCCCAGTAAGTGCCAAAAAAATGGGATACTGATTCACTTGTTACCGAAACAAAGATGGCGGACATCGGTAAACTAGTTAGTCTCGAGAAGCTATTGGTCAGGAAAGTCACGTGATTTGTACCCCCAACTACGTCCGCGACTTTGATTTTATCCCGCGCATTTGGAGCTGATCATATGACAAGGATTAGCCATATATACTCACGACTTACAATAACTCACTCTCTCACATTTTGATTTCCAGAGACAGATTGGCTTTGCCAGCTAGTGACACACAGCTCAATTCACGCAACATGGGTGCGTATATACTCTGCGACTTTTTTCTTTTTTCTTTCCTGTTCTGCCTTTTCGGCTGGACTTGTTCCAGTCTTGCGCACAGCCTCAGACATTTCGTCAAATCCCAAAAGAGACAAACGACCTACATGGGAGAAAACACGTCTTCCTAAAATACATTTATAGTCTACAGGACACTTTTAATATTCAGTCTTTCACAATAATATTCGTGCTAGTTACATACATACACGCGCACCCACACACATAGGAATATTTAACAAGCTATATTAGAATATTCGTAATGTTTTGTAATGTTTCATTTTATGTACTTGTTATATAAATTTATTTTTGTTTGTATTGCTGTTTTTGAATGTTCTTTTGTCCGCGTCGTTTACATCGTTTGCTTTTCAATAATGAGCTACCATAAATAGTGGGAACAAAATATCCAGCAAAAAATACCCCACACCAGTCCTCAAGCGTTACAGGTCGTCACCCACAGACAACAGGTGTCCTCATTGAAGGGTCTTACACCACTGCAGAGGTGCAGTCAGCATGTTCTACTGCCCCAGCCGACAGACCAGAAAAAAGCGAATTAAGATATTTCTGCATATATAGATATACATATCAACCTATATGCTTATCCAAGCCCAGCCACATCCAGGAAAGATGAGTTCTGCTTATTTGAATTTTTCTTCTTTAACTGTGCCCTATTTGCATCACTGGGGCGTAGAGGAGATGGATTCATGCCTTTCCAACGAGCATTACCAGATGTCAAATGGAAATAGTTTCATTCGGGATTTGAATTTAGGACCTCAAATCCATTGCCTAAGAAAAAACCGTATATATATATATATATATATTTATATATAAAGCGTGAGTGTATATATATATATATATATATTACATTGAACCCAGTGTCACAGACACTACTGTATAATATATGTATTCTATATGTATAAAAGCTCTGTCATTGATATTGAGCACTATTTAATAATATCGCAAAATTTGGTCTACCATTAACTCACCAAGTGAGCGCGAGGGATATCCATAAACCTCTAGAATATATATATACTCAAATGTATGCGCATATATATATATATATATATATATATATATAAATGCTAATGTATGTTTGTGTGTGAGTATATATATATATATATATATATATCCAACTTGTCTGTTTGAAGTGACTAGCATATTAGCTGACATTGTAATCTGAGACAAAATTCCCTTGATTTCATATCGACTCTGCTGCCTTGTTCTCATACCATGACCATCCAACAAAGCAGTTATTGACAAACCGTGTTATCAAATTTACATTCACTCTGCTGCTAAAATTATTTCCGACTAAATAGCTAGAATCAATCCCATTTTTGAGCATGGATGACCATTAATTTCTCATCATTACATGCCATTCTTTGCTAGAATTACACTTATTCATCACTGCCTCGCATTGGCGTCATATCTTTCTTTGAGCTGTTGACAAAGCCTTCAGCCACCTTCTGCTGGTCAGCCGTCAGTGGGTCTCTTCACTCTACCGGCCAGTTATTTAAAATCCGGACACAACAGTCCTGATGCTTCAATCATGTAATGAAAATAAACCATAATTTAAAAGAACTGATTATCAGCCTTTTACTGTGCAACTAGAAGTCTATTAATATGTACTATTAGCTCTTTTATTACGTACTTTGAAAACTTATTAGAGAAATCTTTAGGATATTTTTATCTTAATTTAATATTATTTTTCGATTAGTTAAATCACAGTATAACTATTCATCGACATACTATTTCTTCGTATATAAAGACTTTTTTATTTTAAAAAATACAATTTGTATTAGTTATAATCGAATATAGAGAAGAGAGATTATAATGAGGTTTATTATGGATTTGATTCCTAGTTATTTTTTTACTACATTTATCCTCAAAGCTGGTTCTAATTGTGTTTTTAAAGGATGATATTGATGGATGGTTGGGCTCCAGATCTCAAGGTCAAAAATGCAATTAGTCTACTGATAGTGATGTAGCAGAAACCTGGGGGCATCTTCAAGCAATTTTTGCCCGGTCGGCTGGCGCTGTAGAATACACCGGCTTCTCTGCAGAGGGAGTAAGGCCCTCCTCTGAACGAGTGGCCTAAACAATCTGATGGTGAGGCTTCAGTAATGCTGGAGCTTTAGGGAATGCGGAGTAACCCTTCATTGCCATCGCTTGCAGGTCCACTCTTGATTGGGTTGAATATATGGGTCAAATAAAACTAAATTATGTACTTATGCTAAACTGAATTGTTTGAAATAGAACTGATTATATGTATAAAAATGGATTAGGCATTAAATAACATGCAATGGTTGATATGCCATAAAACCCAAACAAACCAAACTAGTCCAAACAGTTTTATATATTTTGTATTAAAATTTGGTTCAAATTCTATCAACTGTGAAGTGGTTTATGAAGCTTTTTGCAATGTATTTATAATCTAGTCTCACTACTGGGTAATAAGAAGTTCTGTTTTCTGTTAAGGAATATTTTGTGTTGCCATAGTAATAGCACTTCTTATAACTCTAGAGTAACACCCGGTTGTATCACTGAATAAATCATGGTTTAGTCAGCTGGGGTTGTAGAATATACCAACTGCATCTCAGCAGAGGAGTAAGACTTCTCCAACGAGTGTCCTGGATATGACACTACACAATCTGATGGTGAGGCTCCAGTAATGTCGGAGCTTTGGGGAATGCTGTGTTCTCTTTCCCTGCCATCACTTCTAGGTCTACTCTGACTCATAGAGGTAGCACCTGATAGGTTCCTATCTACGGGTCAAATAGGACTGTTTGACATTTAAGCTGTGTGTAAACAAAATCTATGTACTTATGCTAAACTGAATTGTTTGAAATAGAACTGTTTTTGTATTTAAATGTGTGTAAACAAATGAGTGATGTTTAATGGAATTGTTAATGATACAGAGCAATACTTGGAGCCATTCAACTGTGTGCAAACAAATAATTAATAGTAAATAAAATTATTCGTATTAGACAGAAATAAGTGGAACATTTAACTGTGTGAAAAACAATGAGCTCAGACTCGTTTAAAAATGTGTTTAGTAATCATATATTTAATATATATGTATAAAAAGGATTTGGAATTAAATAACCTACAATGGTTGATATGCCATAAAACCCAACCAAACCAACCCATATATATTTAATATATATGTATAAAAAGGATTTGGCATTAAATAACCTACAAATGTTGATATGCCATAAAACCCAACCAAACCAAATCCTAAATATTTAATATATATGTATAAAAAGGATTTGGCATTAAATAACCTACAATTGTTGATAGCCATAAAACCCAAACAAACCAAATCCTAAATATTTAATATATATGTATAAAAAGGATCTGGAATTAACCTACAATGGTTGATATGGCGTAAAAAAATCAAGCCAAACAAAACGATGATAAAATCAGTCATTTTGTGTTTTATTTATATGAAAATATCAAATTCCGTTTTCTGTCAGGTTGACGTGCTATAAAAACCTACCCTTTTCTATCAGTCATGTTTACATTTATTCTGAACAATGGATAATAAATATGTTAGCTTAATGGATTTTAATATTTTCGTCTTTTCTAGACATCAAGCGAGATTATTTTAATTAAGTAATTATCTTTTTTTAAAATCAAAATAATGGAGTAAAAGAAGGGAAAAAAAGACAATTTTCATGATTCCTGTATTGCATAATCTAAATTTATCTTTAAGAATTGCTTTAAATTGTTTGTTTAAAAACTTAATCAAGTTTAGAGTTTAAAATCATTTATCAGGTTATTCCATCAAAAATGATTTGTTAAGTACAGAAAATTTCTGCTTTTTAGGCTTCAGCTAGAGAATAAGTAAATTATGTTGTGGTCCTAAGCGAGAGGCATCCACCCAGGCAGCACCTACTCCTTTTGACTAAAAACTTTTAAATTTATGATGCTGTAAATACAAAGAATAATTATCTCCCATAGAGAATTGGTAAATCCATTAAGGACAATCTTTGATACTCTTCTCTATCTTTATTTGCCTAGGATCTTTTAGTGGTAGAGATGTTATCTCTGACCCGGATAGGGAACAATAAACCCACACTCACTGATCAAGCAAGCCTTTTCCATTTTGTACCCCTTCTACATACTTCTTGTTCTTGGAACAGTAGGAGAATAATTCTAACATGGTTGATTTGGTTTCTTTGTTTAATGGCATATAAACCCTAGTGGGTTATTTAATGTCTAACATAACATCTCTGGAGAAGAAGAGCAGTAATACTATTTAACCCTTAGCTGGGGAGATCGGGGATTCGTACCTTTCCTAAAATTATTAGTCTCAAAGTGAATATAATGGCGCGACAAGAGTTTGAAATCGCTTACTTCGATGTTGCAATCAAGTTCTTTAGCTATTTTGCCACTGAGATTCCTTTCACCAAATTCTATTACGGGACATAGTGTACCGTTACACACCAAATGTATGATTGACACGGCACGAATAGAAGTTTGCAACGCTACGGTGTTCAAATGGAATTTTCCTGGAACAGTCTCAATAGACGTTTTAACAACTACTACGCATAGATATTTATGCTACAACATGGATGCTTCCACCATTACGTGTTTAAGGTGTCCATGAGTGTATTACTAGGTCTTAAGTGTCAGTCGGACTTCGTGATAAACACGCCTTGAGAAAAGTGACGAACACACAACAACCCCGGCTTGGTTCGCTTATACAAAAGCTTATTCGCTACTACACATTTTAGTAGTTGTCAGAGAGAGAGAGAGAGAGAGAGAGAGAGAGAGAGAGAGAGAGAGAGAGAAACATTATGAAAACTGAGTCGACCGCATTAGTAAGTCAAAGAGAAACAAAATGTCATGAGGAGTGCGAGGGCAGACACAGACCTTCAATTATCTTTCTGGTTTTCTTTTGTACTTCTAACGGACTTGTTCGCTGGTTTCGTATTCACGGCTACGTGTCTGGTGTGAAACCCCTTTTCAAAGCTTACTTCAAAATGATGGCTGCAACTTTCGGCTGTTTTCACATCGTCGTGTCTGGTGTCCAGCTGACTGTCTTTACCTTGTCGCGTCTGGCCGCTAACTTCTTTTTCTGTTTTCTATCCTTTACCCACTCTTAACGGCTTTCCTGTTTGAGTCCCTTTCAGCCAATCAGATCTCGTTGTCGATTCACAGCTGATACGTTTCTATTTTTAACCCAGGCGTACTTAATTATATTACAATGTTTGTGCATCTTTTTGTGTTATTCCACCGGCTAGTATTTTGTGCATCTAAAATATTAAAAGTTCTTCTAAGTGAACATGAGTTTATTTCTCTTTCCTTCCGTGTACTTCAGTATTAGTATACAACGGATTTAATCAAAGCGACAACATCTCTACACTAAACGGTAGTTCTCTGAAATTAGTAGACAACTTCACCTACCTAGGAAGCAGTGTCTCATTAACCGAGACTGATATCAACACGTGACTAGCAAATGCATGGACAGCTATCGATAGGGTATCGGTCATATGGAAGTCAGACCTGACCGATAAAATGAAACGCAGTTTTTTTCAAGCAGCAATCGTATCGATACTGCTGTATGCATGCACTACATAGACCTTAACTTAACATATAAAGAAAAGGCTTGACGGCAATTACACAAGAATGCGGCGAGCAATATTGTACAATTCCTGGAGGCAGCACCCCTCAAAGCAGCAGCTGCACGGTCACTTACCACCCATCACGAAAACTATCCTAGTTAAAAGAACCAGATATGCGGGACACTGCTGGAGAAGTTGCGACTAACTCTTAAGTGACGTACTCCTGTGGACCCTCTCACATGGACGAGCAAAGGCAAGACATCCACCTACATACAACAGCTCTGTGCTAATATAGGATGTAGCCTTGAAGACCTACCAGAAGCCAATGGACTATAGAGAAGGGTGGCGGGAGAGGGTCAGAGAGATCCGTACTGATGGCACGACATGATGATGATGACACCACAGATTTATTAATGCTGATATCAGTCCTTGGAAAGGGAAGACTCGACTAAATATTTTCTCTATCATCAAACATTTCAATAATGCTAAATAAGAACTTTAAATGAACTGATTCCGACGAAACATCTAAGCAATAATTTAAAAAAAAATCAAATGTTTTAATAATGGCTTGTTTATTTGTAATTAACTCGGAGGCAGTCAGTTACTCCTGCAATCAATTTATATTGAAATCTATATTACTGATATAAATTTGGAAAAGTTTATTTCCTACTGACAACCAAATGATTTCATGAGCTATCGAATTTGCTATGTATTTTTCAATGAAATAAAATCAAGCAGTTAAAATTTTGAGTACTTTAATCTTTAATAAATCTGATTCACTTATTTGAACCTCCATTTGCATTTGAGACCAGATTGTGTCTTTTATACTTGTTTTTAAATGAAACCTTTCAAGGTTGTGTGTAAGAAGTCAAAATTTTAAAGCCCAGCCATCCGTCAAGATATTCAAATTTCATATTATGTTCCATTCGCTTGCTTATATTTTTAGACAATTGATAAAACTTTTCATTATTTTGAAATTAAATTCAACAATTTTAATATATTTTTCATTCGGATTGTAAGAATAGAAACCCTTTGAGAAGAATGATATTGGCCACGTTGTACTGAGAAGGTTCTGAACGAAATTGTGAGCGATTCAGCCGCAGGATTCGAAGTAATTAGTGACTGTGAAGTTGACTGCTTGATTTTTATCCATGTCAACTCATTTAGGGTTATTTTATACCTCGAGGTTAGAGAAACACATTCATTGTACATTTATATTAGCTTTTTGCGTAGTTATTTCTAAAGAGGTTTTTGTACACATGATATTAAGTATTCTTATCTCTAAATAATTTGTCCACGTTTTTATGGTTTCAATTATTTCTATCTAATACTAATAATTATAAACTTTCATTTAATTAGTTTTATTTACTACAATCTCACAGTTCAGAATGTTAGCCACTATACCCTGGGGACTATTCCTTTTTTCTATATCATAATTATCAATTGCATGCGCATAGTTATAAACCTTCAAGTATCTAAGTAAGTAAAGTTGGTGACCTTAGTCAAGGGTGACCCGAAGGCTCCCTTTTCAATAGCTACTACACCAAGGTGTAGGGGAGGGCGCTAATCCTTTCTCTGAATTGCTCCACTTTACCCTTGATACCTTATATTGCAAGGAGTTATGCAAGGAGGTATCAAGTACCATTTTAAAGTCTTTGGTATGACGCGACATGGGATTGAACCCAGGTCTCCCAGATCATTGGCGAACACTACACACGAGCCGGTATAGTAATTATTCTTATCACAAATAAGAATATTCCGACTGAATATCAATGATTTCCAAACAGATCTATTTACGTCATAGATGGGATCCTAACAGGTACTAATACTGTAGGTCAGAGTGGAACTGAGAGTAATGGCAATGAAGGGGTACTCTGAACTCACTCAATCTTCAAAACTGGTGACGACTCACTATCAGACGCAATGGTGTTTATCTAGGACACCCCTTTGGTGGTGGGGGGGTCTTACTTTTCTACAAGAGAGGTAATAAGCATATTCTAAGACTGGGAGCAAAAGAAATAATGGTTTGTTTTGTCTTGGTTTTATGGCATATCAAGCATTGTACGTTATTTAAAGCCAAATCCTGTTTACACACACACACACACATATATATATATATATATATATATATATATATATATATATATATATGATATGTGTACACGTTTTGTAGATAACATTCTTAAACGAGCCAGAGCTCTTTTATGCAAACAGTTAAATGGTTTCAAGTATTGCCTTATAACATAAACAATTTAACACCAGGAGGTGCCCGTTGTGTAATGGTTATTGTCGTAGGAAATGGACACGGCGACGCGAGTTCAAATCCTGGACGAGACTGATTGCATTTCACATAGCTCTAATACCCTTGAGAAAGGTATGAATCCAATTATTCTTCCTCCAGCTATGGGTAAATAGTAGGGCAGACTAGGTTCTTCAGCCTTGGTGAGGCAACTAGTCTAGGAGAAGGAAAACTCTATATTCAAACCTGTTAAACCCCGCTTAAAAATTGACCTCGTGTCATATCCTGCCCGAGCAGAGGGGTTAGGTAAATAGTATAAACAATTTAACACCAGTTATTTGTTTTGACACTTAGTTTGTTTTATTTGACCCATAGATATCAGAGGGCGACGCATGCACAAGGAAAAGGGACCATCCCGAAAAAAGGAAGAATCTCATTCTCTTTCAGCAGCGACCAGCAGAGTGACATCTAAATCTCCCTTGCTGCTAGTAGAAGGCCACATGGCCGCTCTAAAGCGCCACGTTGGCTAACCTTTCACTAGTAGCAGCTGTCACGGTTAACAGTATGCAAAAATATAAAAAGTATCAAAATGGACCTATCGAATTACGAATTAAAACACTGGACTTAGACATACGCCCAAAAGCGACTAACACCACGTTAAAGCTTTATATACCGAATACGTAGTTAAAGCTTTAAATACCGAATAAGGATACATATATACCCAAGAAACGACTAACGCATTTTTAACACCTTCACTGGGAGATTCAACCATTGCAATTGTATTCAGGAAGAATTTCCTCACCCAGTGAATGGTTGTTGAACCCAGAAATAAAGGAAAAATATAAAAAAATGTCTTCGTCTCCTATCTGTTACTATCTTCTTTCATATAATTCTTTTAGGACCTCCTTATCCAAGAAGTCAAACCAACAAAACAAAATTGGGATAAGAATAAAATAAACCCAGAATGGAGTCAGATAGCAAACGGCAACACAGCTTGCCTGGGACCCCATAGAACCAACGTCGTATATTTGTTTAAATATCCCCCTGGGAGACTGTGTCTCCAAAGAAAATAGTGCGTATGTTGGTCTTACCTCTACAACTCTTTCCAGACTACTTACAATGCACCTAAATGATTCCAGTTCTATTGCCTTTCATCTTAAGAAACATTTTACTCTTAAATCCAAGTTTCGAAAAATTCTTGTTCAAAACATCACTATAATCGCACACAAAATTGATAAGCTACAACAAATCCTAGAAGCTCTACATACAAAAACAAAAAACCTAAAATTAATAGAATTAATCTTGAAAATAGCGACAATGTTTTGAAATGCTCTTATTTTTAAAATTTTTTTTCTCGTATTCCTAAGTCTTCCATTTTCGTTTTTAGCGTTCCCTTTTTAAATTCATCAGTTACCCTGTTTTATCCAAATCTGCGTTCCCATATTTTCGTTATGGTATAAACTTTCAAAACTCTTTTTAAAAAATACAAACACACCTTACACAAGCAAGCAACCCCTGATGATGGCCTATGAAGGGTCCGAAAACGCTCAGGACAATTTTAAGAAATTCATCTACCAATTCCAACCTGAAACTCAGACACTTATCAGAAAACTTGAAAGGATCTTAAATGAACTATAAAGCCAAAATTTGTCTTTATTATTTAATGAAACATGCTTATATATATATATATATATATATATACATATATATAAAAATGATGATTAAAAGGTTTTAAACTAACGTTTATAAAGTTGTTTTGTAATACAATCCTGGGATCAAGCAAAAATAAGGAAACACAGCAGCAAAAGGTTTAAGGAAATATAATTGCTTGCGTTTGTTTATACATATTTATAGTTTGTTATTATTTAATAATTGTAGGTGTAAAATTATAACTGGCTTTTATTCTCTTAGTAATAATTGTATAAAAGCTCAAAAGAAAATCAACTTGCATATATAATTTTATTGTATTGAATTAATTTAAAGGGCTATTGCAATACGAAATAATAATTATTTGAGTCTAATTAATTTCCAAGTAAAATTTTATCGTCAGATTCTTTTTTTTATAAATGAACACGATGTTGAAAATTCACATTTTTTAGAACGTTAACATGTCACGTGGGGTGTTTCAACGACATGCAAAATAGACGTGACTTCAGTTGTCCTAATCAATTTTATCTTATTTTATTTTTTAAAATTTTATCTTATTTTATTTTTTTTAAATGAATATGTATTCGAAATGTGCATGTTAATAAATGGTATATTCAGTATTTAATTCTAACCGACTGTTAATCAGAGGGTGTTACTTAGCTATTAATAAAGCTTCCTTCATTCTGAGATTACCAACATTACATACTATTGCTTCTATTTTAATGGAAAAATTATTATTATTTTTGCATTTAATTAAATGTTTATGGAATGACGATGCACCTGTGTTGAGGTGTTCTTTAATTCTGATGTGGTAGAGGTTTGATTGTACGAGGATATAAATAAGTTTCCAGACTTTTTTTCATATGGGCACTTTTATTGATAGTACACACATGAAACTCTAGTCCCCTTCGAAGTAATCACCTCCAGCTGCACTTGTTGTACCGTTCCAACAACTTTTGGGAGGACCCATGGAAGTCCTCTTGTGTGAGCGTGTCAATGACCTTCGTCACAGCCTCTTTCATCTCCTCAATTGTTTCATAACGACAGCCTGTGAGCTTAGGGAATAACCAAAAGTCACTGGGAGCAAGGTGTGGACTATATGGAGGATAAGGAATGTCTTGATGCCCATCTTGGTCAAATAGTCTGTTACAAAGATTGAGTTGTGGACTGGTGCATTGTCCTTGTGGAAATGCCACTGACCCGATTTGAAAAGTGCTGGCCTCTTCCGACGGAATCTCTTGCTGAACTCCCTTAAAACCTCAACATAGTAACCCTAACCCTAACCGTTTGGCCAATCAACTGTGGTGTATTGACTTCCTTACTCCTCCCACACCTCTCATCATCCCTCACAGACTCCCTCCCTTCCTTGAATCTCTTATGCCACTCAAAAACTGATGCTTAATTCATGCAAGATGCTCCAAAAGCAGTCTGAAGCATTCCATACTTTTCTGTGGCATTTTTTAAGTTTGCATATCGTTCTTCTAAAGTGTCCTCACGTCCAGATTGCATTTTTGAAATTCACCAGCTGTGACAATCGGGCTTTAGTTGGGTGTATTCTAATTGCTGCTGTAGCTGTTGATTTGAACCTGAAATCATAAAAATCGGTCAGTCATCTCATAAGATGTATAGCAATAACATAGTGAATTTTCTAGTGTCTACGACAATTTTAAATGCCTGTACAAAAAAGGCTGGAAACCTATTGAAGGCACCACGTATATATATATATATGTTGAAATGATAGATTGTATTGAATCTGACAGTATATATATATATATATATATATATATATCTCAGTGTCCGATAATGGTCCAGGAGAATGAGGTTCAATCCCTGGTCGAGTCATACCAAAAACTCCAAAAATGGAACTTGATGATGCCTTGCTTAACACTCAGCTTTATAAGGTAAGGATCAAGGGCAAAGTGCAGCAATCCAGGGAAAGGAGAAGCGCTCATCCCTACTCTTCGGTGTAGTAGCTATTGAAAAGGGAGCCTTCGGGTCACCGTCGACTAGGTTCGCCGAAAAGGGAGCCTTCAGGTCACCCTCGACTACGGTCGCCAACTTTACTTATATCTCACAGTTGGTGACATGTTTTTCCATTTTCTGTTTTGTTGTAATCGGAATGGATAAATTCATCTTGCCTTCTTTTTATTTTTATTTCCAATCAGCAGAAAAACCTGAACATGAATTTTGTTGACATCAGGATGTATTTTTCATAGAGTGGGCTTTTTAAACAACCACACAGATGTTTGCCAAAGCACTGCATGATCTTTCGTTATGTTGACTGTTTACAGACTTTTATGATACCAGCCATCAATTTGGATTTAGATAGAGAATACCAGTCCGTCAAAACAAACCGAAATATGTTATTACATCAAATAGACATGCCTGTCATGCATGCAGGTATAAAAGTTATTCTACACGATCAGCAATATAATAAAGTCAAATGCAATTATTTTTACGAGTTGACTGAAAAAGAAAGTACTAAATGACTGTTTGCTTTTAAGAAGATTTTAAGCTGGGAATCTATTTTTACACGCATCACCGTATTGGTTCGATAATCATCAGAACAATATAAAATCATACCGAAAGAAAAACTTTTGGTCATTTCTTGTGTTCACTAAGTTTTTGAGGGCACTGTTGTTTTTATGTTTAACTTATTTCACCAATATAAAAATCGTATAAATCATTACACCAAAGTGCCCGTGGTGTAATGGTTCTCCTCGCAGGAAATGGACTCGGCGACACGAGTTCAAATCCTGAACGAGACTGATTGCATTTCACTTCTGGTCGCCTCCGACTACGGTCGCCAACTTTACTTTAGATAGGAATACCTTAAGCCACCCAACAGTATGTAAATTATTTGTATTAGATAGGAATACTTGATATCAAATAACTGTGCGCAAAAAATCCTCATAACAAGCAAATTGGCAAAGATGTAAACATAAACGTACAATGAATGTGATTCCTAAATATTTTGGCATAGAATAACCGTAGACAGTTTGATCCTCCGTTAATGTTTAATCAATCGGTTCTTCCGTGATGCAAGTCAGATCCCAAGGACGAACGTATGAAGGTAAGAAAATTAACCCTTTTATCAAAAATTTGTTAGGTTGGTACTTCTTTATGGGTGATACTGTAGATTATTATTGGTATTTATATATGTTTATTTTCCTTTTCTTAATATTGAAGAAAGTTAAGAATAAGGTTGTAGGAGAAATGCTTCCGTGATTAGATAGGATGCAAGATTGAGTGACAAGATGAAACCAAGTGAGAAAGAAGGATTATGAATTGAATGGATATATTGGTGATAACTGATTGAGATTGATTAATTGATAAATATACTGATCAATAAAGAGATCAATTGATGGATAGATACAGAATAAATGAACATGTGGACAATATCATGAATGGGCTGATCAGTGAAGATAAGAATGGATGGCTAGGATTTAAGGTCCATTTGATGGGTGGAGAAGTTCAAAGATGCTTACGAAGATGAATAGGCAGTTTGAGATATCAATAGATCGAATGATTGGTGGGTGGATCTGTGTGATTGCTGCTGAAGGAAGAAAAGGAGGACAGATAGATACTGGGTGTGGCTCTGTGAAGGGATGTGTTGACTTGTACAGTGGCAGGTTAAAGCAGGATCTGGGATCGGATTACCTTATTGGATCTCTTCAAGTATAAAAAAACATGCTTTTTTTGTTTCTGTTGTCAGTCCGAATTAAAGTTTGTTGATTGGATGAAATGGAAAAAAAAAACAACTTCTAATAACCAGCAATTATATGTTTAACTGAAAACTTAGAGTGAACAAAACTGTCTTTAAGTTGACGATCATCAGCTTTCAAACAAGACAAATGTCAGACATCTTTATTTTAAGACACCTTAAAGTTTATCTTAATAGAGTTTGTAAATAATCATTAAAAGAAGGTACAATATATTAGTTTCTATCAAAAGATTTATTTATATAGTCCAGCATTTCTGGCAAGGGGCAGAGTGTATTATCTGTGTTGTTGTTAGAATATTATATATATAAATATATATGATGTGAAAAAAGATATTCAGAGGATGTATTTACTGACATATGAATAATAGACCGACGTTTAACGTTTCAACTTTTTAAAAACCATCTTTAAGACGATATTATCAAGTGATATTATATCTTATCCGAAAAATTATTTTCAAATGAATAAATCTGTCAAAAAAAGTTCGAAAATTCTTAATGTTCTATTAGCATTAATAGCGTTTTTGACGTAATTTGTGTTCGAACATTTTTGTTTGTTTATTCATTTTTTTCAAAAAAGGGTAACATATTTGCTTTTGTTAAAAACAAAACCAAACTTTTTAGAACTCTCAAAAGAATTAGGAAATATTTTAAAAAATTTCTAAAAATAAAGATTTTGTGTGTATGTTCAAAAATTAAAATAAAAATTTTAATTTAAAACATTTTTCATTTTTTTTATGAAATGAAATAAAATAACGTACAATACCAGTCAAAAGTATTTGGCCACCCTCAAAAATCTTCATTTCTTATATAGAAATGTTATTTTTGAATGAAATAAGTATCTCAATGGTTTTATATATTATACTAAATACAAGTCTTCTTGGACTTCATTAAGTACAAATTAAAATAAAAAGCACAAAGTACTTCTTTAACTTTTGATTCATCAAAATGACTCCCTTTAGCCATCACTGCTTCACAAATTCTCAACATTATTTCCACCAAAGACTGATGGTAGACTGAATATATTTCTGCCTAGCTTCCCTACTAGAGTTGTCAGAGGTGAACCACACTTGTGGGTTGTTTAGCTCTAACGTTTCGGTCAAGTTCCTCCCACATCAGTTTAATGTGATTTAAGTGCTGATTGCGCCGACCAAAGCATCAGTTAAAGAACGTGCTGTTTTTCTCTGTTTTTAATGTACCTCTGGCAGAATTTACTTGTATGCTTTGGGTCATTATCTTGCATGAGTATAAATATTTGACCCACAAGCCGCGTTCAAGAGGAGATCGCGTGATGCTGTGGTATGCTGTGATAGCCGGTCTGATTTAATTTTCCTTTCACCTGGTGCAAAACAACCCTACTTCCAACATAATAGAGCCTCCTTCATGATTTAAAGTTGGTGTGTTACAGGGGGGCGGCTGTTCTTTCACCAAGGCTTCGCTGCACATAGACCCTCCTATTTGACCCAAAGATTTTGAACTTTGATTCGTCAGTCTAAGGGACTTTATTCCACTGCTCTTCTGTTTAGTCTGTATGCGCCTTGGCCTACTGGTGCCTTTTGGCATTGTTTTGCTTCCTCAACAGTGTTTTCTTGACAGTAATTCTGTCATATAGGCCAGCTTCACATAGTATTCTCTTCACAGTGGATGTTGAGACTTTTTTTGTGACATTGGTTCAGTTGTGCAGTGATGTTTGGAGCAGTCAGCCTTCTGTCGCGCAACCTGGTGACTCTAATGAAATTGTCCTCTGTTCTTTTTTTTTTGGTCTACTAGCTCTACTTTTGGTTATGTTTTTTCTTGTCTCCTGATGTTCCCAAACAGTATAATCCACTGTAGTTCGGAGAATTTGTATTTTTTAAAAGATTTCTCAGCTTGAATATCCTTCTTTTATTTCCAAAGTTATGAGCCCTTGTCTTTGTTCAAGTATCTGGTTATACGAGGGTCAAAGTTACTAAGGAAGACTTGTATTTAGTATAATAAATAAAAACATTGTGGTTCTTTACTTGTTTCATCAAAATAACACTTTTTGGATGAAAAATGAACATTTTTGAGGGTGACCAAATACCCTTGACTGGTAGTGTATTATTCCAAATCTTTCATACAACGTAATAAAATAAAATCTTTTAAAATTCACAAAAATTTCCCATAACAATTTTTCCAATAATGATCTCTTACATAGATATCTAATTTTACTCAATTATTCAACAGCACACGTAATGGAAAAAATCTCAACAACCTTGGTATCCAGACAGTTACAAGTTCTTTTATAACAACTTGGAATATAATTGATGATAAGAACAAGAATTTTATCAAATCTGAAGCTGGTGTATATTCAATCGTGTGTGCAGTTTGTGTTGAAAACTATACCGATGAGACTTCAAGATCGATCAAAAAACGTATTGATGAACACATCGGGATTTCAGGAACGATGACGACAGAGACGCGTTACTGAAACACAATTTAGAGACTAATCATGGTTCTAAAATGTTTGTTAAGATACAGAAAAGACAACACAAGAAGATTGTCTAATCTAACATTATCTTTATTTATGATACTATCGAAAAAGCCCGTTTTTTCAACTTTTCTACTTATCTAGTTAAATTATTTCTAAATAGTTACAGTATCCTTTATTTCAATTAGTTTTAATCAATTATCAATAAATCGTATAGGGTGTCTCAATATACAGGGGACCCATAGGACTGATAATAATTCTACTAATAATAATGTGTTCTTTTTATTTCAGATTTGAAAATAGTATACTATGACAACTATTCATCCTCGATCACAATGTCTTAGACAAGAGAGGAAAAATGTTTTGCGTTACTACTTATTTGTAGACAAAATCATTCAAAACTGTCTCAAAATAGATGCAACCCATTAATATGATAATGGTTTATAACTGAGAGAAGAAACTAAAAAAAAAATTGCATGTCCTGAAATCTGATATAATAACTGTAGCAGCCACAGATCTATTTCCTTTCGCGAATCAATGCCCCCGCCAAGAGATTCCGTCACTCACTAACCAATCAACTGACAGAGCGCATTAAGTCCTTCTTCCTCTCAAGAACTATTTTTCAAGTCCCTTTTTTGGGGTGTCGACGGCCAGATAGCCATGAGCCAGCAGCACAAACAGACCTCTCTCACATCACTGCTACTGATTCCACTTGGAACCCATCGCTGAAGAATACGCTGCTGCTAGCTTCACACACGCTTCCTACAAACCAAGGACCAACATACTGACCAGCGACACAAAAGGGATACTTTCTCACTCTCACTCCTTTACGTCTGCTACGATAATAAACCTTTTTTGTTGTGTTGTTTAAAGGAAGTTTCGTTATTCATTTGTGTTACCAAATAATTTATGGTGTTAGAGAAATTAACCATTTCCCGAAACACTAACTTACTATTAAAAAACATTGATTTGATGTCTCGAGCTCAAAGGATGCATTTTTTACGGGACGTCTTCCAAATGACCGCCATTGTGCTTGTCTCAGTAATAAATAATTATTATATTAATGGGTTGCATCTTTTTTGAGACTCTCGGTATAACTTTTTTTATTGATTAATAAATTATACTTACTTTTAACAGTTTCAATAAGATTTCAAATCTATTTATTTTCTAAGCAGGATTTTTATTGCAAACAACAACTCGTTATTTTATTTAATATAAAAATGAATTTTTAAATTTAAAAAAAAAGAAAGATTTTTTCTAAACTACACGCTGATTTTATTTTTTAGATTTAAAATTCGAAAAACAAACAAATAAACAAAAAACTAGCACAAATACCTCACCCTTTGAATAAATGTACGGACATTGGCATAGTGGATAGAGTGTTCGCCAATGGCCCGGGAGACCTGGGTTCACTCCCAAATCGAGTCATACCAAAGACTCAAAAAATGGTACTTGATACCTCTTTGCTTAACATTCAGCATTATAAGGTACAGATCAAGGGTAAAGTGGGTCAATTCTGGGAAAGGGGTAGCGCCCTCCCCTACAACTCGGTGTAGTAGCTATCGAAAAGAGAGCCTATGGGTCACCCTCGACTACGGTCGCCAACTTTACTTTAAATAAATAAACAAATAAATCAATAAAAATTTTCGACTACAAATTAGGTCCCTTACATTTGAAAATAAATTTTTGATGAGACATAATTACACTTATTAACATCGCCCTGGAGATGATTTTAAAAAATCGAAACATTAAACAATGGTGTATCATTCATATAGTAATATATCTTCTGAATATCTTGTTTTTTCATATTTCATATTTATATACCGTCTCATTCATCACTATTTTTCTCTAACATATATATATATATATATATGTGAGTAGATAGGGGGAGAGGGTGAGAGAGAAAGGAAACGAATGCAAAATAGATATTGGTGTAGTTTTAATGATTTTATAAACCCTCAAAAATTTCTTTCCTCAAACCGTAAAACACTCTTATTCTTTGACAAAAGAAAATTCACCCACTCTGCTACAGGGAGGATGCAATGCAAAGTCAATTTGTTAAATAGAGTTGAATTCAGAGTTCTCCTTCTCCTAGACTAGTCGCCTAAACAAGGCTAAAGAACTCAGTCTGCCCGAATACTTACCCACAGCAGGTGGGGACAGAAAGATACTTGCCTTTCCCAAGGGAACGCAAACAGCTTCTTCAGGACTTAAACAGCCGGAATGATGATAACTGTTGTGTTATGTTCGCCTTTAATGGAGAGACCAGAGTATACTGTGTTCTTTGTAAAGGATCATAATGTTGTTACCAGTCACCACGCTTAAGGGGGTGGCCACGTGATGTAATGATTAAAGCGATGGACTGCGAAATCGTAGGAAGCGAGCTATTACGTTCACTTTCGGACAAATACCCCTGGGAAAGGTATGAACCCCCTTATCCTCCCAGCTGTGGGTTAAATAGTACCACTACTGTTCTTCTAGGAGAATGGCTTTGGCATTAAATAACCTATAAATGTTGATATGTCATTAAACAAAGAAACCAAACCAAACCCCGGCCTAAAACCAGAGAACTCTGTTTCTTTTCTTCAAGATATACTCAAAAGTCCAAAGTAAATTTATTGTCATTTTAACAACGTGAACCTCAGAAATCTACCTCGTTATTTACCCAACTGAGCTTTGTTGGTTGGGTTTTATGCCATATCAACCCTTGTCGATTATTTAATGCCAAATCCTATTTATACATATATCAAATATATATTTACCAACCCCTCCGCTCGGGCAGGATATGACACAAGGTAAATTTTTAAGCGGAGTTTAACAAGTTTGAAGTCAGAGTTTTTCTTCTCCTAGTTGCCTCACCAAGGCTGAAGAACCTAGTCTGTCCTACTATTTACCCATAGCTAGAGGGAGAATAATTGGATTCCCAAGGGTATTAATGCTATGTGAAATGCAATCAGTCTCGTCCGGGATTTGAACTTGTGTCGCCGTGTTCATTTCCTACGACGATAACCATTACACCACGGGCACCTCCTATCAAATATATATATATGACTGGTAAACGAATAGTCAGTAGTTAATATTTAAACAAGTCAGTGCTCATTTGTTTGCACATAGTTAAATAGTTTCAAATAAGGGAATCGAATAATCTTATTTAGTATTGTTTGCACACAGTTAAATGGTCAAACAGATCTACTTGACCCATTGACGGGACCCTAACAGATACTACCCCCCGGGTCAGAGTGGCAATGAAAGAATACTCCACATTCCCCAAGGCTCAGGAACAGAAGAGTCACCATCAAATAGTTTAGTGTCATATCCAGGACACTTGTTGGTGGGTAGTTTTTTTTTTATCCCTCTGCAGAGATGCTGTCGGCGTATTCTACTTTTCCAGCCTAATAGGCTTCAGCTTAGCTTGGAGGGAATAAATAAATAAATCTAAAAATTTAAATTGAATCAAAATAATCACTAAAATATGCAGAAACACCCAGACGTCTCTGATAGGAAGAGGGGCGACGCATGCGCAAGGAAAAGGTACCGTCCCGACAAAAGGAGGAATCCCACTCTCTCTCATTCAGCAGCGACCAGCGGAGTGCTAACACCCAGATCGTTCTTGCTAACTGGTGGGGGACGCAATGGGCCCGTCTTTAGACGGCGCATGGGCTAACCCTTTCACTGGTAGTAGTCGTCTCTTTCACTACCAACCCATGACTAAAACACCGGATTTAAATACCGAATAAAGACACATATATACGCAAGAAACAACTAACGCATTTTAACACCTTGACAGGGAGATTCAACCATTTCAATTGTATTCAGAGAGAATTTCCTCACCCACTGAATAGTTGTTGAACCCAGGAATAAAGGAAAAATATAAAAGATGTCTCCGTCTCCTATCTGTTACTATCGTCTTTCATATAATTCTTTTAGGGCCTTCTTATCCAAGAAGTTAAACTGACAAAAACAAAAGTGGGATAGGAATAACCCGGAATGGAGTCAGATAGCAAACAGCAACACAGCTTGTCCTGGGACCTCTCTACTTCTCCAGCCAACTAGGCTTCAGCTTAGCTCAGTTATGGAACAAGGCCAGAACCATGAGACAAACAATGAGAATGAAAATCATTAGTTATGATCAGCCTAGGTAGCACTTGTTGACAGAAGATTAGAATTGCTTCTTGGCCAATAAGTTGCTCAGCAATCAAACGCAAAACGCCACGGGGATTCTCCCTGAAGCTCAATTTAATCAAAGTTGGACATTTGATGGAATCATAATACAAAATGGTGATTTGCACATTTTAATATTTGAATGGTTGATATATATAATTATTAATTATGAATGTGCAGAGAAATATTCTATTTTTCATTAAACTTATTATTGTTTTATTTCTTAGTACTGTAATTATTTATATGTAGAGAAGAGAAAAATCTCGTATTTTGTTTTGGCGCGCAATTTAATTCTACACTGAATTTCACCCAATCAGGATGACATATCCTATTCAGCCCGGACCTTCATTTCCGGCTAGCAAAACGGGTGAGCGGCCAAAGACACTCTCTTCAGCTTGAGGCGGCGACCAGAACAGTCGTGCCTCTGGTCGTCCCTGCTTAGCGATGCTTTTTAGCTAAACCAGCCACCCAGTGTGGACATCTCACTGTGGCTTTAACACTAGCAGCAGCAACATGGGCACTCAACGAGGGAACCATCTAATTTATGGATTCTTTACGAGGAATCCCAGTTGAACATAAATTAGAAACATTCAGCATGCCTTCCACAGGCACTACTTCTTGTCACCCCAAAAATTGACGATGTCGATCCGAGCGTCACTCCGCTCTCGACACACAAAACTACACGGTGATTTTGAATACTTCCCTCACACGTCCAACGACACGCTGCCATCTCAACATCTCGCTAAGCCATTTCGTCTCAAACATCCAACAAGCCTAAACACCACGAGTCTTGCAGCACCAAGAACAAACCATATTCAAAGCTGCAAATAAAGAACTTTCGTTGTTGTGTTGTTAAAACAGAGTTTCGTAATTCATTTGCGTTATCCTTCAAAACGCTAAATATACATAAGACGTACGATTTTCCAGATTTTTCTGTCCAAAATTTTGGTGTGTATAGAAGTACACAATTAACTTTTTTTCAGGCCATATACCTAACCATATTCAAGATAGGATAACTTATATTTATTGTTTAAACTTATGCATTTTATCTCATTACAGAGAAATATACACAAGAATGTTTATGATTTTGTTCCTGCTGATGTGAATTTATTTTCTTCACAAGCTTGTTGCATTTTTGTGTGAACATGTCCGTGTATTTATTCTAAATAGTGCGTAAATTTTGCTTTTTAAGAAATAATGTAAACGATATAAATTCTTATTCTCATTTGGTACGAACGGATTAGAAGTGAAGCAAATGCAAAATTTTGGTTAAACTTTCTTGCTACAAATTCTAAAAATCAGTGCGCATTATATACTGTAATTTTTCCAGAATTTGGAAGTCTAAAGTTAAAGGTGCACGTTATACCTGCGTGTTATACAAAAAAAAATATGGTTGTCAAATATATAAAGTATTGTAAGCCTTTCAAAATTTGATTCGGGATAGATGAAATGTCACCATTTTTATCTATATTTCCTTATTTATGAGATGAGATAAAAAAATTTTTTAATCTAATTAAGAAAAAAAAAAAAATCTTCGTCTTCCGAAGGAGAGATTTAAGGACACAATAAAATATTACCTGAAACAATCTGGACTACCTGTGGACCAATGGGAAAAAATGGCTTCAGATAGAAGTAAGTGGCGGAAACTATTCACGAAAGCATAGAATCCTTTGAGAATAGCCGTATGCAGTACATTGCTTACAAACGTCTGATTCGCAAAGGCGAACAGGGTCCAGCACCGGGTTCACAAAGTCACCACGCGAACTGTGACATATGTGGAAAATTGTGCCTATCTTTTGCTGGTCTCAAAAGCCATCTGCGTAAATGGGCAAAATCTATCTTGCACCCAAATAATGTCACTGCAAGCAAAGCTGAACCGTTGTGCCAATTCTGTGGTAAATTCTGTCGCAGCTTGGCTGGCCTGAAGAGTGACCTACGAACACATAGAATTTGAGAGGGGAGAGGACATGAGACAAAGGAGGTGGTCACGCTCGAAACCAAGAGGACAGCCATCATATATATATATATATATATATAGAGAGAGAGAGAGAGAACAGCAGAATTATCTCCCATATTTTAAACTGTCACCTGAATGGTGCAAGTGAACTTAGGCAAGTGGTAATGATAGCTCCATCTTGCTAATTTTTTAGCATTTTTTTCCAGATACAATTATGGGTTGGATCAGTGAGTTATTTTGCTCATTTCATGAATACTTCTATCAGATTAAAATTCTATTCAGAACAGCTTCACGCCAAGATTACATGAAATGAGCTCAAAAAGCTCTGTGTAGCAATTACAGATGTAAGTCTTAAAAAGATTTCAACCATGAATACTTAGTGTCCATTAGTCCAAGCCATGGTCAAAACTGATTGCATTTGGAAAGAAAAAACTGTAGAACTTTAGCTATCCAAATCATTTCCCTCAGTTTAATTGCACCACATAGGTGACAGTTCAATGTTGGAGTTATTCTGTCATACCCTGTATAATAAAGTAATGTCTAAACTGTGAGACTTGTCTGGATAACTGAGAGCCAATTTGAAAAAAAAAACAACTTACAAAGTCAGTTTCAATACTTTTTGATTGACAGTATTTTGTGAAACATAGGATTGTGAAAGTGCAATACTCTCCATACCAAGTTTTGTAACACTTTTTCTTGTTTTCTGAAGTGAATATTTATATCAAGAGAAAAATCTAAGGAAGTGGAGAACAAAATTTCAATGGTGTTTCTACCAATGGAAAACTCAATGGAATAAGTATACTGAATGGCAAGGGGATTATTTTGAAGAAAATGTTTTGTTAATTGTTCATTCTTGTCTTCGTAACTTGTAGCTTCCATGTTGATACTGTAACAAAAAACAATTCATATATCTATTGGTGTAGCGAGTAGAGTGTTCGCCAATTGCCAAGAAGCCCAGGGTTCAATCCCTGGTCTAATCATACCAAAGACTCAAAAAATGGTACTTGATACCTCCTTGCTTAACACTCAGCATTATAAGGTAAGTATCAAGGGTAAAGTGGAGTATTCCAGCAAAAGGAGTAGCGCCCTCCTCTAGACCTTGGTGTAGTAGCTATTGAAAAGGGAGCCTTCAGGTTGCCCTTGACTATGGTCAGCCATCTTTACTTTTACTTATGTTTGAATAAGACCGCGACGCAATATGCATCAAGTTGGATTTGGTCGAAAGTGAGAAGTTTTCAGCATGAATGAAATGCACGTGGAACCAACATTCCTGTTTGATTGCATAACATCAGGAAACGGTTACTGTAAATGCGTAATGACATCAATGGCTGAAAGTAAACACGTTTTTCTAAATCACCAACTGCACAGTAAAAATGAAGGTGAATGGCCAATGTAATTTAATACCCTGTCCAGTGGTAATAGCAACTTGGTAGTGCCAGGAGTAGCAGTACTGCCTTGAGCTACCGAAACTGTTATCACTCCTGGTTGGCGGCTGATGAGGGCAGGGTATCGGACGTGCTTTCACACGTATGATAAAAAAAAAAGCAAAAAAAAAGCTGGATTTTGTGGGAGAAGGAAGCAAGAACTGATAAGTGATAAACTCTGACACATGGAAACACCAGTGCTGACTGACCAGTAAAATTTTACATCCCTTACCTCTGGGCAGACACTGGATGCCATCAAGAGGATTTGGCTAGAGTGATGGCCAATAGGGTTGGATGGTGAGAGAAAGAATTAGTATCATCACCACAACTTGATGATGAAGCATTTTTTAGATCTAAAATATTTTATTGATATTTATTTTGTTGGCATTTCATTTTTATTTGCATTCATTTTTCCTAGTTGATAGATTATTTTTAACAGCATGTGTAGAAAAATTTAACAGCATGTATAGAAAAAAAACTCTAAATTCTATGTTTAATTTTAAACAACTTTTTTCCCCACAGAATAAAATATCTGTTTGCCCCCCCCCCAAAAAAAAAACATGAAACATAAATTTTGAGTTGTTTCTACACATGTTAAAATCTGAGATCATACGAATGAGAATTGGTCAAATTATTAGATTGAAAAATTATATGGATTTATCTCAAACCCCCTATACATCTCAAATAGTTATACATTTTTAAAAATATTTTATACTTATTATACATTTTGAGAGCTAATTATAAACCAAGAAAAAATACATTTGCAGAGGTTTCCCCGGTCTGAAGTTGCCGAAGCATGACTTAGCCTTTTTACACAATCAAACATTTATACATCTCTCTCTCTTCATATATATATATATATATATATATATACACACACATAAAAGACATTTCTCTTTTTATCCTTGTTAGATGTTTAAAAAGCACAGCCCCTTTTTACCCTCACTCTGTGTGTGTATATATATATATATATATCCACAACACATTTATATTTATATATAGAGCAAAATAAAAAAAATCTTTTGAGGATTTTCCCTGTTTGATGGTTTGATGCTTTAGAAGCATGATTTCTTTTTTACAATATATATATATATATATATATATATATATATATATATATATGCACACATACACACAAAATTTATGTGTTTATACTGGGCAAAAGAAAAAAGACATCATTGGGGGCTTCCCTGGTTTGACATTCCAGAAGCATGGACTTTTCTATTTATTCAACATTTATATATGAATATATATAAACACACAGACTCATATATACACACACTCCCATATATATATATATACTAAAATCCAATAATGGTATATTAGCTTCCCTTGATGTGGAAAATTCATTCACTAATGTACCAGCCAATGAAACTATTGATATTATTACAAATAATATCTATAACAACCCATCACTCACTTCAATAAAAATCAACCCTAATATACTTAAAAAATACTCCTAACATGAACTACTTAAGTTCCATTCTAAAACCACCTTGGTAATATTTTAATTCAAACAGATGGTATATCAATGGGATTTGTCCTGAGCCCAATCTTCTTTAATTTCTACATGTCTGACATTGAAAATAAAATATCTAATAGCAATAAAAAAAAACCTTCAATATACCTGAGATATGTTGATGATTTACTTATTCTTGCTAATGATATTAATGAAATAAACATACTACAAGACACTTTCCAAAAAAATTCTGTTCTTAACTTTACCCATGAACTAAACAAAAACAATAAAATTTCCTATTTAGATGTTCTCATTGATACTAAAAATAATACTAATAACTTCACTTCCTCTAAAAAAAACCCTCACTGATAACAACTCCTATATCCTCAACTTTTAAAGTGAATGCCCCTTCCGATAGAAAAAGCAATTATTAATAACCTAATATCCTGTGCAAAACTAATCTCCTCCTCCAAAAGAATGTTTTATGAAGAAATAAAAAACATAAAACAGGCTCTCATCAATAATGGGTTCCCGAATTATATTGTTGATGAACAAATTAAATGTATGATTAAAAATGTTAGCCAACAAAATAAACACTGCATCACTCCACCCAATAAACAATCATTTATCAAACATTTTTACAGCAACCAAATGCACCACACACTACAATTATAAATTAGATGAAAATATTTTAAAACCATTGAGTCTAAGAAACATATTCCCAACTAATCCAAAAAAATAAAACTAATCATATATAAATTTAAAACCTCGAGTTTAGTTATTAATAATAATTCCCCACTCTTGATTGGAGTTTTACCAAAAAACTAACTTTATATGCCAATTTAAATGTCCTTTAAGAGATTGTATCTCTGAAAATAACAATATATACATCAGTTTAACTTCAACTACCCTATTGAGAAGACTTACTATGTATCTTTCTGATACCAATTCCATAGCCCACCATCTAAAAAAGCATTCATGCCCAACAACTGAATTTCAGAATATTCTCACGGAAAACACAATAATATTAGAACAACAAAATAACAAACAAAAACAACAGATTCTCGAGGTACTACATATTAAAAATATACAACCCAAACTTGTTAGAAGTAATTTTAAATCCAGTGCTAATGTAATAAAATATCTTTAGTGACTGATGCTATTTATGGAAACAAATTTTAAAGAATAAATGCTACACAATATACCCATATAAATGTGCATTTTTGCAAAGTTGTAATGTATATGCAAAGGTTACATCAATTATGTAATATCCACACCCCTGATGACCCAAGACTGGGAAGAAAGTACTTGGGGAAATAATTAATCGTGGAATGTTTATTAACTAATTCCAGCTGGATATCATAAAATCAATAGGGCAACTAAAAAGGATTAACAAAAAAATATGTAAACAAAAGATGTCCATAAAGTTCAATCAAATATGTCTATATATATATATATATATATATATATATTCACACTTTTAAATATACATATATACGTAAACACACTCCCAAATATATATATATATATATATATATACATATATATATATACGTACACTCCCAAATATATATATATATATATACATCTATATGCCCTCCCAAATATATATATACATATATATGCACACTTATAGATATGTATATATATATATATATAGAGAGAGAGAGAGAGAGAGAGACACACACACATATATGTGAATACTATGCATATATACATATATATACACACATATAGATGTATATGTGTGTGAGTATATATATATATATATATATATATATATACACACACACACAGATGTATATGAATATATATAAAAAAATATATATACACATATAGATGTATATATCCTATATATATATTCTAAATATATAGTTTACATACATTAAGAGAGAGACAAAAAAATATTTTTTAGTCTTTCTTAGGTTAATGTTACAGAAACAAATTCTTTAATTGACACAACCCATGACATATTGAACTGATAGGTGACATAATTATCAGGGGTATTTGTTTAATATCTATTGATTTTGGCTCTAAGATAGATTATTTATTTGCTCATTGATGATTAATAACTTATTTGACAAATAACATCCATCTATCATGGAATATTATGTCTAAAAGATTTATGATGTCAAGAACAAATCATCACATTGTTCTATGTAAATCTATTTCTCTACTGTCCCAAATATATTTTCCAACATATTACAAATCATAATCTAATAGGAATACTTTCTTTATTTTTACATTGGCTGATCTTGAGTTGAGGTCAACCTCACAAAATTGTTAAGTTATAGAATACATTTTTGAAGCTAATTGTTCATCCAAATCCTTCATATTATTTCATTCAAAACTAATTCCTTCTTCAAAATATGACCTATACATGAGTATATCTAAATATTACCAATAATTAACATTATATTTGTCTTTGATTCAGTGTGTGTGTGTGTGTATATAAAATGTTGGCTACAGTAGTCTAGGGTGACCCGAAGGTTCTCTTTTCGATAGCTTCTAAACCAACATGTAAGGGAAGGTGCTACTCCTTTCCCTGGATTGCTCCACTTTATCATTCAATAAATTAAATAAGTTTCTACTCCATAGTCTGTCTTTGCATTTCAGATTCATAATTGTGAACTTAAGTTTTGCAGATTTGTAAAAGTTTTTTTTTGACTTAAACATGTTTCTTGATATACATCACACATTCTTCTGTAAATTTCACATTGTTCACACTTCTCAGCCTCCCAAAATTTGAACCTCTGTTCAAACCTGGAGTACTGTTTGATTCACTGCCAAATCTCACAAAAATATTCAAGACGATTCAAAAGAATAGAATCAGATATTTTTGGGAGATTAAAATAATATCTCTGATCAAACCAATTCCAAACAAGGTAGAGTTTACATTCATAGAAAATAATTCTGACAAAAAAAAAAAGTTTTGGCTTTTTTCAGTAAAATTTCCTCTTATTTACTGAATTACCCTCATATATATAATGTTTTATTATTACTTGAAACTTTTTCTACCAGCTTAGTAGAGACTGGCTTCATAAATAATATTTAGCTGTTTATGGCTACATGATGATATAGAATAAGCAGCTCTCTCTTCCCTAGATTTACTGTCCAGTGTCGTTTATCATTTTATCTTATCTACGTGGCTTTATCTGAATTCTTCCACTCAAATGTGTGTGCCTTTGCATGCTATATGTGTATGTGTTTGTGTCTTTTGAAAGTCAGAAATATTCAGGATTGTATACGTCTCACCAATTCCAATATCTGACATATCTGACTCACAAGACATTCTTATTATGGCAATTATTCAGAAATGAATAAATGATAAAACTCTTGCATTTTCTTATTATTCTCATCCTTCTCTAATCTAGAATATATATATTTTTATCCACTTCACTGATTTGTAAAGTTATTAATGTGGAAACAAAATTTGTTAACTCATAAAAGAAAATATTCCCTGTGTTAAGTAACCCAAGAAGATATCAATGTTCAATAATTTCTGATTTGTCTTTTCTTTACCACTCAAATCTTTTTCGGCAAATCTGACTTCATTGAGCTATTTTGTCACTGGATATCAATTGGGGTTTTAAAAAAATAAGAAAAACCAGAAAAGATAAAACAAAAAAAAAAAAAATTTACTTAAATAAATTGTAGACTTTCTCTTTTTACCTATTTTTTAAAAAGTATTTTGGACAACATTTTTTTCTTAGTACATATAATTAGGTTATACTGCTGGCACGGATTTCCCTGACTCTCTCTCCCCATTCACCCCTGCTATCCATTGCTTCCGGGAGGTCTTCTAGACTACACTCTGTGTCCATACTGAACTGGTGTATCTAAATTCTTGTTGGTCGGCCAACACTGACATGTCTATATGAAGGGGTCCATAGAGAATCTCACTTATGAGTTTGTCCTTGCTTCTCAATCAGTGTCCTGCATACCTCATCTGTCTTATTTGGATGGTTTTAGAGATGGGAGGTAGGTGGGCATACAGCTGCTGATTTGTGGGATGTTGCTTCCAGGATTAGTTCAATATAGCTTGTAGCATTCTGGTAAAGTTCCTGTCTAGCTTTTTCTCTATATGCTTAGTCAACATCTATAGAGTAGAAATGATAACTGTTGCTTGGAAGAAATTATATTTTACTTCATTTTTTTAATATCTTCAAGTATATATACAGGAGGTTTTCACAAAAAAACAACAAAGGTTTGTTATCTCTTAAACCTTCAATTAATAATCAGGAAATGTTTCCTTGCTTATCCTCTGTAGCAAGTAGAGTTACAAATTATTTGTGGAAAATAAACAATGCATGGAAATAAATTAAAATATTAAGACTTGAGTTGTGTTTATGGAGACAAAAACTCATAAAAAATGAGACCTTGATTTTCTTCAACACTGTTCATATCTTTTTGATATAATTGTTCATATTTTTTTAATGCAATTCTTCATATCTTTTTGATATAATTGTTCATATCTTTTTAATATAATTGTTCATGTCTTTTTAATATAATTGTTCTTATTTTTTTAATATAATTACTCACATCTTTTGATATAATTGTTCATATCTTTTTAATATAACTGTTCATATCTTTTTAATATAATTCTTCATATCTTTTTAATATAATTGTTCATATCTTTTCGATATAATTGCTCACATCTTTTGATATAATTCTTCATATCTTTTTGATATAATTGCTCACATCTTTTGATATAATTGTTCATATCTTTTTGATCTAATTGTGAAGCAGCAATGTTATATTTCTTTTAATATGATACACATCTTTAAATTTCACCCTTGAGATGAAATTTCAGTTTAGGAAAGAAAAAAAAGGTTCCACAGAACTAACATTAGCTAGCCTTCTTCTCTGCCATCATTTTCAGCTGATAGCTGTGATCATCTTGACCTCCACGTTGTGTCAAGTTGATGGCCTAACTCCTTTTCCTATCAAATAAATGAATGTCACAAACAAGTTTAAAATGGGTACAAGAGATGGCATGACATGGTGGAGAAGGTGTCTACTGTGAATTGTGTGAGAGATTAAAATTTGAATATACAAATAAATGCACAAAAAAGAACCTGTTCAGAGATGCATAGAATTTTCTGGAACTTTTAAAAACAAATAGATGGCCTAATCATGCCCAAAAACCAAATTTATTGTTGATAAACGAAAAAGAAATTGTCATTTAGTGGATTTTATCATCCCAGTGCATCATTTAGTGAAAATAAAACAAAATGAAAAGATAGACATATTTTTACCCTGCCAGAAAAATAAAATACTGTGGAAAATGAGGATGACAGTGACAGCATCAATAGTTGGTATCCGAACAACAGTCCCCAAAGGATCGGAAAAAGACTAGAGAAATTGGAAATTAGAGGAAAAATCTAGCCCATCTAGCCTTCAGCAGTGTTAAGATTGGCTAAAATATTCAGAATAGTCTAAGAGAACTGTAAAGACTTGCTATCACTCAGACTCCAATGAAAAACCATCAAATAAAACAGGTGATGAAACCTGGTAAGACTGATGCATTAATAATAATAATATATATTATGATCATTGAGTAATGTCTGATTGAATGATCCCTAAAATGAAACTCTAACTCTATAATACTTGAAACAATGAGACACACATTTACTAAAAATGAAATTTAAGAAATATAAATAAGATTGAACCAAAAACTTGTGTCTGATTCCTTGACTATGAACAAATGCAAGTGAGATAGATGATTGTAGGCAAACAACTTACACAACATGTAACAATTTGAATAAATAACAAAGATCTTTTAAATGATAAATCTTTTCAGTTTCATTCAAATTCAAAAACTATTTCTCGACAATATAGTTGTTATGTGGATAATTGAAAACAAATATTATACAATAGACATATTATAGAAAAGAAATAAATAAAAAGGATTTTTGATGGATTTTTTATTTCTAAGTCTTGATTCTATGAACCAAATTTTGATCTCTCACTGAGTATAAATGGGCACTTCACTTGTTGTAGATAAATCTTCTCAAATGAATATCACAAAAAGAAAATCATAGTCCAGCAGAATAAAGAAAACAAAAATAAGAATTTCGATAAAAGAAATTCATGTTATTGACTTGAAAAATGGTTGAAATTCAAAAGGAAGTAGAGATGAATAAATTGTTGAAGAATATGTTTCAGTGGTGATATAGTTGGCAAGTGAGACAACACACAATAAAACAAGTATTTCTTGATTCTTCCATAGAATTTTGCAATATGCCTCCAGAAATCTCTTCATTGGCTCTAAGTCTCAGATAATGTTAGATTGTTATTTTTATTGAACTTACAACACAGTTTTGGATTTTCTCTTTGTCTGAGTAGCAGATGGAATGTGACAGTACTAATATGGCTCTTGTATAACTGATAAGATGAGGTTGGTGGAAGTATTCAATAAGGACATCTAAAGTGGACATATTCACTCCTCTCAACATGGACAATTGGGCATGTTTATATACCAATAAATATACTTGCTAATACAAACAGAAAAAAGAATATATACATATATATAAACTACCTTCTTCATGGACATACACAGACATACAAAAGAGGAAGTGGATATGTCGACCCATGTTCAAATGCTCGATAAAACTGTTTACATTTCACATTCTCCTAATACTTTTGGCAAAGATATGAATCAAACTATTCTCTTTCCAGCTATGGGTAATTTGTTGGGAAGACTGGGATTTTAGCCGTGGTATAGAAAAATCCTACGTGTGCGGAGAAGTTGGTAAAAGAGAGCGTGCTTTGTGTAATCATTATTGTAGCAAACAAAATCAGCAAGCTGAGTTCAAATCCTCAACAAAGACGCTAATGCATTTCACATAGCACTAATACCCTTGGGAAAGGCATGACTTCAATTGTTCTTCCCCCATCAATGAGTAAATAGCAGGACAGACTAGGTTCATTAGCTTTGTTTAGGCAACCAGTGAAGGAGAAGGAAAACACTGAATTCAAACTGGCTTTTGAATTGACAATGTCACATTTTGCCTTTGGGGGAGGGGTTGAGTAAATTTATACTATGTATTCATGTCTCTAGTAATTAAAAATAGGAGAACACAAGGATTAAAAAAAATTATTTATTTATTTTTTATAATTTATCTTTTAAATAAATTTACTACAATTCTAACTGAAATTAAGATAAAAAACAGAAGTGGGCTAAATGAGGAAATAACTCTTCACCCCTCTTCTATCCCCTCCCACCTTTTTCTGTGTCTATTCTGATTTATTTTATCCAAAGGATCTGAAGTAGTCCTGTTAAATTTTTTTCGTGTTTTTGAATTTTTCAAAAACGCGTAACAGGATGGAAATAAATTTATAATACTAATGTGACCGGTTTGTTATTTTTCTTAAAGAATATATATATATATATATATATATATATATATATATATATACATATGAAATAGGGCATATATGTAGTGGCTGTACTCAAGTCTTTTAGTGGTGGAGGTTGTATACATTTCCACACAATTGTTTATGTGTATAAATATATATATGTAGGTGAAAAGGAATTAAATGAATCAGACAATATATGCAGAAAAAGGAAACAAATGAAAAATATATATTGGTATAGTTTTGATGATTTGTTTATTGTTTGTTTGTTTGGTTTATGTTTTTTTATATTTTGTTTATCATATATATAAAATTGAAAGAAAAAATTCAATTTTGTGGTTTCATGATAAATTTTTTTCAGGTCTATGGTGACCCTCTTCAGATGGAGACAGGAATACCATTGTGTATTTGAATATAATTTACATTGCTTCTGGTGAGAAGAGAATTTAAAAAACTTATTTAATCCTTTTAATTTTTTTAATGGTGGAAATATCATTATATTTTCTCAAATATAATGTTTATACATTCTTCTTTTTTTTTAAACAATAAAACAAACAAACTCAGTTAACCCCTAATTTAAATATCACTTAAGTTTAAAAAAACAGTGAATACTGAAAAAATTAACAGTGGGTTGAGATTCAATTAAAATTAAAAATAAAACAAATTCCTAATTTTGTTAAAATTATAGTGTATTATAAAGATTCTGCCAAATATATATTTTGAAAGCAAGTTATTGTTTATACAAGTTTGGCTAAAGACAATGGGGAACTTTCCTTTTTTGTGATTTTATCATATTTACAAAACCCTCCGCTTGGGCAGGATATGGCACAGGGTCAATTTTCAAGCGGAGTTTAACAGGTTTGAATTCAGAGTTTTCTTTCTCCTAGACTAGTTACCTCACCAAGGCTGAAGAACCTAGTCTGTCCTGCTATTTACCCATAGCTGGAGGGAGAATATTTGGATTCATACCTTTCCCAAGGGTATTAGTGCTATGTGAAATGCAATCAGTCTCGTCCAGGATTTGAACTCATGTCGCCATGTCCATTTCCTACGACGATAACCATTACACCACCATTGTGATTTTATTATGTTTTTTCTTTGGCCTTCTTGTTATTTTCTTTATATGAGGGTCCAATTGATAAATAATTTGCCCTAGGTTCTGCTCCCAAGTGCTTTTAATCATATTGATCGATAATCTTCAGGGGAATTGTTGGTATTTTTTTTTACATTTAGTTTGGGTGTGAGGTTTATTTTGTTGGAAGGACTTATTATTGGTGGTGCGGTTTGGTTAGTATCTTTATTGCTGTAGATGTTCCCAATGATAGTGCTGGTTAAGAATGCTATTTTATTTATGTTTGGTTGTTTATTTTTTAAAACTTATGTCTTTCAGGATTTGTAGGCTTTTTTTGCTGTCATTTTGAATATATCATTTTCATTGTATTGGCAAGGATTCTTCCTATTTCAGCAGATGGGAATTTATAGACGTTATTACTCTATTTTGTAATATGTTGTTTGATAGCACTTGTATCAGAGAGGTGGTATCTAAGGTGACCAGAATTAGCAGTCATTGTAGGTATTAGAAATTCATATAGTGGTATTCTGGAGACACTCTCAAAATGGATATGTGAATTTGTAAACCGTATTTCTTTGGTTTATAAATGATTTTGGAGATTTTGCATTATTTTTTAACCAACTTGTATAAACAATAAACATACATGAATACACACACACACATACACAAATTTGTGTGTGTGTATATATATATATATATATATATACACACACATGCACAAATTTGGCGGGAGTGTCCTCGTGGTGTAATGGTTAAAGCGATGGATTGCGGAATCGTAGTAAGTGAGTTCGAACTCCAGTTGCGCTATTCTGTTCACTTTCGGACAAATGCCCTTGGGAAAGGTATGAACCCTTTTATCCTCCCAGCTATGGATTAAATAGTGGTACTGCTGTTCTTCAGGAAGAATAGCTTTGGCATTAAATAACCTTACAAAGGTTGATATGCCATTAATTAAAGAAACCTAACCTAACCTAACAAATTTGGTGTTTGAGGATGTCATCCCACATGCATTGCATTGGTCAGATTTTTTGGATTTCCACAATTTGTGATTGGTAATGAATTTATCTAACAAGAAGCTGACTGAAAAGACACAAATTTTTAGATAAAAACACTTGTCCCATGGTATATTGATAAAGTGTGAGAAAAAAAAAAGAATATATATATGTATATATATATATATACACACTCACACTCAGTGTGTGTATGAGCACATGTCTGTGTACATATATGTATGAATGTGTGTGTGTTTGTTTGTGTATATATATATATATATACATGCACACACATACACTGTGTATATATACATATATATATATATATATATATATATACACAGTGTATGTATATACATATATATATATATATATATATATATATATATATATATACACACATACACAATGTATAAATGTATGCATTATATTTATGCATACTTTATATATATATATATATATATATATATATATAGACATATGAACACACAGAAAACTTGAAATTACATCTGCATTCGGTAGACATTTTGTAAAGTTATGTACATTCAGATAGCATGCACTAAATGACCTATTCTTGTTGAGTAAGTTTTCAGTATTTGTTAATAATTGGCTTCGATCTTATGTTTCTGTTTCATTAGACTATCTTCACACAAGGAGAAGACATTGCCATGGGGTTATCATGAATAGTTGGTATTACTCTGACCTTCCAAATAGTTTGAGTCAAACTACATGCGCTTTCGGAAATAACTTGTATACGAACAAACAGTCAAGCACAAATCCATGTAACTGTACGTATCTAAACATGGGTGAATGGTTTAATTCATAAGCTTATTGTACCCTTTGAAATAACAGAAGTAAATAAGATTCCTGAAATTGTGGCTCATGAGTTGACTTTTAAGCCTGAAAAAAAACTGCTACAAAATGGAAGTGGATTTACATGATAGTGCTAAAATCCAAACCTTTACCCGAGAGTGATCAACTAGTCGAACTGTACTCCTAACAATTGATATTCACCATTGACACCAATTTTGTAGACTGTAAAAAATATTTTTCCAACACATTTTTCTAATTACTAATTAACACTAGATCAGATCTTCTGACTTAGATTTGGTAATCACCTTGTATTTGTTGTATCGTGGTAAGAAAAAGATACTCAGTGAAATAGAATTAATTATTTATTTACTCAAGTGGTACAATCCAACTAGTATTATAAGTCTTTTGTGGTTGGTGTTATGTCTGAACTTGGTCCTACTACAGACTGACAACCTTTCAGAGCTGTCTCTCTGCTTCTCTTTCTGCTTCTGCTTCTCTCATGCTTAAGAGACATAGCGTCTTTTAAACTTCTATGATACTGGAAGTTACATGGCATGAGCCACTATACAACAGTATTACAAACTCGTAGAAAATTTTAGGCATCTCATTTACTGGAAAGATTCTGATTTCTGTATAAACCATTTGTCAACTTAGACAAATTATCATCATTTTTATTCTATCTTTATTTCCATTTTTAATTTTAATTTTTGTTGCTTTATTTTTATCACAACTCACTGGACTCTTTATTTCTATGGTAACAAAGAACAGTATGAATTAAAGACAATAATAAAGGATAAGCTCTTGTTGAGACTTGAACTCATATCCACATGGTATATTGTTCCCCAGTCCCATCCAAATAAATTCTCCCCCCCCCCAATATATGGAATTAATTTCATATATCAAAGGTTCTCGTGGTGTAATAGTAATCATCATCGGAAATGTAGACGGTGACCCACGTTCAAATCCTGGACGAGGCTAGTCAAGAAGGAAGACCCTTCACTCAAGCCTGTTAAACTTTGCTTAAAAGTTGGCCTTGCACCACATCCTGCTCATTTGTTGGGGGTTAGTAAATACGTATATCAAACATCAGATTTATGCGTATATAAAAGAATTGGCATGTCTGTTTTACAGAAATGATTAGCACGTTATTGTCGGAAATCATTCCAAGAGAGTTTGATCCTCATTCAGTATTTTGCTATGATGAAACTGTGCTATATTAAGCTCAGCAGTTACCTGCATTGTAGTTGAGATAGGTATTTCTCTCAGATGTCAGTGTTCCGGGATTTGAAATGTTGATTTTCTAGGCTGGTCAGCCCTATCCGCACAAAAAAGAAGTTTGCTTATCTGTAAAAACTGTTTTACTTTTTATAAAGGCTATAAGTTATGTAAAACACAAAGTCAATCGTTAACCTATTCATCTTGTATTGCCTTCTGCCCATGGCAAAGGAGTTAGATTGGTTGTTTGGGTTTTATGGCATATCAACCTTTGTAGGTTATTTATCGCCAAATCCATTTTTATACAAATAGTTCTATTTCAAGCAATTCAGTTAAGGATAAGTACGCAGTTTATATGTAAGTACAGTTTAATTCTGAAAAACATTTCTATGTCAAGCTATTCAGTTTAGTCAAGCAGTTCTACTTCAGTTTAGTATAAGTACAGATTTTGTTTACACACAGTTAAATGTCAAAACAGTTCTATATTAAACAAATCAGTTTAGTGTAAGTACAGTTTCAATGTCAAAAAACAGTTCCATTTCAGATAATTCAGTTTAACATACGCACACAGTCTAAATGCAAGTATGGTTTAATTGTCAAAAACCTTTCTATTTCAAACTATTCAATTTAGTCAAACAATTCAGTTTAGCATAAGTATGCTATTAGTTCTATTTAACCCATAGATAGGGCCCTATCAAGTGCTACCACTCTGGGCCAGAGTGGACCTGAGAGCAATGGCAATGAAGGGGTACTCCGCATTCCCCAAGGCCCCAGCATCACTGAAACCTCATCATCAGATTGTTTAGGGTCATATGTAGGACATTCATTCGGAGGGGGTCCTACCCCTCTGCAGAGGTGCAGTTGGTGTATTCTACAGCCCCAGCCAACTGGGCAAGAAGAAGTAAGGGAAATATATGAATTTACCAATCCCTTCATACAAGCAGGATGCGATCCATGGTCAATTTTCATACAGAGTTTTACAGGTTCAAATTAAGAACTTTCCATCTTCTAAACTGGTTGCCATACCAAAGCTAAAGAGCCAAGTCAGCTCAACTATTTTCCTTCTCCTAGACTAGTTGCCTCACCAAAGCTGAAGAACCCAGTCTGTCCTACTATTTACCCATAGCTGGAGGGAGAATAACTGGATTCATACCTTCCCCTTTCCTGGGGGTATTAGTGCTATGTGAAATGCTAAGAAAAGTTGGGAAAATATGTACTCAATCCTGTTTGGTCAATTTTTGAGCCAAAGTATATGAAATGGTTTTGATCGCCTAACACAGTGCATTCTTGACATAGCCTGTTATCTGACTCATCAACCTAATTACCAAGCTGCTTAATCTTGTAATTAGTCTGATTGTTATCTTAAGCAATTTACATACCCAACCTACCTGACAATCAACTCTTACCTACCTTCTCTTTATCATTTTCATCTCTCTTTGTATATCTTTTCCCTATGAATGGCTTTATCTTTCTCCACCTAACAGATCCTTACCTGTATTTTAAAAACTTACTTTCCTTCTCAGCCTCCTTTGCAAACTTTCTGTCATTTTTATTTATTTATTACCACAGACTTCCTTTCTCTAATATCAGTTAGTCACAGTCAAAGTAGTCTGTCAATACCAATGATGTTGTCTTCATTTCCTCATTTCTGATTAAACTGCTGGAAGGAGAGCAAAGATAACCATCAGCAAAATCATGAATTTCACAGTAGAATTAGCAAGATCTAACTTGTCCAGCTGTAGGTTATTATGGACTTTCTGTGCTTCAAACATATTTGCCAGTCTCTTAGTTTTAATACTGGAAGATGAAGGAAGACTAAATACCTCTCTCTGGCCTACATCTTAATCAGCCAGCCAATCAACCAGATTTTTTCCAAAATCATTTATTACATAGCTAAATAAGAACAGTCACTAACTTTTCTCAGACAATCAAGAATTTAATTAATAATAGAAATAACAATATCCTCATCAAATTCAAGGTTGGTTGGTTGTTTGGGTTTTATGGTGTATCAACCTTTGTAGGTTATTTAATACCAAATACAATTTTATGCAAATAGTTCTATTTCAAACAATTCAGTTTAGCATGAGTACACAGTTTAACTGCCAAAAACACTTCTATTTCAAGCTATTCAGTTTAGTCAAACAGTTCTAATTCAGCTAATTCAGTTTAGTATAAGTACAGATTTTGTTTACTTACAGTTAAATGTCAAAATAGTTCTATATTAAACAATTCAGTTCTCCACTTTGGTTAGATCCAGTGACAAACCCAAGGAGTGTGAGTTCAATACCTGGTGAAGGCAGTGGAGAACTTTCAGAGGGGAAATTAACAGGAGATAACTGATAACTGACATCCATTAAACATAGCTCATGGAATTAGAAGAGTCTAGCCTGGTAACCGAAATAAAGGGTTAAGTTTGACATTCCAACCACCTGAAGAAAGCTGGAGCATACAACGGCCGAAATGTTGTGATAAACATGGCAACAAAGATGAGGAAAATAGTCCAAAAAATGTAAATAATAACTCAGATTGCCCAGTCTATTTTCTATGCTGAGAGCCATTATGTCATGAGTGCTATCCAAAAGAAGTCCTATGCTGATTCAAACATATGACCAAAAAGTAAACAGACAAATGACATATGTCAGAATGCTGTTGCTTGAACAGCATGGCAAAGTTAATCAAGGAATTCGGAGTTAGGCTGAGTGCAGAAAAACTGACTGATCATAGGCAGATACTACACTGACCCTAGCTTGAGTGGAAACTGACATTTTGTGCTTTGGCATAATTTGCAGATAAGTTGAGCCTTAGCGTAGGTGTCAAAATCAGTAAATATAAAAACCTTTCATTTTAAACTGGTATTAGGCTAATCTCAAAAGAAATAACTTTTTTTCAAATAATAGTTGCAATTTACTTTTTGCTATATATATATATATATACATTTTTTTTTCTAACTTACTTCTTTTTGCTACTTGCTTACCTACCTAGTTAACAGTTCAGAAATTATTTATTTTTCAAGCTTTTTAACATTGAAAAATTAAGCATTGACTAAAAAGAAAAAATACACAAAAACAATGAACTTGATATTGTTACAATAAAAATACTATTATTTCAGCTGAAAGAAAATATAAACACAACTAGATCATCATCTTACCAGCAAGTTGTAAGACAAAAATTATCTGTTTTTTCTGACTTGAAAAAAAAATTCTTGAACAAATACATTCTCTTTCATAACAACTTCAACTGCTCTCAAGTTCTGGTGAGAATGTTTTCTTCTTTATTCTGCTTTTCTATGAAATATTTTTCTTATCTCATAGTCAAAATTTTTTTGGCCATCTACACTCTGTGCATCTCATTTATAATTTCCATTTGATTAAGGACAAAGAAAAGAAAATAAATATTAAGAAATATATTTGGCTGCTAAATGACTTTTAAGACACTTGTGGAATGTCCAATCTATCAAATTATTCAGATATTGTTTCTTCCACAGAGAAATTCCCTGGAAACATTCATTGAATCAGAAACATCTATTAAATGTTAGATGTGTGGAAGAGTTTTCAAAAACATTCATTGAAAACTTCACCGATTTATATAATAAAAGAATCAAACTACTTAAGTCAAATGCCAGTAACTTCAAGTGAGACTCTTTGATGAAAGATTAGTGACACTTCTTGAGAATCTTGCCAAATAAGATAGCTTATGTTATCCTTGTCATAAACAAAACTTTTTCTCCCTCCTGAATTTGATTGAAAAGGACTTAGTAATGAAGTACTTTGCAAGAAATCATACATTTCTGAGAATATACTCTTATAATCATTGATTGATTTTAAGATCTTACCAATCCATCTAGGGTTATTTCATCCCTAGAGGTAAGGGACTTGCATTCATTATATAATCATTTTTTTGTGAAGTTATTTCTATTTTTGGGGGAAAACCATCCAATCAACTACATATAATTTTTGAACAGTTCTTTTTGCTCCATTGATGGGACCCTAACAGGTACAATAACTCTGGGTCAGAGTGGACCTGGGAGTCATGGTAATGAAGGTCTGACTCCATACTCTCCAGAACTAGAGTCTCATCAACAGATACAGTTTAGTGTCATCCCCAGGATACCCGTTTTTGTTTAGGGTGTCAGAGATAATTAACAGTATAATTCTACAAAAATCTTACATATCAAAATTATTAGAGTTTCAATGAAAAAATAGTAAAAAGAAAAAATTACAAAAAACATTCTCAGCACATTGCAGACTGCTATACTCATTTTGGTTGCTATACCCACAATGTTTCGGCCACAGTACTCTTCAGCCTTCTTCAGATTTGGTTGATTTCTGTATACAGATCAATACAATCAGGGAATCAGTAATTAGGAAAGAGAGAGCAAATAACTCTAGGAATAGAAATGATAATCAAGATCTAAAAGCCCATCTGGCGGACAATTGAGTCTTTAGATTTTTAAGTCCTAAAAATACAATCAGCATTGTCCACCAAAGATATCTTGTGAAATATCCTAGCAGACCATAACCTGGAGGCTGTGGGTTCTGTTTCTGGTCCTGAATTCAAAAGCAGTGAAAAAGATAGAAAGTAACTGACACAAGATACTCCAGAATCAAAGATGGAGGAATCACAACGGTGTCCCCGTAATATATAACAAACAGTTAAGTTCAGAGTTACTGAAAGGTTACTGAGCATGACAAAAATTAACAGAAAAAAGCCAGAGGAAGATTTTGAAATGGAAAAAAAAAAAATTTAATTAAATTCATAAGTAACAAAACTTAGTTAAATGAAAAAGAAAATTGTTAAATTAATTGAGAATCAAAGTTTTTGTTGAATCAGAGAAAACAAAAAAAAAAAGAAGCTAAATTTAAAAAATGAGCAAGACACAAAGTGTTAGCTCAAGGTACTGGCAACTTGGACAGTTGCCCAGGGCATGCCATGTGCTTTGAGGTGCCATCAACCTTGCGAAAATTTTTATAATTATAATTGAAAAGAGTGCCAAACGTCTGCTGACCTTGGGCACCAGCAACAAAAGGACCTGTACACACACACACACAACCACACCCACATAAGAAATAAATAGACAGGGTTTAACATTGATCTAAGTCATCCCTATCAAAAAAATATGGAAAAAAAATGGCCAAAAATTGTTTAAATGAAACTAAAACTGACATATATCATCTGACTTAAAACTGAATAAAATGAAACGGTGAGAAAACAGTAAAAAAAAAATGAATAAAAAGGAGATTATTAAAAATAATAAAAAAATTATATCTATCCAGCAAGATTAAAAAAAAAAGGAATGAAAAAACAAAACAAGTGCTAATGCTGGTATTTATGTGTGTGTGGGTGGGTGTACATATATATATATACATATATATATATTAGATTACATGGTGGTGTCTGCCTGATAAATGTGTAAAGTATGAAAACCAGGTTCAAAGACACCACCATGTAATGCTATATATATATATATAAATATATATCAAATCTATCATTGATATTGAGAACTATTTAATAATACCACAAAATTTGGTCCGCCATTAATGTTATATATATATATGTATATATGTCATATATATGTTTTATATATATATATATATATATTTGATTGAACATAAGAGACATTTTTTGATTTGAAAAGTAAACACTACACAATACAACAGTACAGATGCTCTTCTTACAAAGTAGTAATGTACACACCAAAGTTACATCACTTTTGTAATACATCCTCCCCTGATGATGGCCCCAAGCTGGGCAGAAAGTATTTGGGAAATAACTAATTATGGAAGATTTATCAACCAATTCCTGCTGAATATCATAAGATTATTATAGCAATTTGAAAGGATTAACAAAAAAATATGTAGACAAAAAATGTCTATTATGTTCAATCAAATATGTATTAATAAAGAAATGCTGCCAAAATATATATATATATATATATATATATATATATACGACAAATCTATCATTAATATTGAGCACTGTTTAATAATACCACAAAATTTGGTCTACCATTAATTCACTAAGTGAGCTTGAGATAACCATAAACCATTACTATATATATATATATATATATATATATATACACACACATACACACACTCACATACACAGACAATATTTTTAAATATATAGTTTTGAAAAATAATAATAAATACAGTTTAAAAACTAACCAAGTTGAGATGTGTTGAATATGATCTCACTTGATGATTGACTAAGTGAAACACAGAGTCATGACTTTTAATTTGTTTATATCATTATTATTATTTTAATTCATATTTGAAAAATATTGTCTTGCATTTTTCTACTTAGAGCAATGTAAAGTTTTTATAGATTAAAATGCTTTTCGCATTATATTTTGGTTTGGTTTGGTTTTATGGAATATTAAATATATATATGATTTGTAAACACATTTTGTTGGTAACATTCTTTAATGTGCCTGAGCTCTTTTTTGCATGCAGTTAAACAATTCCAAGTATTGCTATATAAGAGTCACAATTTAACATCAGTCATTTGTTTGCATATAGAGTTTGTTCTATTTGACCTATAGACAGAACCCTGTCAGGTGCTCCCACTTTGGATCAGAGTTAACCTGGGAGCAATGGCAATGACGGGGTACTCCATATTCCCCAAAGTTCTAAGGCTGGAGCCTCACCATCAGTTTGTCTAGTGTCATAATCTGGACATTGGTTGGGCTGTTTTATTTTTCTGCAAAGATGCAGTCAGTGTATATTCCAGCCCCAGCTGACTGGGCTTGTTACACTTTAATCATATATACATATATATATATATATATATATATATATGTATATATATTTAGGGGGTGATCATGGCATAAGGGTTATTGTCATTAGAAATAGATGTGGTAATCTCAGTTCAAATCATGGATGAGGCGGTCTGTATTTTACACCTAGGAAAGGTATGCATCCAACTATTTTCTCTTTAGCTATTGGTAAATAGTAGGACAGACTGAGCTCTTAAACCTTGGTATCGCAAGTGATTTTAAAGAAAGAAAACTCTGAATTTGTACCAGTTAAACTCCATTTAAAAGTGACTTTGTGTCATATTCTGTCCATGCAGAGTGGGTGGGTAAATATATATACATATATGTAGGTAAGTATTCATTTATTTTTATCAAAATCTCATTTATCAATGCACTTAAATGTCTCCATCACAAAGATCAAAAAATTACACAGTCTATATTTTTGATGAAAATTTGGCTAATAATTTTGTCAGACTGGATTTATTGATACCCTGCTCATATGCATGTGTGATACTCTTCAAAGTGTTGGTGAATATCTCCCTAAAATCACTTACTTGACACCCTTAGTTTCTTTGAAGTCATCATCTACCTCAAGTATATATACAGAAAGGGTAGCAACAATAATTCATATTACAAGCACTTTTAAATTTCCATCAACTTTTGGGTAGCATTTTATATATCCTTTTTATTTCTGCATTCCTAAGTTCTTTTATCAAGTATCAATGACTGTGAATTGATCATGCTACAATGCTTTTGAGACTAAGTAGTAAATACAATGATGTTGTTATTATCATCTACATAGACATAAATATAATAAGAATTTTAGAAATATACTAGATAGAAGATTGATGCATGAATAATCTTTCTGGTAATTTAACTGTTGATGATATTGGTTGCATGCCCCACTAAACGAGCGAGAGTGACACAAGGCCTATTTTAAAGTGGCTCTGGGTGCAGGGCCATAGTCCAGATACACCCGACATTCCCAAAAATACCCCGTCAGCATCCCTTCAAAAAATGGGGGTGCCTCTGGCACCAGGCAAAAACCTTACACCTCTGAGGAGGTTTAGAGCCAAAGGGATGGCCCCCTGAGGCTCGAGGAGTAAGTCTCGGTCGCATGACACGAATGCTAGGCTTCCTCAGCACCCAGGCTGGGTAGCTTGGACCAGCTAACATCAATACATGGCACCACACCTGACCAGATCTGTGCCATCATTACTATGGCTGGCTGAAGTGTGATGAACCGAGGAAAGCGGACAGTCAAACAATTGGGTTATCAAAGATGAAGCATACCTAACAAAACCTTCCATTGTTGATGATTGGATTAAATTCATAAGAAAAGTAAGTTGAGAAAATAGATGACCAAAAATGGTGTAGAAGTACAAATAAGAGTGAAAACCAGATGAAAGCAATGTAAAAATAATAAAGGCATGCGACTGGAAACACTTAAAGAGATTGCAATTTAAGCAGCTAAGCATTTTCTTCATTTAATCTTTACAAATATGTCATCCCTATTTTGAATAATACAAGCATGACAATATTTTGTAATCATCTGTATATTCTTTTGAAAATATTTACTGTATTGTTAATGTTGAAACTTGATTCATGTATACAGTATCACTCATAAATAAGTAAACCCCTAACAATATTCTTATATAAAGTTAAGGTGTTCATGGTTATCGTTGTGGAAAATAGACACAGTGACATGAATTCAAATGCTTGATAAGATTGTTTCCATTTCATATAGTCTTAATAACCTTATGAAGGGTATGAATCCAATTCTTCCTCCAGCTATGGGTAAATAATAGGGTAGACTAGGCTAGTCAACCTTGGTAGGGCAACCCGTCAAGGAGAAAGTAAACCATTAAACTCTGCATAAAAATTCATCTTGTATTGCATCCTACTTGTGCTAAGGGGTAGGTGAATTTATATAAAGGTGATTTTCTTCTGAATCAAAGATACTAGGATTTTTAATTGCACTTTACACAACCAAACCATTGGCCAAATGAGTAGAGTGTTCGCCAATGGTCCGGGAGACTAGAGTTCAATCCCTGGTCAAGTCATACCAAAGACACAAAAAAATGGTGCCGCTTGCTTTGCACTCAGCTAAGGTAAGGATCGAGGGTAAAGTGGAGCAATCCAGGGAATGGAGTACTGTCCTCCCCTACACTATGGTGTAGTAGCTATTGAAAAGAGAGATTTTGGGTCACCCTCGACTAAAGTCGCCAACTTTATTTTTTTTACTTTATATACTATCCAAATGGTTATTATGACGTACTAATTTTCACAAAACTCTGCAGCTTTGAAACTCTGGAACCAAAAATATGAATATGTAGCAGTTCAAGCATTTGAGCAATGTAATTAAACTCAAAGGAAAAAAATACTGACAGAATTGAAAGACAGCTTTCTGTTAGAGCAGAGTGTTGTTGATTTTGGCAATGCATAATGCTTCATAATATTTCTTTTGATTCTATGTTCCATTAGAAATAATTAATTTTGGGTATCTTGGGTTAGAAGTCATTTTTCAAAAATGATAGAGCATATTTATTTACTGAGCCATTTGCCTAATGAGTGGAGTGTTCACTAATGGTCTGGGAGACTGGAGTTCGATTCCAGGTCAAGTCATACCAAAGACTCAAAACCAGGGAATGGAGTTGAGTCCTCCCCTACATCTTGGTGTAGTAGCTATTGAAAAGGGAGCCTTTGGATCACCCTCAACTATGATCATCAACTTTACTTACTTTATGTTGCCGTATATAAAATGGTTGAGGGTTCTATTGTTTATCCCACCAACTAATTCTTCAAATATCTTATACAAAGAATATGTTAAAAAATGGATTTCTTTAAATGGAAAATTTAATAATTTTTACATACTGTTTCTGGGCAATACAAATAATGTGTTGGATGATAAATGCAAGGAAACAAGGGAAAACACCAGAGCTATATGTGTGTGTGAGAAAATGGAAGTAAATTTGATGGTATGTAAATGAACAAATAGGTAAAAACAAAGTAATCAGAAAATCATCCATTGAATTCTTTGTTTTTTTGTTCTTATATATATATATATAAAATTTTAATACATGCTAAAACTCTCTCTCTCTCTATATATATATATAAGATTTTAATACAGGCTAAAACTATATAAAAAGTATGAAACAGTAACCAAGATCTGTAAACTTCCAGGAATACAAGTATGACTGTCATTGATTTGTATAAAAACAATAAAAATAAAAAACACACAAGAAGATTTTGGTTAAAGAAGTAAACAACTAATGTATAACAAAAAAAAACTTAAGCAAAAAAAAATCTCAACAGGAATTGTGCTTGGGGGTTAAAAACATATATAAAAAGAAAAGTGAGCAGAAAATATCCTACCTTTGGTTAGTGCTTGTCCAGGAAAAATGGATTTTGCCCTAAGCACCTGAAACCATGTGTTTATTTCGTTGGTGCCATGTGACTAATCCTTGTGCATGATGTCACTAACTTATGACAAATCTGGATGAATCTATGTCTAAGTGGAAACCCCCTTGCTATTATTTAAAAAATTGTTTTTATGAAGCAACAATGATAGCTAATGGAGCATGGTACAATTATTTAGAATCCAAAGTGACAATATGACAGATATTATTGTCATTCTTTTTCTTTCACATCAGTTAAATTTTGTTTATACTGGGTTTGATATGAAGGAAAACTGTTTGACTCCATTTTTATTAATTTTTTGTTGTTATTTGATGGCCAATCACTAAAATCAGACTCTGTGGCACCTGCTTAGAACAGAAACCTTCATTTAAATGATTTGATGAACATTTACTTGACCCAAATTCATTCACGAGAGAAACTTATCACAATCTGATGCTTGATTACATTAAGAGGAAAGCCTATGTTTGTCTTCTTTCTTATATGTGTGCAGCTTAGTGCTGCTGAAAGATTTGACAGGGGGTTACCTCACACATTGTGACAAAGAATAAACAAAATCTGCTTTTATTGTCAGGTGCTTGCAGGAGAACTTTCAAATGATGGGGAGTTTATTTCACTTTTCAATGATCGTCTCGGATTTATTAGATATACTTTGTTTGTTATATTAAGATTAAGTGTATACGCTTATCAAATAGAAAATCAAAATTATATATATATATATATATATATATATATATATATATATATATAGCCATACATTGAGCACTCTCATAGATTTATATGATTACCCTCATATTCTATGTAAAGAATAATCCACACCTACTGTCCTTGGACACTGACTGGATATATATATATATATATATTAAAATTAAGAAATGATTGAATTATTGTACTTTTCCCTTTACTCTGAGTTTCAAAGGTTACCACAGTCATCAGGTGTCTGATGATTGTGGAGGCAGAATAAATTCATCAGAAATGGGGAGAGTACCATGAGGTTGTTACTTTAAATTTTGTTTCAAACCAGCTCTGCTTTAAAAGAATTGAGTGCTTTTTTACTCTATTTTTCTTAGTATAATCTTTTATTATCATTATATATATATATATATATATATATATATATATATATATATATATATACTGGACATTGGCCTAGGGGTTAGAGTGTTCGCCAATGGCCCGGGAGACCTGGGTTCAATCCCAGGTCGCGTCATACCAAAGACTCAAAAAATGGTACTTGATGCCTCCTTGCTTAACACTCAGCATTATAAGGTACGGATCAAGGGTAAAGTAGAGCAATCCAGGGAAGGAGTAGCGCCCTCCCCTACACCTTGGTGTAGTAGCTATCGAAAAGGGAGCCTTCGGGTTACCCTCGACTATGGTCGCCAACTTTACTTTTATATATATACACAAAAAATTATAAAAATGAATTATCTTTTAAATAGCTATAAAATGTTGAAGTACACCTCTAAAATTTTTCCTATAAATTAATTTTCATCTAAACCTAAAAGATTATACTTTCTAAAAAAACATAAAAAATAAACGAAATCAATTTTACCTGTATTTTGACTATTCAGATGTCAATGATCAATAAAATGGAGGTTTTTTAATTTTTTGCTTTTGTTTTTATGTCTTTATACCACATGAAAAATCCCTCATTCTCTAGATACGGTTAATTTGCCACTTCTCAGATTTCTGTCTGACATTTGTGTGAACCACATGAAACACAGAATAACAAATTTTATGAGTACATAATTTGGTTATTTTAGCTTTTATTTACACTTGCTCTGCTATAGTAGCACTAAGCAGTTTTTTATGCACTTTTCTTGCTTGCATTTTACCTTTGTTTATCATCATCATCATCACCATCAAGTTCCTGCTTTATTGTATCAGAGAGATCAGACTTCTATATGATTGGCAACCTGTCAGTTCATGCTTTCTGGAGCGGTAGAATACACTGACTTTATCTCTGCAGAGGGGTAAGAGTCCCCCAATGAGTGTCCTGGATACGAGATTCTCACTATCTGATGATGAAGCTCTAGTAATGCTGGAGCTTTGGGAAATGCAGAATACCCCTTCATAGCCATTACTCCCAGGTTCACTGGCCTGGAGTGATTGCACCTGATAGGGTCTCATCTGTGGTTCAAATAGAACTGTTTGACATTTAAATAGAGTGCAAACAAATGACTTATGCTCAACTGAATTCTTAGGAATAGAGTTGTTAGATTATTTAACTGTGTATAAACAAATGACTGATGTTTAATTAAATTGTTAGTGATACAAAGCAATACATTGAACCATTTAACTTTGTTGACTTATGCTAGATTGAATTGTCAGAAATAGAACTGTTCATTTAACTTTATGTATTTACAAAATATGTTTATAAATTATATATTCAATATATATATAAAAACAGGATTTAACTTTAAATAACCAACAATGATTGATATGCCATAAAACCAAACTGATCTATGTACCGTCAACATCACTTTAAGTCGATGAGATAATCCTGCTGAGGTATCTCAGCTAATTTACTGTTTCCAGAGGCTTGGCATTTAAAGGGAAGATAATTCCATCTAGTTTAAAACTCATCAACACTGTTTTATCTGTATTCATGGAGAAACCAATACCTCCTGCTGCTTGTTCCTAGCTAGGATTTGGCTTGGGCTGGTGTATTATTGACAAGTGCTAGACCAATTGTCATAGTTTCTGCAGGATATAATCGACTTCTTGTCCTTTTTAATGTGAAATCATCTCCTTTAATTAGATCTATTGACATACTGCGTACGTAATGTAGGCAGTTTATACACTGATATGGTGCTAATCTATCTGCTTGTAAAATTCCAGCAACAATTAATAGGCAATTTTTGCTTCTAATCACTTGGTTTTAAGGATTATAAACAAACATATTACACAAAAATCATCAAATTTATTAGCACTAATATAACAAGGCATTTAGTCATTTGTTGTTCTAAAAAGACATTTTTTATTCTATTAGATTGTTGAATGAGTAAAAAATAAATATTATTCTATCTTAAAATCTTCAGGATCAATTGAAGCAAACTCAAGTTGCTCTGTTAAAGAGTTAATAAACTATTAATACTAAGTTTATATTCAGTTCTTCTCAGATAAAAATCCTGAATTATTGCCACAATGTAATATATTGACCTTCGACCCAGCTGTCAATCGAGGAATAGGTGCATCCGGTTGAAGATATCAGGGTATAACCTTGACTGTGGAAAGGTTGAATTGAGTGCAGGTGCGACACTCACAGGAAGCAGGTGGGCGTCAAACAATGATATCACCTGGTGTGACAGGAAGTTCAGTTAGAGTTGGAGTCAGTCAAGTTGGAAATAAGATGCTGTAGAGAGAATCAACTCCCAACAGAGGGCTATAGACCCTCAGGACCCCCGATTGAGCAGACCAGCAGAACTAGAAAGAAGTGCTGCTAAAGACAAAGGAACTGGGGGTCAATATGTTGCAGTTTGTTCAGTCTCCAACTCACCTCTCACACATAACCCTTTTGCAACTATTTTGAATAAAGTGAGAGGTATATTTATTTTAAAGAAGTGTGTTCGTTCGTCATTATTGCTGATTTTGCTTCCACATGTACACGTGTATAGTTGTATATCCTATTTACTCAACCTGTCTGCTCGGGCAAGATATGACACAAGGTCAATTTTTTTTTTTTTAAGCAGAGTTTAACAGGTTTGAATTCAGAGTTTTCCTTCTCCTAGACTAGTTGCCTCACCAAGGCTGAAGAATCAGTCTGCCCTACTATTTACCCATAGCTGGTGGGAGAATAATTGGATTCATACCTTTCCCAAGGATATTAGTGCTATGTGAAATGCAATCAGTCTCATCCAGGATTTGAACTCGTGTCGCCATGTCCATTTCCTACGACGATAACCATTACACCACGGGCACCTCCTGTATAGTTGTATATGTATTACGGCTATACAACAACAATCTTAGACATCAAAAACTTTGTGTTTGTTCAAATACTTATGACAATATTCTCTAAAGCATTTATAAGTAATACTTAATGGAAAGTACTGCTCATAAATACTCAAACAAGCCCCAAGTTGCTTGTATGAATGTGTGTATATATGTATATATATATTATATTATGAGAGTGTTGGTCATCAGTAAATCACCATGTGGTTATTTGTCGAACCAAGTGTAACATAATATGGAGAGTGCTCAATATCTATGATAGAGCTATTATAATAGAGCTTATGATAGTTATTACGATAGCTTAGGTTGCAGAAAAATATTTTCCATGGATTAAATATATATATAATATATATTTATTTATTATCATTATTATTATGTATATATGTATATATATATTTTTGTTCTTTTAAGCTGTTGTTGCATCAGTACTGCAGTATGTATGAACCACCTGGACTCTAATAAAACACATGGAGAAAAAGCAAGATGGGGACTGCAGAAGGATGCTACATGCTATTTTGAACAAATTCTGGAAGCAGCACCTCACAAAACAGCCGCTGTTCGGCCACTTACCTCCCATCTCACAAACCATCCACGTAAGACAAAAACACTCCTGGAGAAGTAAGGACAAAATCATGAACAACATTCTCTCATGGACATCTACCCATCAATATTACATATGGCTGAACAAAAGCAGGATGACCAGCTTGAACATACATACGGCAGCTCTGTGAGGATATGGGAGGTAGCTCTGAAGACCTGCCGGAGGCGATGAATGATTGGAAGGAGTAGCGGCATGACATGATGATTATGATTTTAGGCATAGCAAGGGGGAGGGATAGGGGGTCATGCCTTTCCTAAGAGTATTAGTCCACTAGTTTGGTTTGGTTTGGTTTGGTTTTATGGCATATCAACCATTGTAGGTTAGTTAATGCCAAATCCATTTTATACCTATATCAAATATATGATTTCTAAACACATTTTGAAGATAACAACATAAAACATAACAACATAAAACAGCTCAGAGCCAGGGTTCTATGATCCGCCTGAAGTTTTTATGTGACCCAACTAATACATGTGCCAGACTAAGAGTCACAGAAAATTTAGAAAATTGTCAGCCATCTTGTGTGTGTATACATATATATATATATTTTAAAGTTTTTTCTTTTTGTTGTTGTGGGTCCAAAAAGAGAAAAAAGTACATATTTCAAAATGAATAGGTCCACTAGGAGATTTATACTTTTTAATAACTATTTATTTCATTCTTACAGACATGTATGTTTCCAGTTGCTGTTTTTGTTTGAGAACATATGTGGCACCGGCCATATGAATGGAGCACTGAATGAGACTCAAAATCAGGAGAATAGGTTTGTTAGTCAAGTGTTTTTTTTCAGGTTTCATGTCAGTTTATATAGAGTTCATTGTTGTTTGTTAGATTTCTCTTTTTCTTCCTCCCTTTCTCAGAGTGTGTCTACTTGCCTGTCTTAACCCCAATTAGTCTTTGATAATTGATATGTTATGAAGTTGTTTTACTCTGGGTCATTGTGTATGTTTAATTGATATGTTATTGAGTTTATTGGTAGTTTTGTGTTAAAGTAGTTTTGAATTCTACTTACAGTCACTAGTTCCTGTGTGTGGGTATAGTTTTGGTCTTGAGTTTTTTCTTTTGAAGTAGTGAGGTTTAAAATTTACTGGCCATTACCTTTTACTATTAATTTTTGAATGTGTGTATATATATATATATGTGTGTGTATATGTGCGAGTATGTTTGTTTCTGTTTTGTGTGTGTGTGTGTGTGTATAATTTATGTTTTATTCAATGTAGACTTGTTTTATCAATAAAGTTTTTTTTCTTTTCTGTGAAGTAATGTGTAATCATTAGTTTGATGTATGGGTATGGTTTTAAATCTACTGAGACTGCATTCATGTAGGTGTTTAAATACATGTAATTTTCTATCTTCTGGTATTTTAATATTGCTTTTGTGGAGGGATATTCTGGTATTGAAGGCTTGTTTTGATCCTATGTGTACTTCTTTATATTTGATATATTTGATTATGTAGACTATGTTTTTAAGATGCAGCTTAAGGCTTTATTTATTCTGAATTTGGTTTCCGGACACACTCACTCACACACACACACACACACACACACACACACACACACACACACACACATGTGCATGCATTAATGTTAGGCAGGACACATGGTGCAATGGATATAAGCATTTGGTTAAAAAGGGCTGCCAAGTGAAATGATCTGGATGTCATAGCTTCAAACCCAAGAAGGAATACTTACAATAGCTTAACACTTGTTCTTGATCATGGTTAACTGAATTAGAACAATCTACTGTCATAAATTGAATTGAATTAGAACAATCTACTGCCATAGATTCAATTGTATTAAAACAATCTACTGCCATAGATTCAATTGTATTAAAACAATCTACTGCCATAGATTGAATTTAATTAGAACAATCTACTATCATGGATTGAATATAAGGTTTGATTTGAAGTTCTTTGTGGATTCCCAACTTTGACATGAAATGACTGAAGAAGTTTGAAGGACACATTGGTTGAATCATTATGAATATAACAATGAAGATGAAGACAATTGACTGATTCCTCTAAGTGATTAAAAAAAAATCAATGTTGACTACCATGGAGTTTGTTTTTTGTTTTTTTACTCTCAATACTAAGTTATCAAAAGCAAATTATCTATTTATTCAAATATGTATCAGCAGTACAGTCTATATTTATATCTGTGTGTGTGTATATATATATATATATATGCATCTATATTCATTGGCACACAAATGCCTCAATGCTGATATGGACTTAAAGACCAAGTATTTCATGATTAACACACACATGCACACAGGGTATAAATATACTATATAAACAGATATAGATTCATTCATATCAAAATGTGGGAAATATAATTTAGTATATGTTCAGCAATATTTTTAGGTCTAAATCTTTCAAATAAATAGCAAATTATGGATACACCCATATTTACATGTGTATTGAATTACAGACACTGATATACACAGACAAGTGGCCACACACATATTTCAATTCTATTTGCACGGTTATTAAATATCATTTTTTATACATATTTATTTATATTACCCCTCTCTCTTTATATATATATATATATATATATATGAATAAATGAAAAACCCCAATATAAATAAATTTACATATTTGTATTTGTCTCTTGTTTCTATAAATATATACACATTTACAGATGTAAAAAAAAAATATTTTCACACATACCCATATGACTGCTTTTCTCTCTCTCTCTCTCTCTCTCTATATATATATATATTTGTGTAAACATACAATATAAGTAGATGAAAATTCTGTGAAACTGGATACTTAGATGACCCAGATTTTTTAATATGTTGAAAATAGAACATGTATTAGGTAAGATGATTTGATATTGCTTTGGAAAATATCTCTGAAAAAATGATCAAACATCTTTTGATTTTGTGAATACCAAGAACTGTTTCATCCATTTTCTTTTACATGTAAATATTGTTATTTACTGTGTTAGACATTTCAATTCATCTAAATTTTAAAAAAGGTGCAGATGCTCACAGGTAGGGATCTGCAGTCTTTATCCCAGTAAAGTTCAATAAAATAATGGTTGATAAAAAAACCCCAGTAAATTTTGTAAAATAAAATCAGAAGATAAATGAATATTTACAAAATTATGAATACAGTTTTATTCAATAAAAAAAAGGGAGGATATCAGGAAAAATCTTTAAAGTGACAGCTGAAATAGAGGATACGTTCTTATATCTTTACAAAGTAAATGTAATGAACTTCTGTACAAAAAACTAAGATGAAACTCAAGAAAACATCAGATGATTATTGAAGTATAAAGAATCACAAAATTAAAGAAAAAATGATAGAAATCATTAAGAAATAAAATTAAAATAAACTCACAGTCTTCATAACTTATTTTTCATATTTTAATCTATGAAGTAAAATTAATACAATGAAATATAACAAAGTATTTAAAAATTATGCTAAAAGAGTAAAAAATCTTAATATATTCAATGTGTTTGATTTTAACGGCATGTCAACCTGTCCAGGGTTATTTTATACCAAGAGATTATGAAATTGCATTCATTGTACATTTATATATAGATTTCTAGTTTGGTTGTTTCTATGATACAAAGAAAGATGAACGTAAAATCCAGTGTTGCCTCTCTTAAGGTATTTGATACTGAAAGCTTCTCATATGCTTAAAAGGTGCATATGAGAAGTGACAAGAGTTGGGACATACAAAAAGATTTGAATTCTCAGATTTAGGGTGTGTGTTGATAAGACTTGTGGTGTGTCGTTCATGAAAATAAAGTGTTTGATAGAGCTTTCATTTATTTATTTATATATAAATATATATATATACTCTTTTTTACCACCGTTTCTTAAGAGGTTTTTACAACCTCCAAATCACCAAGAACAACAGGTTTAATTCTCACTGCTATAGCTGCTATGGTTTATGTGCTCTGCTTCTCTGACCTCAAGTTCCCATCTAAAGAAAAGTAAGAATGATTTTCTGAGAAATTGCTCCCTAACTTTTCAGATTTCAACTATTTTTCGATTCATTGAGAGAGTATCTGCAAAAAAAATCTTAGTTCGTAGATTTCTCTATGGCATTTGATTCCATACGCAGAGCAAAATGCATATGGTCATCCAAAAGAAACTAACTGTTCTAATCATATTTACCGACCCCTACGCTTGGGCAGGATATGACACAAGGTCAATTTTTAAGCGGAGTTTAACAGGTTTGAATTTAGAGTTTTCCTTCTCCTAGACTAGATGCCTTACCAAGGCTGAAGAAACTAGTCTGCCCTACTATTTACCCATATCTGGAGGGAGAATAATTGGATTCATACCTTTCCCAAGGGTATTGGTGCTATGTGAAATGCAATCCGTCTCGTCCAGGATTTGAACTCGTGTCGCTGTGTCCATTTCCTACGACGATAACCATTACACCAGGGGCACTAACTATTCTAATGATACTTTACAAAATGCCAAAAGCAACAGTTTGTGAACACGATGATACTGATTTCTTCGACATTATCGCTAGATTTTTTGCAAGGAAATACATAGGCACTATTGCTATTTATAATCTGCCGAGTTTATATACAACAAACCGCAATAGATATAATGAAAGAAAATAGTCTTACACAAAAAAAAGATAAGAAGCAGACAATACGCTATAAAAACAATTACCAATGCAGACTATGCAGATGATCTAGCACTTCTTTCAAATACATCTGCTCAAGTCAAATTTCTGTTGCATAGTCTGGAGCAGACAGCAAGAGGCTATGTAAACTCAAATAAAAGCAAGAGGCTATGTAAACTCAAATAAAACAGACTTCATGTGTTTTGATCAAAATGCTCTTATTTCTTAATTAAATGGCAAGCCTCTGAAATTAGTAGACCAGTTCACATACCTTGGCAGTAATATCTCATCTACTGAAAACAATGTCAGTATATGCATAGAGAAGGTATGGACGGTTATTGAGAGGTTGTTGATCATATGAAACAAGATGGAACCATCTCCACATGAAATGACAGGCCTCTGAAATTAGTTATCCAGTGCACATACCTTGGTAGCAATATCGCATCTACTGTTAAGTGATATTAACATTCACATAGATAAGACATGGACTGTTATAGACAGATTAACAACCATATGGAAATCTGAACTGTGATAAAATAAAATAACAATTCTTTCAAGCAGTAGGAATGTCAGTGCTACTGTATGGTTGCACTACTTGGACTTTAATCAAATGTTTGAGGAAAAGACTAGATTGGCGTTATCAAAGGAAGCTGCATGCTTCTTTGAATAAATCCTGGAAGCAGCACATTACAAAAAAGCAGCTGTATAGCCACTTACCTCCCATCTTACATACAATCCAAATAAGGTGAGTAGGATATGCAAATTCATAACCAATATTCTCATATAGACTGTTATACAAGGATACATCAGTGTTGGCCAACCAGCAAAAGCTTATATTCATCAATTCTGTAGGGACACTGGATGATATCAAGAGAACTTGCCAAGAGTGATGATTGACAGGGATGAATAGTGAGAGAGATTCATAGGAATCTGTGTTATCAGTATATGTTGATTATGATGACAGTCTTTAAGTGCATCAGTATTTTCTCTGGTCACAGAAATTTGATCTATGCACATTTGCTTTCAAGTAGAGTAAAAATACATCCCTGACACTGAAGTTTTTAGCTTCTCTTCCCAGCATCTTGATGCAATCACAGCTTCATTGGACCGGTCATGTTGTCCACTTGAAAGATCACTGCTATCCAAAGAAATTGCTCAATGGTGAACTGTCTCAGAGCAAGTATTCCCAGGTAGGCCAGAAAAAGCGTTTCAAAGACACACTGAAGGTCTCTATGAAATCTTTTGGTATCACCTCTAATAGTCTTGAATATCTGGTGCAGGACAGAGACAAGTGGCATGAAGTTATCAAACATGGAGTAGAAGTCTGTGAAACCAGAAGAAATGCAACAACTGAGCTGTGCAGGAAACTTAGAAAAGGCACAGCAACATCAGCCACTGCCACCACCATTCCTTTTTCTCATTGGTCAAGACTCCTTCACATACAGGTTGGTCTCATTAGCCATCTGCACACTCATGGATGCCTTCCTCAATCATAAGGTTAATCAGACGGTCCTCATTGATAGACAAAGAAGAAGAGTGAAATTTTAGGAAACTAATTTAAATACAGGGATTGTTATTTACAATTCCAGTGCAGCTGTGATATTTCCCTAAAAGTAAGAAAGAAGCATAGTGAGAAGTTGACATGTAATTGCAGCATTTGCACTCCTGGTGAACAACGGGTTTACCATGAGAACTTTCATGATGGGTGCAAGAAGTGGTTGTAAGGGAGTTAATGATTTTTAAAAGGGTCAAACAGTTAGAAACCAGCAAAGTTGGTTGGTTGGGTTTTATGGCATATCAACCTTTGTAGGTTTTTTAATGTCAAATCCATTTTTATAGAAATAAACAGTTTTCTTTTAAACAATTCAGTTAAGCATAAGTACACAGTTCAATTGTTGAAAAGATTTCTATTTCAAGCTATTCAGTTTAGTAAAACAATTCTTATTTAAAAAAACTCAGTTTATTATAAGTATAGTTTTTGCCCACACGCAGTTAAATGTTAAAACAGTTCTATTTCAAATGATTCAGTTTAGCATACAAAAACAGTTCCATTTCAAACAATTCAGTTTAGCATAAGTATAGTTTCAATATTAAAACAGTTCTATTTTGAACAATACAGTTCATGTTTGTTTGGGTTTTATGGCATATCAACCTTTGAAGGTTATTTAATGTCAAATCCATTTTTATAGAAATAAACAGTTCTGTTTCAAACAATTCAGTTTAGCATGAGTACACAGTTTAATTGTCAAAAAAATTTCTATTTCAAGTTATTCAGTTTAGTCAAACAGTTCTAATTCAAACAATTTAGTCTAGTATAAGTAGTCTTTGTTTGCACACAGTTAAATTTCAAAACAGTTCTATTTTAAATAATTCAGTTTAGCATAAGTATAGTTTCAATGTCAAAAACAGTTCTTTTTCAAACAATTCAGTTTAGTATAAGTACGTAGTTTACATGTGAAAACAGTTCTATTTCAAGTAATTCAGTTTAGCATAAGTATGGCGTTTAGTTCTAATAATCCATATATAAGGCCCTATCAGGTGCTTCTACACTCGGCCAGAGTGGACCTGGGAGTGATAGAAATAAAGGGGTGCTCTGCATTCCCCAAAGCTCCAGCATGACTAGACCCTCACCATCAGATTATTTAGTGTCATATCCAGGACATTTGTTGGGTTGGGGGGGTCTTACCCCTCTGCACAGGTGCAGTGTGTATTCGACAGCTCCAGCTGACTGGGTAAGCAACTAGCAAAGGACAAGTAAGGAGCTAAAATTTTGCAGTGAGCAAGATCGCCTCTTCCTGACTGGGGATGGGCCACAATCTACGAAAACACTTGCAATTCCTTCTTTGAATCAAAAATATCACACTGCATTTTCTAGATTTGACAATTGTCCTGAGTAAGGCTGAAATAAAGTGAGTGGCATTTTTTCTGTGACCACATGTCTGACTATTTTCTTTTCTATCAATTCATTGTCATCTCTTCATCTTGTCTTTGTCTCCATCAACTTTTGTCAAGATTCAGCAAGGTTACAGTGTTTAGCTAGGACAGGTATTACCTTACAGAATTTAAAGAACCCATTGCTGCCTTAATATTTACCTATAGCAATGGGGGGTGGATAAGAATAGATAGACTCATGCCTTTCCGAAAAGCATTAGCATGAAAGTTAAATACAAATGGCTTCATCCAGGATTTAAGCTGGGGTCATCTGTTCTATTTCCTATCATACAAGGTGCCTCCTACATATTGATGTATCTCTCATTCTTGTCAATGCACTTTATTCGATGTTGGTGAATATTAAATGCATACCTCAAACAAAGTGAAAATCTCAGATCACTATTCATCTTATTACTAAGTGTTAACCAACAGATTTATTGATCCATTTTCATAAATGAATAACTTAGAGAAGAACTAAAACAGAAAGGGTGTCCTCGTGGTGTAATGGTTAAAGCACTGGGCTGCAGAATCGTAGTAAGTGAGTTCAAACTCCTGTCACACTATTACGTTCACTTTCGGACAAATACCCGAAAGGTATGAACCTGCTTATCCTCCCAGTTATGGGTTAAATAGCAGCACAGCAGTTTCTCCAGAAAGATGGCTTTGGCATTAAATAACCCATGAAGGTTGATAGGCCATTAAGCAAAGACTCCTAAACCCGAAACCTAGAACTGAAAGCTGAGTAAATATTTTTTCTCCAGAATTAAAAAAAATGTAGAAGATATTTTAAGGGCGATGATTTATCCATAAACTCTCTAAGTTGCTGGTGTGGTATTGATTTACATGTTGGATCTGAAACTAACTCTAGAATGAATCATCTATTCGTACAAAAATGAATTTTAAAATCAATCAATTAGTACACATTTGAATATATTGATAAGTGAGTAATTATTTGTCTTTACATATGCATATTAGAGTGCACGCTGACAAAGTGTATAGAAAAACAGCTTGTCAGCAATTGCACAAGAATGCCACGAGCTGTACTGAACAAATCCTGGAAGCAACATCCCACAAAAAAGCAGCTGTACGGCCACCTACCTTCCATCTCAAAAACCATCCAAATTAGACAAACAAGATATGTGGGACACTGCTGGAGAAATAAGGACAAACTCATAAGCAATATTCTTCGATGGACCCCTTCACAGGTATATGCAAGTGTTGGATGACCAGCTAGAACTTATTGTCACGTGGTCTGCCACTGAGAAGAGAAATAAAGAATTTCTACTACCCTCCGTGTTTGAATTAGCAGGCCGTCAAAGAATGACCGTTAAAAGAGAGATAGTAATGTAGGTCAATCCCGAAGTAACAAATCCAGGTCAGAATAGAAACCAACAGATGTTTGCACTCTGTGACCGGATGGGTAAAGAATGGGGTATAGGGACATATAGCAGTCCTAACGAATCGCCTGACAGGGGGAGAAGAAGAGAGAAGCCAAATGATTGCCTATAATCCCAAAGTGGAAATAGCCCCCCTTCTTCTGTCAGCAGAAATAGGGGTAAAGAATATCAGTTTTGGAAAAGAGGTCATCGTGAACAGAATGGGGGGGGGCGAATCTCGCGCCAAATTTCGGGTAAAGAAAGCGGAAAGAATATTGGACAAGGAGAAGAACCTACGCCTTCAAGCCAGAGCCTTCTAAATATATAAAATTCCGTCAGCCCGTAAAAGAGAAAATACTCTCTGAAGGAACCTGTCGAAAAGATAAGTAAACATTAAGATTGTTTCTCCCTACACCCATTTGTATACTCTCTCTCTCCCTCAATGTAAAGAAGACTAAAGAAAAGAAGAGAAAAGGAAGAAAGACATTTATAGTTATGTATTATCTGCTGATAATATAGTCGACACGTTGAATATATGTATCCGTGTGTGTATTAAAAAGATTGTTATATATAAATGTTCCCACGTGTCGAAGTTTGTTCATTTGTGTCGTTTGCTATCAAATTGTTTGTTTCATGCTTGTTTTCAGCTTCTTTTGCCTTAAAATATTCTCGCCTAAATTGTTCTATTCTTTCCTCTAAAAATATTATACAGGAAACCGGAGTTGTCGACTACTATAGTTAATATTATTATATCTAAACCTAGAGGTCCATATCTTCCATTGTTCTAGGGGTAGGAAGAGCTAGTGGCCTGGTGGGTGTGTGTGTTAACGTAAAGTTTGGAAACCCCTTGCCAGCGGCGGTCAGTCTAGCCCTAAATTAACCCCCACATAATATGCCAGTTCTTATATGCCCGAGAAAGGACTCTGAACACAGACTTATTCTACGAGGGATCAAGTGCAAGACCGCCCCGTCTTCAAACCACAAAAAAAATAAACTCCCCATTTGGTGACAATAATATTTAAATGCACCAGTTCTCATATGCTTTTAAATGGTTGCTCATCCTTTTATCTTAATTTGCCGTCACATTATCAACAACAGCTCTGTATGGACACAGGATTAAGTCTAGAAGACCTGTCGGAAATTATGGATATTAGAGATAAATGACAAGAGAGGGGGAAATCTGTGCAAGTGGCACAACAAGATGATGTATACACACACACACACACACACACACACACACATAAATGCATACATCCATAAACTTATGCATTTGCCTAATCCCACTGCCATAAACAGGATGTGATGGAAGGAAAATTTTTAAGTGGAGTAAAACTAGTTTCAATTTTGTCTTCTTTCTCCTTGACTAGTTGCTTAACCAAGGCTAAAAACCCCAGTCTGCCCTACTATTTTCAAATTCCTGGAGAAGAAAATGGATCAATGCCTTTTCCCTCAGATAAACAGATTTATATATAATAAAATTCTCCTTATGTTTGCATGTTTTTAACATTTAAAATATTCGGACTATTGTCTTCATCTTCATTATTATACACACAACATTTCAGCTGATATACCCTTCAACCTTCTTCAGATGTATTATATCAAACACAGGTGCTTATGCAGAACTCTAAACTGAACCCGTTATTTAATTTATAGAGGTAGATTGTTCTAATTCCATTAATTATGACTGAGTGCAAGTGTTAAGCTATAGTAAATATTCTTTAAGGCATGGACAGCTATCGATCATATGGAAGTCAGACCTGACCGATAAAATGAAATGCAGTTTCTTCCAAGCTGCGGTCATATTGATACTGCTGTATGGATGCACTACTTGGCTGCTAACAAAACGACTGGAGAAAAAGCTAGACGGCAGAATGCTGCGAGCAATATTGAACAATTCCCAGAGGCAACACCCTATAAAGCACCAAATGTACGGCCACCTACCTCCCATCATGAAAACTATCCAAGTTAGAATGTAGCTCTGAAGACCTGCCAGAGGCGATGAATGATAGGGAGAAGTGGCAAGAGAGGGTCAGAGATATCTGTGCTAGCGGCTCGACATGATGATGATGATGAAGTATTCTTTGCTATCTTACCCGGAGGTGAGATTGAACCTGGGGCCTCCTGATGATTTTACTCAAAAGCATATTCAGACCAACACTTTATCCACTGTACCATGTTTCCTGCTGGATTAAATAAAGGGTTCAGTTAAAAGTTCTGTAGAGGCTCCTGAGTTTGACATAATACACCTGAAGAAGGCCGAAACATTCTGAGTATAACAATGAAGATGAAGACAATAGTCCTAATATTTTAAGTGATAAAAATTAACAGAATTCATCTCAGAAATGTAAACAAATAAGGTTTGTATGAATTTGTAACTGTAACATCAGAAAAAAAAAACCGTAAAACATAACAAGAATTTTCTTCAAGCTGTACATTCAAAATGCTCTGGCTCAAAGAATAAGGCAATTTCCAGACAAATCTGGAACTCAATAATCTTGTTGGCTCTTAGTTAATGCTGAGTCATTTCATAATTTATTGATAGAGAAGATAACTGTGAAATGGAAAATTAGAATTCTACATTTCTTCCTACACAGAAGCCTTGACATTATAGTTTACTCTTGTAATAGGTTCATCGATTGCCTTGAGTATTTAAGGCTGTAGTTAATTTGATTTACATTATTACAACCATACATAAAGCAGTTCAATATAAAATGACTAATTTACCGATGCACAGCATTCGAAAGTAATTAAATTCTGTATCATTTTGTATGATTATATATATATATATATATAAAGTATTTAGGATGTAAGTAATTTAATTTTCATCATTACATGCACACCTATCAGGCACTTTAATATGAAATTGCTGGATTGTTAAAACAGAATAAGTTTTAAATACATTTATTTAATTAGAATTTTTGCCCTAAGTCACTATTCTAAAAAAAAATATTCCAAGAACTGATCTATTCACTAAAGACTTTTGCAATCAAATCTTGATTGAAGAAATATGTGCTTGAGTAAGGAAGTCACTTATATACTTGAAAGGAAAAAAAATCCCCCAAACAAGAAGAGGTTGGGTCAAGAATCAAGATACAAGGAAAGTAGCAACTACAACTGATTTAACTTTAATAAGATCTTGCCCAGTCAGCTGGGGCTGTAGAATACACTGACTGCACCTCTGCAGAGGGGTAAGACCCCTCCTAACGAGTATCCTGGATATGACACTAAACAATCTGATGGTGAGGTTCCAGCAGTGCTAGAGCTTTGGGGAATACGGAGTACCCCTTCATTGTCATTGCTCCCAGGTCCACTCTGGCCCGGAGTGGTAGCACCTGATAAGTGTCCTATCTATAGGTTAAATAGAACCAACAGCATACTTATGCTAAAATAAATTTTTTGAGTAAACTGAATAGCTTGAAATAGAAATGTTTTTGACAATTAAACCGTACTTACATTTAAACTGCGTGCTTATGCTAAACTGAATTATTTGAAATAGAACTGTTTTTCGACATTAAAATTGTATTTATACTTAAATGAATTGTTACATATAACTGTTTGAATAGTTTGAAATGGAAATATTTTTGACAATTAAACTGTGTACTTATGCTAAACTGAATTGTTTTCAATAGAACAGATTTACATTAAAATGGATTTGGCTTTAAATAACCTACAAAGGCTGATATGCCATAAAACCCAACTAACCAAACCAAAACTTTAATAAGATCTTTTTTTGTGACATAAACGTTTGTGTTGGAAGACAATAAATAATTTTCTCTCTGAAATCTGTGGGGGCATATCTATGGATCACATTGTGGTCATTTGACAATCCCAGAATCTACCAAATTTCCTTTTTGGCATTGTTTGCTAAACAATAGAGAGACTCCAATGTTGGCAGTGGACTTTGTCTCATCATTATACTTTTCTTGTACATTGCTAAAAATTTTTAACTTTAGTAAGGCTTTTATCATTTTTGTACCCTTTTCATATACTGCTTGTTCATGAAATTGTATGTGCACATTTTATCAGATGGGACATGTTTTTATATTTGTATTGATACTTCTTGTATGTTTATTGTGTGTATTAAATGCTCCAATATGTCTTAAACTTGTCTTTCCTTCTTTCTATTCACTGTTAGTGTATCATTGGATATACTAATGCTAATATTGGTAACTGGAGACTCAACAAAAGACCCTTTCCCTCACACAACCACAACAATATTAGCATTATAAGAAAAATAATCACTCTTTATTTGCCAAAACTGTTTGAGATTTGAATATATTATTTCAAGCAGGTGTGCATAATCTAATGCATTGTTAGGTGATCGTGAATGCAATTAGGATGTATCAAAACTACTCCAATGCCACCAAATATTTATCATAGCCTTTCAGAGATAATTGTAGGTCTTTGATTGCACAACAGTTTTACATATTTTTCAATACTCAACTCAATTCATTATTCATTGCATGCAATGTTTCAATATGAAAATAGATTATTACTTATTAGATTGGTGAGATCTATTTCTGACATATAGCATTCAAATTACCCCCCCAGCCATTAAACTTGTGGAAAAATACATGAGTCAATAAGAATGATAAACAACCAGAATTATTAGATTGGTGAGATCTTTTTCTGACATGTAGCATTCAAATTAGATCCTGAGCCATTAAACTTGCAGAAAAATACATGAGTCAATAGGGATGATGAAAAACCAAAATGGTTGACCATTTAAGCAAAGATGGAGCATTCAGCCACCTTGGCTGGATATTTCTGACTGATTAAACTCTTTTTAACACTAGAACTGTTTTGGTCACCTGATAAAAACCATCTAATTAGAGCCATAGTGTTAAAAGGAAGTCAGTGAGAAACATGCAACCTGGGTGGTTGAATGCTTCATCTCTGCTCTTATCATTAACTCCCTGTTTAGGTCACATGGGTAATGAAGAGAAAAGTCATAAATAACTAAAAAGTAAAATGCATGAAATTGTGGTCACATTGACATTCCTCAGTGACTGAAGCAACAGGATGACTAACTGGAGAAGAGAAGTGAAAAAAAAAAAAATGGTATAAGAATATGGGAGCTGCCCATTCATATAAGATAGAACAGTAGAGTTGAGAACTGTATATAACATGATGATATTCAGATAACTGAGCAGGAATAAAGAAGCTTATCTCTGTGATATTCTGTTCCATATTAAATCCAAATATTATTCATTTATAATTTTTATCATGACGCTGAAAAAAATTTGAATTCTTTAATGTTTGTGTATAATATGCTGCTAGAATTTTCCTATTTTTAGCGCTTATTGTTTTGGGAATCGTCTTTTCTGTTTCGTGGATCCTATTTTGCCACAATTTCCATTTTTTTTCTTTCTGATGATTAATTTTTGTCATTCTCTCTCTTGGTTATCTAAACCAAAAATTCAATTCAAAATGTTTTGGTTCATTCACAAACAGTTTTAACTTCATTATGAGCTAGCTTGAATGCATGCAAGGGTTGGTGACAAATAATTGTCCCCCTAGGATTTTTTTCTTTTTGAAGGGGTAAGAGTTTATCATTTGAATGCCTTGTAGTCAACATGAAAATCCCCGAATCTTTGCTTGTTCTTTTTCATCTCTATTCTTTGAATGAATTAGACATGCCTTTTTACCCTTAGTAATTGAACAGAAGAGAGACTTTGTCTACAACACCAATGATGGGATTTGTCTTGCCTTGACCTTGAAATGTAAGGCCCACATGACTATGATCACTTAAATAACTAAAGATTTTTAGTATTTTTGTTCTCCTTTTTACATACTGCTTAATCATTGATCAATATGTGCAAATTTTACATATTTGGACATGTTTTTGTTAATACCTCTTTTATTTATAGTTAGGTTAGATTTCTTTGTTTAATGGCATGTCAACCTTTGTAGGTTATTTAATATCAAAGCCATTCTCCAAGAAGAACAGTTGTAGTACTATTTAACCCATAGCTGGGAGGATAAGGGGGTTCATACATTTCCCAAGGGTATTTGTCCAAGAGTGAACATAATAGCGCGACGGGAGTATGAACTTGCTTTCTACGATTCCATTGCTTTAACCATTGCACCATGAGGAAACCCCCTTTTTATTTATGAATGTAAATAGGCCTATTTTTCTTTTGGTTCAATCAGTGTTAGCACATCACTAGATATGCTGATGCTACTATTTGACCTTGGTGAAAGGGAACTCGATTAAATATCCTGCCAAACAAACCATCCCAATCTAAAAAAAAAAATGTGTATATATAAGTGGACAAAATTAAATTTTCACTGATTAATGAACACTATAAATTTTTCAAATGAAATGACAAATCTTTATTGGCCTTTTCTTTTTAACTAATGATCAATTATTATATCCTGCAATGTATTTTTGCTGGTAAAATACTTTCTTTTTTTTTTTACATATATCTCATCAGCTTATTAGGAAAAGTTAAGTAAACTTGGAAAAGATAAATGAATATAGAAACATAAAAAAACCTGCATTTCTTCAAAGTTTTTCCTCTTGAAATAAATCTTGAGAGAATCAGTGACTCTGCCATTTCTTCTTCCATTCATTGTGATAAATTTCAATTAAAAATGTTGAACTTACCTGGAAAAAAAAAAGAAAAAAAATTAATGTCATTTATGCTAAGTAATTATATCAAAAATAAATCAAAGACAAAATTAAAAACATAATTCATAATTGAATTCATAAGGTGTTTATATTTCATAAACTGGGCCATTGGCATAATGAGTAGGGTGTTCACCAATGGACAGCGAGACTGGGGTTCAATCCCAGGTCGAGTCATACCAAAGACTCAAAAAATGGTACTCGATGTTGGCTTGCTTAACACTTAGCATTATAAGGTACGGATCAAGAGTAAAGTGGAGCAATCCAGGGAGAGGAGTAGCACCCTCTCCTACACCTCGGTGTAGAAGCTATTGAAAAGGGAGCCTTTGGGTCACCATCATTACAGTCGCCAACTTTTATTTCATGAATTTTCAGCATACAGACAAAATAATTACCATTTCTAAATAAACCTTTAAAAATCTCCACAGAACATTTTGTTTGTTTGGGTTTTAGTGCATATCAACCCTTGTAGGTTATTTAATGCCAAATCCATTTTTATATAAATAATCAGTTCTATTTCAAACAGTTCAGTTTAGCTAGAGTATACGGTTTAGTTGGTTGGTTGTTTGGGTTTTATGGCATGTCAACCTTTGTAGGTTACCTGATACCAAATCCATTTTTATACAAATAAACAGTTTTCTTTAAAACAATTCAGTTTAGCATTAGTTCACAGTTTAACTGTCAAAAACATTTCTATTTTAAGCTATTCAGTCAAGTCAAACAGTTCCATTTCGAACAATTCAGTTTAGCATAAGTTCACAGTTTGAATGTCAAAACAGTCCTATTTGAAAGCAATTCAGTTTGGCATAATTGCACAGTTTAGTTCTATTTGACCCATAGATAGGACTCTATCAGGTGCTAACCACTCCAGGCCAGAGTCGACCTGAGAGTGATAGCAATGAAGGAGTATTCTGCATTCCCGAAAGCTCCAGCATTACTGGAACCTCACCATCAGACTGTTTAGTGCCATACTCAGGACATTCATTGGGGGAAGGGTCTTATTCTTCTGTAGAGATACAGTTGGTGTATTCTACAGCCCCAACCGACTGGGCAACCTCAGAACATTGAAGATTGTTTTTTTTTTTAAGACAACTATCCCTTAAAATTCCAACTCCCCTTTTATCATAGAAGACAACATTTTTTATAACTCTCCTATAAAATACTAATTACTGTTATTTACAATTTTGATTAATATTTTCCTTCATCATCTTAATTTTAACCACTTTCTTATCCAACTCGTTTAGTTCGTCATTTCTATGATATAAAGTAACAGTTTAAATACATACTCTTAAAACTTACTGTATGTAAAAAAAACAACAACAAACATAGCACTGAACAATTAAAGAAAGAGGCATTGAATGACTTTATAGTTGTTATTTAGAGTTCTGTGATACAAGTCTTATTCTGATAGTGACTAGTACTTGTGATTGGCAACAAAACCACAATCTTGGATTTACTTATATTTCTTTAATTCTATAGAATTCCATAAAACAGATCAGAGAAGAGGGTAACTGAGATATTTCACATATCTTGTAGCTCAATACACTTGGTAGTATCTGGCACTTAGAATTAGGCTTTGTTAAGGCAAAAGGAGATGTGAATTTGAGTCTCACTAGGAACTTATTCTTTAGTCCTTCTGATGTGTGCTGTTCTTCACTGTCTAAGTTTGGTTTGGTTTATTTAATGGCATATTAACTCCTTATGAGTTAGTTAATGCCAAATTTTGATTCATTTTTTTTATGTTTGAGTGTAATCATTGATACATTTTCCATTGTACTTTTTTATTTAGTTTGGTTTCTTTGTTTAATGGCATATCAACCACTGTGGGTTATTTAATGCCAAAGCCATCTTTGTAGAAGAACAGCAGTGATATTATTTAACAAATAGCTGGGGGAATAATGGGGTTCATACCTTTCCCGAGGGTATTAACCCATAAGCGAATTTTATTGTGTGAGTGGAATTTGAACTCATTCACTTCAAGACCACAGTCCAGCATTATAACCATGGGACTCATCTTTTTTTTTGTCTATAATTTGTTTGCGCACTGTTATATGATACCAAGCATTCTACTAATTATAATAATTTACTTTCAATTACATAGTTTATGGTAATGATTTCTATTTCATAATAATAATAATTTGTTTGTACAAATATGATATTAAGTATTTTACCTACTTCTAATAATTAATATACAATTACTTGGCTGACTGTAGTCGCGGCTGAACTGAAGGCTTTGTTTTCAATAGCTAATACATCTAAGTGTTGGGGAGGGTACTACTCCTTTCCCTGGATTGCTCCACTTACCCTTGATCCATATCTTATGATGCTGAGTGTTAAGCAAGGGGGCATCAAGTACCATTTATTTTTAGTCTTTGGTATGACTCAATCTGGAATTGAATCCCAGTCTCCTGGATCATTGGCAGACAGTCTACTGATTATGCCAATAATTTCAAGTAATTATTTCTATTTAATAATAATAACCGTTTGTTTGCACACAGTTATATATCAAGTAATCAATCAAATTCGAATAATCTATACACAATTACATAGTTTTGAGTAGTCATTTCTTTTATTTGAACCGGCCCATTGGCAAAATGGTTAGAGTATTTGCTAATGGGGTTCAATCCCAAGTAGAGTCATACCAAAAACTCAAAAAATGGTTCCTGGTGCTTTTTGCTTAACACTCAGTATAATAAGACAGAGATCAAAGCTAAGTGGAAAGGGTTAAAAACCCTCCCCTACACCTTGGTGTAGTAGTTATTGAAAAGAGAGCCTTTGGGTCAGCCTTGACTATAGTCAGCCAACTTATTATTTCTATTTAAAAGTAATCATCATTTATTTGCACACTGTTACGTGGTTTCAAGCATTCCTATCCAATGCTAATATCTTTCCAAAAAGATTAATTTGACCTAGAGATGGGACCTTAAATGATACTACCACTCAGGTTCAGAGTGGATCTGGGAGTAATGACAATGAATTATTACTCCACTCTCTCCAGAACTGGAGTCTCACCACTTGATATAATTTAGTCTCATACCTAGGACACCTCTTTTGAAGGGATTTTACACTTCTGTAGTGCATTGAGGCCACATTCTAGGCACCACCAATAAGTTAATCGCAGTTCTAGAAGAGATAACTGGAGTGAGTTGCAATGAAGAGCAAACAGATTAAAAAAGAGGAAGATTAATACAAGTCAAAATAAAAATGGTGATTGACAGAGTTTCATCTGGAAATAAATGAAAAATATTAAATATTCTTCCCATGATTTTTTTAGGCCAATTTGGTACCTGCCAAATTCTTCTTCACAGCATTTATCTGGAAAATGAGCTCACTTGGTTGTGCCCACCTCCTCTCTTAGGTTATATGGCACCAGCAATGAAGGAAGATCCTGACCTGAGCAATGAAATACTAGCTTAAATTATGAGGCTTGGCCAAAAAGTTTTCAGACTAAGAAGAGAATGACCCAGAGCTATCTCCATATCCTGTATGTAATTCAACACACTTGGTATATTATTTCTCAATTTCATTTAACTCGTTTGAAAAAAAATCTTTTAAAAAGGAAGAAAAAAGAAAAAAAGAAGAAAATGAAATGAAAAGCTAATTTCTTTCTTGGTTAGGCTGAGAATTTTTCAGTCTACTCTCATTGAATCTCCTTTGGAAATAATCAAGAATATCTTTAATTCTTTGATTCTACACACAAAGATGTCCTTTGTCTCAATTGAAAATAAAACTTCAAATCTTTTTAAAATTGCTGCATTTGGAATCATTATACTGTTTTTTTGGCAATTGACTCTTAAAAGACTTTTTTTGGGAAGTGAGATCAATATGGTTGAATAAAAGAAAAGATCCAGTTCATCTAGAGTGATTCCCCTTTTTTACCCCAATTACTTTTTCTGAGATCAGATATTCTTTTTCTAATTTTTTTTGTAGATTCAAAGATTATTCAATGTATTCCTACTTGAATGACTGCCATTTGATGCCGTGATTAAACAGGGATTTAAAAGATACAACAAAAGAATTAGAATGCTTGGCTTGGTTGGCTCGTTGCTGTCAAATGAGGCTAGATGAAAGAAAGTTGTTAAATTTTCAATGATTGGTCAACTCATAAACCAAGAGCTAGAAAACAAACAATGCAAACAAGAAAAAAAAAAAAAGAAAAATCCAATTCTGATCCTGCAGATCAATATGATCCATGATTTGATCTTTTAATGCTTACAAATCTATGCAAACATCCATGATAAAATTGAATGGAGTAGAATTGAATCCATTTTGACAATCTTTAATGTCTGCAAAAAAGTTATGAGCAAAAAGTTAATTTCTGGTAATGTAAAATCAAAACTAAGTGAATATTTACACTGACCTGAATGTATGAGATGGTGCTGAAAAGTTCTCAGCCTCAGACTCAGACTCAAGAATTGTGAGATGAATATATGGGATTAGCATGTAAATTTCTTGGAATATATATACTGTTTATACATTTATCACACAGCTAAATGCATTAGTCAAGAAGTCATTTATTGAATTATTGAGAATTTTTTCACATCCATCTTGTATATGAAATACCATAAAAAGGATAGCAGTAAATATAGACTTAAAACTTCTACCATAACCTCATTTGGTTATAGTGTTGTATTTTGACCCGCAACCCAGCAAAAAATGCCATTCCAAGGTGATGCACCGGAAGGAGGTGACACATTCTCATGGCAGTTATGACAGGAAATCGTGTGGGCAGAAATTGGCTGATGAAATGGGACGAGGAAAAAAATTCCCATGGTACACTCATAGACTGATGCACCGGAAGAGAGTGACCTGTGAACTGCATGACGGTTATTTCCGCTTGATGACGATTAAACATGCGATTCCAAAGATCGAGTAGGCGACTGAGTGGGCGTTGAACTAATATATAACTCAGTCAAGAGAGTTCCAGTTAGAGATCGGATGGAGTTATAGAGATGTGGTAAGGAAAGCCACACCAGGCCGAAGGGGCTCGGGGGCCCTGATTGAATTGGCGTCCAGAGAAGATGCTGATAAGATGCAGTAAAGAAAGCCATCACCCAGCAGAGTGGGCCTCTGGGCCTCCGGTTGAGCATCAGGAGAACAAGAAAGACACAACATTGACGGCCATAAGAGTGGGGGTCAAAATATAGCAGTTTCTGTTCGGTCTCCAGCTCCCTCTCACACGCAAACCTTGAGTAACCCTTTTTGAACCCTTACAAATAAAGTGAGAGGTACACATATATTTATAAAGAAGTCTTCACTCGTCGTTTATTGCAGCGTCGGTATGTATACAACAATAGGTTGCTAACCACATAGTATGTCTTGTACAGGAATAGCCTAGCAGGTCTACAATTGATTTTGAATTCAGAATTTTATTTCTAAAGGCTAAAGAACCCAGTCAGCCCAACTATTTACCCATTGTTGGAGGGAGTATAATTGGATTCATACCTTCCTAGGTATATTAGCACTACATTAAAAGCAAACAGCCTCATTCAGGATTTGATCTCAAGTAGCTGAGTCCATTTCCTTGGATAATAAACAATATACCACAAGTGCCTTTATCTTTGTAAACAAGCCTTTTTGGTCTAAGGATGATAAAACTGTTACAAAGAGGTATTTTATTAAGTCGTTGCTGGAGTTTTATTTTAACTATCTATTTAGGGAGCAGCAAAAATAGTTTTACATTTGTCTCTAGCATCTGTTGTTAGTATTCAAAGTTTAAATAAAACTTGTATTTTAAAAATATTTTTTTCTTAGCCTGTTGATTCTCCTGTTCAGGTGATTTATACAACACAATTTCCTTATTTCTACAGCTGTCAATATATTTAAGCGTATCTGAAATGGCAACTACAGTGCAAATATCTATCAAAAGGTTTCTCTTTATTTACTAGCTAACCTGGGAAACAGTTCTGCTCTTGTTTTAACAGCAATTCAAAATAATTTTCATGTAAAGCAGCCCATTATTTTTACCACATGATAAATCCCCATATTTCAAGCTCTTGGAAGCAATATCTCATCTACTGAAAGCAATAGCTAACTTATGGACTGCTATTGATAGATCATTGACCCTATGAAAATCTGATCGCTTTGGTAAAATAAAACAGGAATCCTTCCAAGCTGTAGCTGTGACAGTACTACTGTATGGTTATACCACTTGGACTCAAATGAAATGAGTGGAGAAAAAGCTAGATGGGAACTCCACAAAGAAGTTGTTTTTAATAAATCATGTTCATGTTTCTTTTTATAGTTATTTCTATCATATTGAAAATTTGGTTGATTAAGAAATGATATTCAGAACATATGCAGACTCCTCAAAAGAAGCATTTAGTTACAAATTAAACAAAAAATTACTTTATCCAATCTGTTAGTAAACATAGTAAACATTGAAAACATAATAAAACATAATAAAAACCTGTAGAATTACAAAGAGGGTGAGAAAATTACATACTTCTAGAGGGCCTTCCCTCGAGGCAGCACTGCCATTCACCTAAAAGTTTTTTACTTGGTGCCTGAGAGGTCCCTGAAGCAGAATTCTGATGGAGCTAAGTTATTTTTGCAAATCCTGCCACCAACAGGATGTTTGCTTCTGACATGGCATTTTTACAGTAAACCAATCTTCTATCTCATTTTTGACTTGTAGAGAGCACAATAAAAACCAATACCTTAAGAAGAAAAAGGAGACAATAAATAATTGTCTCTCTTGGAGAATGGGAATGTCCATTAGGTGACTCATAGACTGTCACATGACAACCACCCTCCTAAATATTCTTGATCTCTTCTGCCTCTGTTCTTTGAACAGTAGAAATGTCATCTCTTGCCCAGACAATAGTTAAACCAACATAGTTATGACCATTTTATTGTCCATCTATCTCAAGCCTCTTCTCATTTTTGTGCCCCTTTCATACTGTGTTGATAGAACAAAATGTCCCTGTTTTTATCTGTTGGGACATGTTTGTGAATTCTTTCAGTGCTTCTTCTATGTATATTACATATATATTAAATGTTTTATATGTGTCAATGAGCTTATCTTTCTTTCTCTTAATTCAGGATAATGTATATCACAGAAATGCAATCAGTCTCATCCAGGATTTGAACTCGTGTCGCCGTGTCCATTTCCTACGATGATAACCATTACACCATGGGCACCTCCCTTGGGAAAGGTATGAATCCAATTATTCTCCCTCCAGCTATGGGTAAATAGTAGGACAGACTTGGTTCTTCAGCCTTGGTGAGGCAACTAGTCTAAGAGAAGGAATACTCTGAATTCAAACCTGTTAAACTCCACTTAAAAAAAAAAAATTGACCTTGTGTCATATCCTGCCTGAGCAGAGGGGTTGGTAAACATGATAATGTATATCACAGATGTATGTATTTACTCAACCCCTCCACACAAGCACAATGTGACACAAGGCCAATTTGTTAATGGGAGTTTCACAGATTTGAATACAGAGGTTTGCTTCTTCTAGACTGGTTGCCATAACAATGTTAAAGAGCCTAATCTTCTCTACTATTTACTCATAGCTAGAGGGATAATAGTGGGATTCATATCTTTCTCAAGGTTATTAACGCTATGCAAAATGCAAACAGCCTCATACAGGATTTAGATTTGGGTCATCGTGTCCATTTCTTATCATGATAACCATTATATCCTGAGCACCTCCATCTATCATGAATATACTAATGGTTATATTGGTTTGTGGAGACTCAACTAAATATCTTTCTTACCTTCAAGTATTATTATGTATTAAAAAAGCAGATTGATTGGTTCTTGATGATAGAAAGTGGAGACACAGAGATTTATATTATGCAAATTCATAACTGACTATAATCATGGCATGTGGAAACATTTGGTTTACATTTAGTGTTGCCTGTTCCTAAAGAGAAAATAATCATCTTAAAAATGAATGATCTTTATATCCTCATTTTTTAATATGATATATTGGAAATGTAAAGCAGACCTTTATTTTTACCGCATGATAAATCCTAATGAGAAAATTTTGTGCTTCCCCATATTTCAAGCTCTTGGAAGCAATATCTCATCTACTGAAAGCAATAGCTAACTTATGGACAGCTATTGATAGATCATTGACCTTATGAAAATCTGATCGCTTTGGTGAAATAAAACAGGAATCCTTCCAAGCTGTAGCTGTGTCAGTACTACTGTATGGTTATACCACTTGGACTCAAATGAAATGAGTGGAGAAAAAGCTAGATGGGAACTCCACAAAGAAGTTGTTTTTAATAAATCATGGAAGAACCACTCTGCAAAACAGCTGCAGTATGACCATTTATTGCAGAAAATTATATAGATATATATAAGGGGTGAATTTATTTTCGGACTACTATATATCCATATTTTTGGACTACTGTATATTCAACCGGGCCATTGGCCTAATGAGATGAATGTTCACCAATGGTCTGGGAGATCAGGGTTCAATCCCAGGTCAAGTCATACCAAAGACTCAAAAAATGGTACTTGATGCTACCTTGCTTAACACTAAGTATTATAAGGTAAGGATCAAGGATCAAGGGTAAAGTAGAGCAATCCAGGGAATGGAGTAGCGCCCTCCCCGACGCTCTCGGTATAGTAGCTACTGAAAAGGGAGCTTGTTGGCTAAACTTACATTCATCAAGTCTGTACAACTACTGAGTGCCGTCTAGAAGACTTACCAAGTGTGATAGCCAATAAGGACAGATAGATAGAGAGAGAGCGTCAAAGGAATCTGTACTGTTTGATGATGACGATTATCCTTGTGATGTGAAAATATTGGGTTTGTGTTTAATGTAACATGTTCCTAAAGAGAAAATAATCATCTTAAAAATGAATCATGTTTACATCCACATTTTTGCATGTGTGATGTAGAAAATCTAGAGCAAACCATTGTTTTTTTTCATTTGATAAAATTTTAACAACAAAACTTGGTGGTTCCTCATATTTCAGGCCGTTATAACCAATACAGATACTGTATAAACATAAGATGACGTAAAATCAGTTGTTACAGAGGCAGAGAGAGATAGGAAAAAAAGAAGAGATATAGTAGAAAAGAAAGATGAAATATCCTAGCAGAGTTTAATGATCTGGCTACTGTCTAAAAAAAAAAAAGAAAAAAAAAAAAGACAGATTTGACCTGGGAGACCTTTATCATAAAATTGCTGGTTAACAGAGATTCTATTGTAAGTGAAATGAAATAGACAAAAAAAAAGGAGCATTAAAATAAAAATTAAGGAAGAGGGGAAAATAGAAAAAAAATAGTGGAAAAAGTAAAGATGAAATTTCAATTTTCAGAGAAAGAATTAAAAAGGGTTGCTTGGCAACTATTTGGTACAACAAGAGATAAACCTATTTGTTACTTTGAATAGATACAGGAAGAATGTCTTCATACATCAATGAGTATAAATACTAAGGCTTTTGTTAATTTGGATGAAGGCAATAGCTGTTGTCAGAGTGCATATTCAGTGTAGCATTCAAAAAAGATTATTGAATATGTGAAAATAACAAATGAAGATTCCTCAGCCAGTTTCATATTTTATTCCTTGTTTTCTTTGAATGAGAAATGATAAATCTATTAAAGATTTCTGAGGTTTGGTTTATTTGTTTAATGGCATATCAATTCCTTATGGGTTATTAAATGCTTAAATTTGATTCCTTTGTAAAAAAGTTTGATTTTATTCATGACTATAGGCTTGGTTTGGCTTGGCATATCAACTCTTTAAGGATTAATTAATGCAAAAATTTGATTCATTTACAAATGTTTGGTTGTAATCATAATGATAAGGTTGGAAGGATGTCATGTCAAATTTTGGTTTGGTTGGGTTTTATGGCATATCAACCATTATTGGCTCTTCTATGCCAAATCCTGTTTATATATACTAAATGAATATAATTTGTAAATATATTTTGTTGATAAAATTTTTAAATGAGCCTGAGCTCATTTTTTTTTTGCACACAGTTAAATTGTTACAAGTATTGCTATATAACTGTAACAATTCAACATCAATCATTTGTTTGTGCACATTCAAATAGATGTATATATGTAAGAGATTAGTTTGTTGGTAATTTCATTTTTAAATGAGTTAGAACTAATTCATTTGCACACTCATGTAGCTATGGTTTCTACACAGTTAAATGGTTTTAATTATTGCTATCTTACACTAATAATTCTATTCAATTTTAATAATTTGTTTTCAATCAGTGAAGTGGTTACAAGTATTGCTATTTAACACTAATTATTCTATTCAACACTGTTGATTCATTTGCACACAGGCAAATGTTTCTAAGTATTGTTATGCAATACCAATTACTCAATTTAGGCACACAGTTAAAGAGTATCAAGTATTGTAATCTAACATAAATAATTCTGTTCATCATTACTTATATATTTTTACACAATTAAATGGTTCCAAACATTGCTATGTATCACTAACAATTCAATTCAAAATTAGTCATTTGTATACACAGTTAAATGTAAAAACAGTTCTATTTCTAACAATTTAGCATAAGTCATATGTTTGTACTCAGTTCAAATATCAAACAGTTCTATTTGACCCATAAATAGGACCCTATCAGGTGTTACCACTCTGGGTCAGAGTGAACCTGGGAGCAATGGCAATGAAGGGGTACTTTGCATTCCCCAAAGCTGCAGCATTACAGGAGCCTCACCATCAGATTGTTTAGTATTGTATCCAAGACACTCATTGGGGAAGTCTTACTCTTCTGCAGAGATACAGTTGGTGTATTCTACAGCCAAAGCTGACTGGCCTACCGGTTTCTGAGTATATATTATAATAAAAAAAAAAACATTGCCTATAAAAAGTATTCAACCATGAACATCACTTCCAAGACTTCAGAGAAACTCATTTTATCAGTCAACAAGCTTATATATACCATGCTTGTAAAATTCTTTAGGTTTTGACACAAAATATGACCCATATACATGTTGAACCTGTTTTATTGGCTGCCCCAATGATCATAGTATAAGTATTGCTAATATGAATAATTTTTACAACAAATCCATTTGATCCATAGATGAGACCCAAACAGGTACTACCACTCAAGGTCAGAGTGGACCTGCTTCTTTTTTTAATGGCATATCAATTTTCCTAAGTCATTCTTGTAGATGCACAAAAGTGGTACTATTTAACCCATAGCTGGGGAAAATGGACCTGGGAGTAATGGCAATCAAGGGATACTCTACACTTTCCAGACCTCCAGAAGTGGAGCCTCATCCCTGCATGTAGTTTAGTGTCATGTCTACTTGATATCAATGTTTAAAAGAATGGTAGGTCATTGTTTATACAATAGACTTTTGCTGTGGCATGTTGTTTCAGCAAGAAAGCAAAGGGAATAGAAAGTACTAGACTATTTAAAAATGATGATTGCATGATCAATAACTAAATAAATGATCTTATTAACATGACTTGTGTAAAAATTACAACAAAACATCAAGAGATTCTGAGAGAGAATAAAGGATGAGTTAAAAGGTTTGATTTGAACTTCTGACAAAAAAAAAAAGCTCTCTTGATTTCAATGGCATGTTAACCTGTCAAGGGTTATTTCATGCTTAGATGTTTGGGAATTGTATTCATTATAAATTCATTTTTCCATTTTTTGTGAAGGCTTTTTTTGACACATGGTGTTGTGTAATACAATTTATTTTAAAACATATTTATTTGACCCATGGATGGGACCCTAACAGGTACTTCCAGTCTGGGTTAGAGTGGACCTGGGAGTAATAGCAATAAAGGAGTTTGCCCCACGAACTATATCTTCAGAACTAGAGCCTCACAATCAGGTGCAGTTTACCATCAGTTAGAAGAGCAACCATATCCTTATTTCTCATCTGTATAGTACCTGTCATGAAATGATAACTGTAATGAGTTGGAAAAAAAAATAACCGAAAATAAAGGATGAAAAGGAAATTAGTGACAGACTTAAAATTATTGTGTCCTTATGTCAGAATTAGTGAAATTTTGTCACAATCTCGGTAAAGAATTATTGTAGGGTATGTGATTTTGGTTGTTGGCATTTTCTCAGTTTTGCATAAGTTAGTCTTAATTATAGTGAAAATATCTTTTGGTTGGGACTAATTAAGATTAAAATGAAAACAGAAATATACCAAGAGTTACTAATGAAATAGTGAATCTAATCAGATCATTAATATACAAATTAGTTATTAGTTATGAATATACAATCTCATTTGTCCAAAACCCAATTTAATGAAAGTGTAAATACTTGATTAGTTCAAAATGCCATTTTTTAAACTTGGTTCATGAAATGATATAAATACATTGACCTGATTAAGCAGTTGCTCAGCTTTTTACAAGGCCAGAATTATGAGCACTAAGTGAAAATAAAGCTTATTAATCATTACATGATGCGAGATGCCCTAAAAACAAAGCAAAACTAGGAATAGCTAAGATTTGGTAGGAAGCCACATGCACGTATTTACCCAACCCTTCCACCATAGGCAGGATGTGACACAAGGTCAGTTTTCAAGTGGAGTAAAGCTGATTTTGAATTTAGTTCAAATTCTGGACAAGCCTCTTTGTTTTCCCCATCATGCCAATGCTCTTAGAGAAGGCATGAATCCATTCGTTCTCCTTCCAGTTATCTGTAAAATGTAGAGTTAACATGGTTTGATTAGGCAACCCAATCTCAGCAGAGGAAAATCTATCAAACCAGCTGAACTCTCCTTAAAAAATTAACGTTAAGTCACATCCTGTTTCAGCTTGAGGGGTTGGGTTAGTAAATACTCCATACTTTTCATTAATGCCCTTGCGAAAGGCTTGGTTCATGCTCATTTTAATCTTCTGCCACATATACATAAGTAGTGGGGTAGATTGGGCTCTGTAGCTTTGGTTTGGCCACCAGTCTCGAAGAAGGAAAACAAAATTAAAAACCGGCTGTACTTCACTAAAAAATGACCTTGTGTCACATCCTGCTTGTGGCCAAGTGGTTAAGTAAATACATACAGTAGTTGCTGATCAAGGCTAGAGCGCCCAGTTTATCCTTCTATTTTACCAAGTGCTAAAAGAGATTAACTAAGAACTTCATATATTAAAGAAGTAACACAATAGAATGAAATGAAGACTTGATGGCCACCAGGCCAATGCTTTGCCAACTAAGCAAAGCCTTGTTTTGGCCCAGAAACATAAAAAAAAACAGCTATTGAATCAGCTTGTTAAATTGAATCAACAAATATCATGTCTGAACATTTCAAAAATGGCTTCCGAGGTGAGCTGTAAAAATCAGTACATGACACTGCATTGGACATTTACAAAGGCATCATACATGGCATTTGAGTACAATCAATTCCTCTTGGCTTTGTAAACATACTTGCACAATGGGGCTCATTCAATCATCTCCTCTTCCCATGATACGAAATTGTTCATCAGGAAACGATTGAGCAGGGAATGAGATACAAAAAAGAGCAAAAAAATGAAAACAATAAGAAGAAAGTCCGAGCCGCCAATGCTGAGTTATCTCCCTTAAAAAATTTAATTTTCCCAGCCAGTTGAGCGGACATTGAATTAGGCTTTTGTTTGTCTGCCTGATTTATTTGCTCATTTCAACACTGTTAACCTTGTCTTTTTGATTGACTTTCATGAATGGTAATGACCCTAAGTGTTGCAGCAATACTAGAAACAAGGATGTTAATGGAAGCAAACATAATGGTAACAAGGGTGGAAGGATGGAAGGAGAGTTAGAAACATCAGATTTGAATTACCATTATTACAAAGATACTATCATATGGTATTGATAAACATATACTGTACTGATGGTTATATATGATGATTATTATATGGTTTTATTATATGTCAGCAAATAATACAGTAACATTTATTGATGATACAGAGAGATTTCGAATATAAGAAAATCACAGATATACAAGAGATGAGGGTGATATATAAAGTGAGAGAAGTTTGTATTAACAGAACCACTACGCAACAGACAAGATATGACGCAAGGTAAATTTTTAAGCAGAGTACTGCTGATTCTGAATTCACAATTTTCCCTTCTCCTAGACTGTTTACCTTCCCAAGGCAAGAGAACTTAGTTTGCCCTATTATTTACTCGTAGCTGCGGATAGAACAAATAGATACATGTCTTTCCCAAAGTTATCAGCAAAAAGAGAAACACCAACTGCTTCATCCAGGATTTGAACTTAGGTTGCTGATTCTAATTTATATGATGATGACCATCACACTAAGCATATTATATATATATATATATATATATATATATATATAAATATATATAGGTATTATTCGGTCCAGTTAAACCGGAGTTGGGAATAATTTCATCAGGACAAAAAAAACCATTCAACTGTGAACATTTAAATTTTCCTGGTAAAGAGCTCAATGTAACTGACATTACAGAGCAATAATTTCTTTAACAAAAAACAAAAACCATTCACATTAGGATTATATAGATTTATTTCCATCCTGTTATGGGTTTTGATATAAATCAAAAAGACCAAAAATAACAGGACTTCTTCAGATCTAATGGATAAATTGATTCAGAATAGACACAGGAAAGAAGGGTGGGAGGGGGTAGAAGAGGGATGAAGAGTTCCCCCCCCATTTCGCCCACTTCCGTTTTTTAGGTTTTATTACCGGTTGGAATGATAGTAAATAAATTTTTTTATTTTTTATATTCTAAATACATTTCAACTTAAAACTCCAGATTTAATACTAATTTAGGGAAGAACAACTTTCTTTAATAACCTTACGTAAGGATACAGTAATATTTTGATCAAATTAAATTCAAAATTTAAAATTAAAATTTTTAATTTCAAATTTTATTTCTGTGCCTATTAATTCCGTTATCCTTCCATTGAAGAGTATGTACACATCACATGGTTTCTTCTCATCTTTTTTGTTTTATCTTATTTTATTCATTTCATCTTAAATCTTAATTTAATCCAACATTTTTTTATTTAAGCATTATCTATGATAATTTGTCTATAGTTTAAACTTATTCCTATGTCTCGTAGTGCAGGAGTATGTATATATATATATATATAGAATATAGAAAAATAAATCAAGAGAACAAGGTTGGGCTCAAAAGTTCAAATGATAATGTCATCCACTTGTAGAAGAGAAGATGACTTACCCTGAGTGGTAAAGTGAACACGTATATGCCAGGTGCGCGAAATGAGTGGTAGGCTCGAGAGAAAGAAAAAGGAAAACATAGCCACCCTATCACCTCATTTTAAGATAAAACACTATCTTGAGTAAGGAGAATTTATGAGAGTGGCGTATTCAAATTTTTCAATGTGAACATACCAGCCAAGTATAAAACCCCATATGCGAGAGAAACAGACATGTTTCTCATTAGTGAAGATTTATACTACATGAAGATATTTTTGGTTGGTGGAGATTAGTTCTGCAAGTGTGATTCTGAACAAAGGGAGACCACTGTGAAAGCGATTATTTCAGACTACTTCATCCATTGATCACTTTATTAACCAATGGGATCCAAGCAAGACAAGACTGATGGAAGAATTATGTAAACTGCAAGGAGGGCCAGTGCTGAAAGGTAAAACTCATTTGTTTACATTCTATGAGAGTATCTTGGTCAGCACATGAACTTTTCAGCTACCATATTTATATATATATATATATATATATATATATATATATATATATTGGGAGAGAAAGACAGCAGTCGGCATGGATCCACACATACACACACAGAGGCTATATATATATATATATATGTATATAGAAAAATAAGAGCGAAGAATCTCTATCAAGAATGAAGAAGTGTAGAGAATATAAAATATATCTCTAGAGAACATGAGAAAAGTTATATTCTGTAACTTTTAAAAGAAAAATGAATGAAATTCATATTTTGAGAAAAATAGAAACTTTCTATTTCAGAATTTAAGTAAATAAATGAAAAATAAAATGCATGGCTGTCAGAAACAACCTATGGTCTTTAACTTTGGCATAACAATAAATAATATTTTTGAGTCTTAATAAAGGATTAAGATTTATCTTTTGAGATTAATCAATTTCATTCTATTTGTTTGACTTTTAAATACTAAGTTTGTATTGGTCACATGGTTGTATATAGTAATACGAGTAATTACATGTGGAAAAAAAATCAAAGATATATTTGAATATTTTCTTTTTTTTTTTCAGAAAATGGACTAAATATCATTAGATTAATTTTCTTTATTAATCCATGGAGAAATTTAATCCTTTCTTTTTTTTTTTTTTTGTTTGTTTGTATCATTTCCTTTTGTTTCTCTTTCAACCATATTTGTCTCTAGGTTTGGGCAGATATAGAAGAGAAAGATTCATGTCTTTCCAAATCATTTGTAATGATGAACATATTTGGAAAATTAGATTTAGATTCAATTAAAAATGAATTAAAATTTGAACGGCTTTTAAACTGTCCAATTCTATTATATTATTTTCAAGAAAAGAAAACTAATTTTTTCAAAATTGAAAATTGTAATATTTTTTTCCCAGATGATATACTTATGAAACTAAGAAATGGAATAACTCATAATCATTTTTTTAAAACTACATTTCATATTTCTATGGTTTTATTATATCATGTTTGTTGGTGACCTTAGTTGAGGATGACATAAAGGCTCTTTTTTCAATAGTTACTACACTGAAGTGTAGGGGAGGATGCTACTTCATTCCCTGGATTGATCTGTTTTACCCTTGATCTTAACCTTATAATGCTGAGTGTTAAGCAAGGTGGTATCAAGTACCATTTTTTGAGTTTTTGGTATGACTAGACCTGGGATTGAACCCTGGTCTTCCAGACCATAGGAGAACACTCTACTCATTGGGCCATTGGCATAATGGTTAGAGTGTTCGCCAATGGTCCGGTCACCAACTTTACTTTTTTATATCATGTTTAATTAAAATTCATATTATTTTGGCCCTCAAATTTTTTTACTAATTTTATCAAAAAATTCTAATTCGTTCTTAAAAAAAAAAACAAATAAGAAAGATTCATCTCCGTTTGAATTCTTATCTGGGGTTCCATGATTTAAAGTAAAACCAAAAATACTCAAACTGGATTGGATGTGACAAAAAATATGACCAATTTTTTTCAAAATTGAAAATTGTAACATTTTTTCCCCAGATGATATACTTATGAAACTAAGAAATGGAATTGTGTTGACTAATAATCATTTTTTAAAAACTACATTTCATATCATTGTTTTATTATATCATGTTATCATAAGCCAATATTGACAGTCAAAATATTTTCTACCTTTACTGAAAATCATCATGTTGCACTGCTAGCACAGATTTCCCCAACTTTTTCTCACCATTTGTCACTATCATGTTTACCAGTCATATTTACCAACCCCTCCGCTTGAGCAGGATATGACACAAGGTCAATTTTTAAGCAGAGTTTTACAGGTTTGAATTCAGAGTATTCTTTCTCCAAGACTAGTTGCCTCACCAAGGCTGAAGAACCCACTCATACATCGCTTCTGACTGATCTTCTACACTACATCCTGAGTCCGTACAAACCTGATGTAGAGAAGTTCTTGTTGTTCGGCCAACACTTGCATATCTGTGTGAAGGGGTCCATTGGAGAACATCACTTATGAGTTCAGCCTTACTTCTCCAGAAATTTCCCATGTGTCTTGCTCATCTTATTTAGATGGTTTCAGAGATGGGTGGTAGGTGGCCATACAGTTGCGTTTTTGTGGGATGTTACTTCCAGGATTTGTTCAATATAGCCCTTAGCATTCTTGTGTGGTTCCTGCCGAGCTTTTTCTTTATACACTAAACGTCCATGTGGTGCATCCTTATAGTAAAATTTATACAACTGCATCTTGGAAGAAATTGCATTTTATTTTATCAGATAAGTCAGACTTCCATATGATTGATAACCTATCGATAGCAGTCCTTGCCTTTGCTAGGTGCATATTGATAGGTACTACTAAGGTATGTGAACTTGTTCACTAATTTCTGAGAATCACTATTTAATGTGGAGATATCTCCTTTTTGATTAAAACACATGAACTCCGTTTTGTCTTCATTCAAAAGGAGACCAGTGCCACCTGCTGCCTGCTCCAGACTATGCAGCAGGGTTTCGGCTTAGGTAGGTGCATAGTCTGCATCCATAAAAGTTTTTGTTGGGTATCATCTGCTTTTTGCCTTTTTTAGTGTAAAGCCATTTTCATTAAGAAGTTTTTCAAACTATAAATTATGCTAATGAAAAAACCTTTTGATAATTACACATATTTGTGTTGTGTTTTTAAATTGCAAGAGTTGGTTGTATGATTCCTCTGCATTTTGTTGATACATACAGAATATTCAATTGTTCAATAAATGCTATTGAAACTTTAATAAGAGACTCCTTTATCAATTCATTAAGTCTGGGAAATTTCACAGGAAATAGAATACACAATTTGCTTTCTGTAATCCAGAGTTTTATAAAACTCCAAAATGGAATGTTTCTAGAGAAAACCTTTAAGTATGATTTGATCAATACTGGTCTTTTCTTTAATTAATTTGTTTTTTAATTGAAGCAATTTCAATTACTTTTTTTTTTTCCTTTCTCATTGATTTTTTTCCGATTACTTTTTTTATAGCGATTCTCTTGGTTCATCAATTAAAGATGAAAGAAAATATGAATCAAAATTAGTAATAACTCAGTGACCTATGAACTCATTTAATTTCCATTGTAACAGTGGTCCATGATGATATTCCTGCTTCTATTTAAAAAGGAGTGAAGGATTCTAATTAACATTTAATAGTCATCACCATAAGATTGTAAATTCGAATAGTTAAAAAAATAGTAGTCAACATGAATGCGGACAAAACAAAATTATCATTCATTTGCAAATTGGTCTGGAAATAGCTTTATTCTCTGAGAACCTTTTAAGTCAATTATTCTAATTAAAATTTTGCTATTTTAATTAGGTTATGGTTTATATATATATATATATATATGAACAAATACAAATATTATAAGAATTTTAACAATATAGCGATAATAGTTAATTAAGCTATATCTAAAATTAAAAAAAAGATGCCATTAATACTACTCGTATAAAACACAACAATTAAGTTTATATATATATATATATATATATATATATATATATTATAAGAATTTTAACAGTATAAAGATAATAGTTATGCTTCATCTAAAATTAAATAAAAAATGCCATTAATAATACTTGTATCAAAAACAACAAATATGTAAAAGAGATTGAGTAACAAAATATTGGATAAATTTATACTTTTATTTAATCAATAGCTCAGTTGGTAGAGCAGCTAGACTTCCCTGAGACATGGATTTGAATTTCACAGAGAGATCATAATTATTTCTGATTTGGTTTGTTCCCAGCTGTTGAAAACTGACAGCCAGAGTTAGTTACCATTAAAAAAACCCTCAAACACTTAAAAATCAAAGGAAATATTGATCCACATTTCCTCAATCTTTTGCAGAGTGATAAAAGCCCACTTCAACAGGGGTACCCTTGGTATGACCATTAAACTCCAACAAATAGCAATGCTCGAGTGTCCATTACCTGAATTGGAAGTAGCTGTTAGCATGCCTACTATGGGTCAAATAGATCAGTCTAAAAATTGTCCTCATCTGATAGTTATGTGCTAGCAAATATTTCTGTGTGCAGAACCATTGATTATTATTGAGTACAAATAATTACTTGAACTCATGATTGTATCCAGCTTCTCTGTAGAAGGGTAAGACCCCCGCTTCCCAATGAGAGTCCAGAATATAACACTAAACAGTCTGATTCCAAAACTGCTGGGGCTTTGGGGAGTGCGGAGTGATGCTTCATTGCCATCGCTTCCAGGTCCACTCTGGCCTGGAGTGTTAGCACCTGATAGGGTCCTATCTTTAGGTCAAATAGAACTAAACTGTGTACTTATGCTAAACTGAATTGGTCAAGATGGGACTGTTTTGACAATTAGACTGCATATTTATACAAAACTGAATTGCTTGATATGAACTGTTTTTTTATGCTAAACTGAATTGCTTGAAATAGAACTGTTTTGACATTTAACTGAGTGTAAACAAAAAACTATACTTATAATAAACTGAATTGTTTGAAATATAATTGTTTATTTGTATAAAAATGGATTTGGCATTAAATAACCTACAAATAGTTGATATGCCATAAAACCAAACCAAACTTGACAAACTTGAAATCATACAACTGAGTGTAAATTATTTATATTACATAGGAATACTTGGTATCATATAAATGAGCCAACAAATGATAATAGAAAATTTTTTTTTAAATGCCAAGGAACATTGAAAATAAAGTTATGATTACTATAAACTGTTTTCAAATGAATCAAATTTTGGCATTAAATAACCCATAAGGAGTTGATATGCCATTAAACTTATAAACTAAACTAAACTGATTGAAGTTAATAAAGATAGATTTCTGTCATAAATGATAGAACCTCAGAAATTTCAATAATATATTTGAACAATCTGAGTTGAATAAGTAGTTCAGGATGATTTAAGATCTCTTATTCTATAAGTAATTTTTCCTGTGCTTTTCCAAAAATAAATTTAAATACGCATTCCAACGCTGAAAACTTTGAACACATAATGTGTCATGTGCCTGTGTTCAAATAACATTAAGCAACCATTTTGGGGGAAAAAAATGGTGCCTGGCTGTGACAGCCTTCAGACAAATCAAGCAGCAAGAAAGCAGCGAGAAAAATGGTTTGGTCTTCCTTGGAAGTTCTTAATATGTCAAAAAATATTCCACTTGCATTTCTCTTTTTAGAAAATTTTCATAAAACAAACATTGAGTTGTTTTTTTTTTGTTTTTGTTTGTTTGTTCTTTCTTTCCTTCTTGTTTGTATTTGTAGGAGTTTTCTTTTTTTATGTTCTAATTCCCATCTTGGGGATTTTTGTGAACTTTTATAATGCATTTATTTCTGGGGAAACTTTTTTTGAAAACCAACACAGCTTTTTTTTTTTTTTTGCCTGATTTGAAAAACTTAGGCTTCTTTTGGTAGAGGAAAGTTCCAGGAAAAATATTGGTTTTCTAATATATAAAATTATACATATTATACTTATAAAATCATACATATTATATGTATATTCTAATATATGAAATTTGTTTTATTTCTATATGCCAGTTTATAACATTTGTTCAAGAGTTAAAAAAATATTAGATTTAATTTCTCCATCAGACAAAAAAATAAAAACAATTTAAATGTTGATTGATTTATTTTAATGATATATCAACCAGTCTGGGGTGATTTTATGCTAAGACACGGCATATTTATATTTTTTTCTTAAGTTGTTTCTTAAATTTGCACACAGTTATATGTATTACGTTTCGCTCTGGCCAAACAAACGACAACATGTAATATATATAAAAATATGTATTTATTTTCTTGACGGATGATTGTGTGAAGTAGGAGCAATCAGGAGAGGTATTAGAATCATTTGTCTATGAGGCCTGGACTCTTCAGTCTAAGTAGACGATGGCCGAGAAAACACACACGGGGCAATGATGGGACAAGCTTGTGTGAACAGCGGAATTTTCACTGTCTTCTGTTCAATTTGTCGGCCTTATATTACCATCAAACTCCCACGCGAAGATATGGATACACCTTTACGCGCACACGATCTCTTCCCATAATTGGCCAATGGAATATGCAACTTCCGCCATCTTTGGAATGGCATGTTTGATTGTCGTCGAGCGGAAATAACTGTCATGCAGTTCCCAGGTCACTCTCTTCCCATAACTGGCCAATGGAATATGCAACTTTCACCATCTTTAGGATGGCATGTTTGATCGTCATCGAGCGGAAATAACTGTCATGCAGTTCACAGGTCACTCTCTTCTAGTGCATCACTTTGTGACGGCACCGTGGGATTGTTACCTTGTCCCATATTGTCAGCCAAGCTGTATTTTACATATGGTTTTAAGTATTCCAATTTAATACAAGTAATTACACGGTTCCAAGTAATTATTACTGTTTAATTGTAATTTGTTTGAACACAGTCATTTAGTTATAAGTTACTAATAATAATCCATAGAAAACAAATATAACTTCAAGTAACTCTTCTTTCTTATTACAAATAACTTAGTTATCAAGTATTCTCATTAAATACAAATAAATTTTCAACAGACCAATCTGACCAATAACGGCATTACCTCTTCAGGTTTGAGTGGGTCTGGGAGTAATGGCAATGAAAGAGTACTCCACATTCACCAGATCTCGAGCATCACCATCAGATGCAGTTTAGTGTCACACCCAGTATATCCTTGTTTTGAGAAGATGTCATATCTCTCTGCTAGAGATACAGTCAGTGTATTCTAAGACCTACCGCAAGAGCAAAAAAATGACAACTATTTGTCACAGTCAAGTTAATATACTGGATTCTCTGTAATGACAAAAAAACTAATTCTAATTCTAATAAATTAAGATATTGAATGTCAATTTCATTTAATTTGATAAGTTAGTCCTTGAAACAAAATTGATTATATATATATATGGAAGTAAATAATGGAAATGATTCTGACAGTATGAAAAAAATAGAAAAACAAAATAATCCAAAAGTGATGAATTTATTATGACCATTATTATTTCCCATAATACTGCATTTTATTAAAACATCCATTGCTGTTCTAGCAACACTTGTTTTACCATCTTAAAGTCCTGATGAAGGTTTACTGAAACTGAAACGTTTTAACGTGGACTTTCTTTATAATAAATTAATCACTTTTGGATTACTTTGTTTTACTATTTTATATATATATATATATATATATATGTCAAGTTGCTGAAGGCACTACTGGTACTATGTAACCTAATACTACCTGTTGCATAGTCGGGTCATTGATGACTAAACCAGTAACCCCACCAAGCTTTTCTGGTGAGGAGGTTGGCTAAGCCTGTTAAAGGGCAGAGAAAGCTTTTTGCTTAACGGCCATCAAGCACATGCAACTTTTAAACCAGTCTTTATCTTGTGATGGTCTTCTTAAATGATGCATACTTTTTTTAAGTTTTTGACTTCATTTGATTGTGATCTGTAAGCCTTTTTGTTCAAGGAGAGATGTGCATTTAACCTATCATTCTGGCTCCCTTGTCACTTATGTAGGCCTGAGGAATGTTGTTCAGGATTTCTGTGACAAACATTAGCACTAAATTACAGTAATCAGCATCTCAAAAATTTTAGGTAGTCCAACACAAGCCTTCACCACTACAAATAAATCTTTTGTGTAAGTAGACCAATGTATTGTTGTGATCCTCATATGTCAGAAATGATGGGAGAATCCATTATATATATATATATATATATATATATATATATATGCACACACACACATTATATATATATATATATATATATATATATATATATATATATATATATATATCAATGTTTCTTTTATGCCTTATATATAAGAAAAATTGACAATAAGTAATCCAAATAGAAAGTAGGGATTTATAGAGAAACAAAGTCAGTCGACACTATAGTGTTTCGGTTCTGCTGTGAGGGGTTTTATTAGTAATTTTAAGTGTAAGTGGATGTATAAAAAGTGTAAAAATATATAACAATTTGATGGTTCAGCAGAACTGAAACGCTATAGTGTCGACTGACTTTGTTTCTCTATAAATCCCCACTTTCTATTTGGATTACTTGTTGTCAATTTTTCTTCACAAATTGTCGGATTACTATCCATTATTTTCTTCCATATATATATATATATATATATATATATATATATATATAATCCATCAATATGCATGCCCCTAACAGTTTTCTCTGAAGTTACTTTTTTTCAAAACCAAATGCACTAAAATTTTATAATCTCTAGGGGAACACTAAACAATAAAGATCCTTATAGGTATTATTTATTACCATATGCTACAACACTGAACCTTTGGGACCAAAAATAAATCTTTTTCCATTTTGTACCCCTTCTTTATACTGCTTGTTCCTGGAACAATATGGGCATAATGCTACAATGTGTAATACCACTGGTATGTATACTGTGTTTACTAAATATTAATTCTTTTGTGAGTAAATGACTTTATTTCATCTTTTTTTCTGTTGTGTTCAGCTTTAGTATACCATGAATATACAAATGCTACTATTAGTCTTTGATGAGCATGGACCTGACTAATTATCTTTCCTACATTTAAGCATTCCCAAAATTATTGGTAACTTAAACCAAAAGATTACTGATAATTTAAAAAAAAAACAGAAGTTAATTTTCTCCCAAGTAATTTCTTTCACATGTTAAAATGTTTCTTTTATGTCTTATAAACATAGTGTCAAGTTGAGGCTAAACTGTACGATCAGTAAACATGTTTTTGCTCTCTGAAAAAGTCTCTAACAAACAACAGTAGACTCACTGAATAGGCAAAATAAATTAAGTTACTTTTTCTAGATATTCCAAGACGTCATCATCTCTCCTTTCATTCCATCCCTACCCTCCCTGATCTGGGAGAGAAAAGAGTCAGTGACAAAGTTTTAATAGGAAAAACAGAAAATAGAATGCTTTCCATATGTGTGAATTTTCCATGGTCTCTTGTATTCAATGAAAAACTTGAAGTTGCTGCTCTATTTCTTACTCAAAGACTCAAATGACTTTAATAACTCAATGGAAAAACACCACAATTATCCATTATCCATTGACATGGTCTTCAAAAGAAAAGACAGATGATAATACAAGAAATGAATGAATATCACTAACAAGCAGTAAATGCACAGCTAGAGCATATAGTATATCTCAACATTGGTATTAAGTAGTACTTAGATGGGCAATTCTGTTTTAGCTTGTAAAATAAGCAACTCAATTTTCTTATCTATTATTAATAGACACAATTGTTTGGATTAAGAATTGTGGTTCCTTCAAGGCATTTCTGTTATATAATAAGAAGGATCTCAATAATACCAACAGGAAAAAAATCACTCCAAGTTTAAGATTATCAAATTCTGAAAAGTTTAACATCTTTATGCTCCTTAGTCTTTAATATTAGATTTTCTGCACATCTTTTTTTGGAGGTGGGGGGTCTGGTTACTTTATTTAATGGCATATCAACCTTTGTGAGTTATTTAATGTCATTGATGTTAAGTTGAATTGTTAGTGTTAGATAGCGATACTTGAAAGAATGTAACTGTGTGCAGATAAAACTATTATTATTAGATAGCAATACTTGAAACCATTTATTGGTGTACGAACAAATGATTAATATTAGATAGAATTATTAATGTTAGATAACTATACTTGAAACCATTTAACTGTATGAAAACAAATGAGATCAAGCTAGTTTAAAATGTTACTAACTATTCGTTTACAAACCATATATATTTGATATATATCTATAAATTATCCATGATTAAAGAAGAATAATAGTGGGTACAATTTAATCCATAGCAGGGAAACAGATAAGGGGATTTATAATTTTCCCGACGGGTATTTTTTTGAAACTGAATGTGATAGTTTACTACAATGTTGTTGTTTAGCATTTTAAATATTATAGTTTAAGGACTTTTTTTCTTGTGAAGAAGAAGAGTAATACACAATAAATACCGATAATATATTAAACAAGCATTAAATAGGGAACTGTTACAAAACATTGCATATCAAAGAATACAAATATGATGAGTGATAAAAGGAATTAATGTAGCAATAAAAAAAAATGAGAAAGAAAGAAAAAATATAATGGTTAACTGTTGGGAAGAAGAGTAACAGTTTTAAAGATGACATAAAAAAAAAGAGAGAGGCTAAAAGAAATATTGAAAGCAAAAAAAAGTATTTTAATAATCATCATCCTCATCATCAAATCGGGTCGATAGCATGGAGTTCAATGACTTTCTCCCACCATCTGTCCCTATCTTCCATCATTCCAGAACATCCTCCAGACTACATCCAGTGTCCACACAGCTGATCTAGGATCCTTGCTGGTCAGCCAACTCTGGTGTGTCCATATGTAAGAGTTCATAAGAGAACTTTGCTTATGGATTCATTGTTACTTCTCCAGCCATCTCCGGCAGGTCTTGGCCATCTTATCTAGATGGTTTGTGAGATGAGACTTTACTTTAGAATATCATTCAAGTATGTGGGTAAAATCCAAGCAATGCATGTCAGTTCAATGGTCCCATTTGTATTTCTTGAAAATTGTGGCTGGCTCAGCATTTATACCATCTGGAACAAGGGAGATAATTCCCTTTTGTTCCAACAGTAAGTGGATGTATAGTTGCGGTTTTGTTAGGTGCAGCTCCCAGAATTTGTTGAAAACAGTACGTAACATTCTTGTGTTGTCTCCATCTTGCTTTTTCTCAAGGCATTTCATTAAAGTCCCAGTGGTGCATTCATACAACAGTACCAACATAGACTCAACCTTTAAGAAATCCTGTTTTATTTTATCAGAGAGATCGGGTTTCCATATGACTGGAAACCTCTTAATAGAAGTCTATGCTTTTCATATGCATGTGTTGACAATGCTTTCAGTTGACGAGATATTACTGCCAAGGCATGTGAACTGGATAACTAATTTCAGAGGCGTGTCATTTCATGAGGAGATGGTTTCATCTTATTTCATATGGTCAATAACCTCTCAATAACAGTCCATACCTACTCTATGCATATACTGACATTGTTTTCAGTAGATGAGATATTACTGCCAAGGTATGTGAACTGGACTACTAATTTCAGAGGCTTGCCACTTTTAAAACACATTGAAACAATATAAACCAAAAACCCATTTCAACAAAACTTAAGAAAGCACTATAAGAAAATAATAAATAATCATTATCCTTAGAGAATGGGAAGGTTTGTTGGAGGCATTGTAGGATATCATGTGACAGTCCCAGAATCCCATTCATAACCAGGGATGTCCTTGTGGTGTAATGGTTAAAGTGATGGATTGCGGAATCATAGTAAGTGAGTTCGAACTCCAGTCTCGCTATTACGTTCACTTTCGGACAAATACCCTTGGGAAAGGTATGAACCCCCTTATCCTCCCAGCCATGAGTTAAATAGTACCACTACTGTTCTTCTCGAAGGATGGCTTTGGCATTAAATAAGCTACAAAGGTTGATATGCCATTAAAGCAAAGAAACCACAACCATAAACCATTCATGACCTCTTACTTACATTCTTTTCAAAGGAGAGACATAGTCTTGAACCCTACCAAAAATTGTAACGCCTTGTAATAATTTTACTTTCCCTGCATCAAATAAGCCTTTTTCCATTTTTACACCCCTTCTGCATACAGTTTGTTTATGGGACATGTTTGTGTACTCTTTCTTCCTCATATAAAAGAGGATCTGTCCCATGTATTCTTTCTATTCCCAATGACATTTTTTTTCTCTTTGACATGCAATGGACTCAGTTTCCTGACTCAGTTATGGAATAACTGCAAACAAGACACCAATTGGTATCTACCATAGTACATGGACAGCAATGAGAGAGGTGATGAATCTGCATGAAAAAGTCAAGCAATGCTGTTTATTTTAAGTTTCTTTGATGATGTAAACATGTTTGATATCAGAATTTAATAGTGACTTGATTTTTGGCATAAGTCGATGAAAGATTTTAACAAAGTATTTTATGAACATCAAGGCCCATTCATATGTAACAATGGCTAAGTATTGCTTATGTGTATTCATGCATATTATGTTTTATACTCCATAGTTTCCAAGTAGCATCCTCTCATTCAAGTTATATTTCTCCAGAATGTAATATGGTCTTACAATCATGAAAATGTAAAATTAATCATTGTAATATATGGTTTCATTTCTGTGGTATATTCTCTTTCTCATATTATATATATATATATATATATATATACATATATTACTGAAGATTGGGTCCAGAACAGACACCATAGATACACTGTCTTTTTGAGTGTAAATATTTCCCAGGGGTTGTAAAAAGGAACTTAAGTTGTGCATGTTAGGAGTATTTTCTGAAGTATATTAAGTTCATTTTACGACCACCTAGGCAATATTTACACTCAAAAAGACAGTGTATCTATGCGGTCAGTTCTGAGTCCAATATTCAGTACTTTCTACTTTTCTGACCTTGAAAATAATATATATATATATATATATATATATATATATATATATATATATACTCATATATTTATAAAAACTAAAATAATTATTATCCCACTTTCCTTTACTGAACTGTAAACATTTATGTTTGTTTTTTTTAAATGAAAAATGAAACAATACTCAGACATAAATTTGTTGGAAGTAATAATTTTTTAAATAAATTTATTACTTAAAAAAACTGTCTGAGGGTTCTTTTTATTTTTTTCATCAAACAAAAAAAAACAAAAACACATGAAACTTCTAATTACAGATGAGCGAAAGGTGTATCAATAATTTTGGTTTTTATACTGCTCTGCTTGTCAACATATGAGCACTTTATTTCATCAAACATTCTTAAACAATTTTTTTTTATACATAATTTTTATTATCTAACACCTATATACATACATATACATACACAATTGTAACATAGTTGAATGAGGCTGTAGAATACCTTGCCCCAACGAGTGTCCAGGATATGATCCTAAGCTGCATCTGATGATGAAGTTTGAGTCCTGAAACTTTTAAGAATGTTGCGTACCTCTTCACAACCATTACTCCAAGATCCACTATGTCTTGGAGTGATAGTGCCTGTTAGGGTCCCATGTATGGGTCAAATAGAACTGTTTAACCATTTAACTGTGTGCCAACAAATGATTGATGTTAAGTTGATTTGTTAGTGTTACATAACAATACTTGAAAGAATGTGACTGTGTGTAGATAAAATTATTAGTATTAGATAGCAATACTTGAAACCATTTATTGGTGTATGAATAAATGATTAATATTAGATAGAATTATTCATGTTAGATAACTATTCTTGAAACCATTTAACTATGTGCAAACAAATCAGCAGAAGCTAGTTTAAAATGTTATTGGTTTGGTTTGGTTTGGTTTCTTTGTTTAATGGCATATTTGCCTGAAAGTGAATGTAATAGTGCGAGTGGAGTACAAACTCGTGTACTACGATTCCGCAGTCTATCGCTTTAACCATTACACCACGAAGACACCCCCTCTAAAATGTTATTAACAAACTATTCATTTACAAACCATATATATTTGATATATATCTATAAACAAGATTTGGCATAAAATAACCCATACAAGTTGATATGCTATAAAACCCAACCAACACAAATGTACATGGGAGTCTTAGGTGATAAATTTTATGAAAATTTAGTCAAAAATGTGGTCCTGTGACCCCTAAGCAGATGGACAGATGGTATAAAGTGCAGAATGTTTAAAGACAAACCGATTGTGTTTGTGATATCACAAGGAAGAATTAAAGAAGAAAGAGAAAATGACTGAAATAAAAAAAAAATACAAGAGATGAAAAGGAAAAGGCTGAGGTTAGAGGAATGAAGAAATGGAAAAGAAAAATAGAACAAAGATTTGGAAGAAATAAGAAAATAAGAGAAGTTGGGGAAGGCAGGGGGGGACAAAACATTTTATAACAAGATGGAAAAAAAAAAGAACCAAAAGAAAAAGTGTCTGAAAAGTCTCAAAACAATGGCAATATCACTCGTGGCTGAAGCAATAGAACAACTGAGTGTCTTGTTGAGTTTGGGGAAGATTAACCCAGCATGAAGGATTCAATTGATTTTGTCTTAGAGCAGAAAGAGGAAAACAAGAGGAGGGAGATACAAGAACATTTCCTTATCCATTTCAAGAAGTACTGACATGATTACTTCACCACTACGTTCACTTACTATTACCACCAGTTCCATCTTAAACGTTACATCTACTCTTGCTGTCCATAAGTCTGTACCAATAACAACCATCTTAACAATTAAATAGCCATCAAATATTGGTGTGATTTGTGTATTCTTATAGCACTGAACTTGAAGCTATGAAATTAGAGGTTCTGAACCTGGCAGTTATTTTCCAGAACGCAATTACACAAACACACAAATTTGATGGGGAAATGACAGTTTTATAACAATAGTAGGAAAAAAAAAGAAAGAAAAAAAAGAACCTTGTTTCTTCATGTGTGTCTGGGTATAAAACTTCTGTCTAACTTGTACTTTCACAAGTCTAAGCTGAAAAAGCAAAAGACCAAAGACAAACAATCACAGACATGGGTCAAAAAGATAATAGAAAAATAGCTCTGGCAACTAGCAGCAGTCTAAATCAGGAAGACCCTAAAAGTTTAATTCCTTTCGGACACCCTTTGCAACCAATAATAAGTTCTTGTTGATTGATTTTGATGGCATATCAACCATTGAGAGTTATTTCATACCCAGAGGTTAGGGAATCCCATTCATCATAATTTCAAATTTGAATTTTTTATGTAATTTCTTCAGAGGTTTTTTTTGCACATGCTCCCATTGAATACAGATAATTTTTAAACATCTATTTGAACCATAGTTGGGACCCTAAGTGGCACTACCGGGTCATAGTGAACCTGGGAGTAATGGCAATGATGGATTACTCCACACTCCTCAGATCTCCAAATACAGTTTAGTGTGTCATTTAGTAGGTGAACAATCTTACCCCTCTGTAGATGATAATATATTCTAAGCCCCACCAACATGTCATCTGCTTATAAGGGTTTTTTTTTCATTTTCATTGTTTTATTTCTTATATACTTTTATTGCATCATGAATCTGACAACCCTCCACAACCCACCCACCCACTTTGTTATTAATCCTTTATCCAGCCCTATAATCACCTGCTCTACCCACTTTTATCAACAAAGCTTTTCAATTACCACAAACATCCACCAGTGAGTTCCTTCCTCAAAAAAGAAAGAAAACAAACAAAAAGCAAAGCAAATTGTTCCAAATTTATACACACACAACAGACAGAATTAATTGCTATCAAGAAACAGCTAAGAGCAGAAGGGAGTGGAAGGCTGTAAGTTTGGATTCTAGTTTCAATGATTTCTGATATTTCCAGAAATTTCAGAAGGAAATGGGATTTATACTCAGGTAGATAGCATTTTATAATGGAATTTCTGAACGAGTGAATTTAATGCAACGATGAAATGAAACTTCCATTTCCTTTCTGAGTTTGTTGTCAACTCATTTTTCTCTTTTACACTTTCTTCCAATTTCATCTTTTTTAAACTGATCACATAATTTATTTTAACTTTTGTATCCATTTTTAAAAAATATTTCTCCATTTTCAAGTTCTTTATTTCTTAAAAGAAAATAAATAGATAAACATAAATTTCACATCTTGTATCATACTTGTTTCTCTCAAATTTTCCATTTTTTTGTTTTTTCATTCTCTTTGTACTCAATTTAGTTCTTTCTTTCTTTCAGCTTTTGTTACAGTTTTAATTCTTTCTCTTTCCTTCTTATTTTTCTTTTTCAACCATTCTTTCTTCATTTTTTTAATTGTAATTTTCTGCTTTCTTTTGTTTCTATCGTTTTTCCCACTTAATTCTCTTCTTTCACTTCTTTTTGTTTGTTTATCTTTTTGTAATATTTTTCTTTCCTTTTTTCAAAATCCTTTTATCATCTTCTTTCATTTCCTTTTTCCTTCAATTCTTCCAACTCTTCTTCACATTTTTTTTCTTTCATCCTTTTTCTTCCAACAGATCTTTTTGTCTCTTTGTTTTCACTCTTTATTTTCATCTTTTGTTGCTCCTCTTCCTCTGCTACTCCAATTTTTTCTCTCTTTCTTCCCCCTCTTTCCTACTATATCTTCCACACACATTTTGACTTTTTCTTTGTTCACTCTTTGTAATTCTTTTTTTCCTTTTTCCATCTTTTTTATTTCTTTTCTCTTTCAAGTCTTCCATTTTTTCTCCCACCTGCTTCTTTTTCTACTTTTTTTTACTCTTTAATTTCACTTACTTTGTCTGCTCCTCTTCTTTCTCTATTTCTACTCACTTTTCTTTCAGTTTTTTTTTTCTTCCTCCTCTTTTTTATTGTCTCTTCCTAACACATTTTGACCTTTTCTCTTCTGTCTTAATTTTACACCCATTTCCTTTTTTTCTTCAGTCTCTATCCCTTGTTCTTTTTTTTATCTCTGTTTTTCTTGTAGATTATTTTTCCATTTCTGTTTCTATTCTACTTTTTTCTATTTTCTCAGCTTAATTATAATTTATCCCCTCTCCCCCCAATCCCCATTTCTTGCACACCTTCAACTACATTTTCATCATTTTTCCTTTCTTCTTTAACAACCTCTTTTCTTCCTCTGAAGCAACCAGTTCTTAACACTGATATATAATTTCAAATTTATCTTTTTTTTTCTTTCTATTACTTGATGACAACCTCCAGTTTCATTTGACCTCACTACACTTTCTTCCAGTTTCACTTTTCTTGTAATTCATTAGAAGATTTTGCTTTATCCATTACTAATAGATAGCCATACAAAATATTTAAGGGATTTTTTAAAAAATGGAGACGCCCCAAATCTTTATTTGTTCTAAATATTAAAAATAGACAATTGAAATATTGCTGCTGTTCTTGTAAACAATCATTTTAATCTTGATAGAACAATGGAAATAATAACAATGCTTAAACCAAAGATAAGTAATTGATTGAAATTTTTAGCCTTAATCAGATAGGGAAAATTAAAAAATAACTTCTAAGTATACCCACTCTAGCTTTTTTTTGGTTAAATCAAAAGCTAATTTAACAACAGCGAATGTATCACCAGTTAAGAAGGCCTTGACTCTATTATGCTTATGTTAAGTAATAAATTGATTGATATTAATGGCATCTCAATCCCTCTTGGTTTATTTTATGCCTAGAGTTTTGGAATTGCCTTCATTTTGCTTTTATATTTACTTACATTTTTTGCGTAGTTTCTTAAGAGATTTTTGCATCTATCACTAATAAACAAATGGTTTCAAATAATTTCTATTTAATAATAGTCATTTATTAGCCCACAATTACAGGGTTTCAAGTAACTAATAATATTCCTTAATAAAGAATTGTAGCTTTTAACTATTCCTGATACAAATAATTTACAGTTATATGGTATCGAGTACTTCTATTGAATACAAATAATTTTTCAAAGAGCTCTATTTCACCTAAAGGTGGAACCCTCACAGTTAAAACAACTTCAGGTCAGTGTGAACTGGGGGGTAATAGCTATGGAGTGGCTAGATCCCAAAACTAGAGCTTTATCATCAAATGAAGTTTCATGTCATACCCAGAATACCTTTTTGGGCGGGAGCAGGGGAGTTTTACAGGAGTTACAGCCAGCATATTCCAAGCCCCACGAACAAGGCAATGTTATGCATTAAATAAAGCACCCTATGATATATACCAGAGAATTTTTCTAAAGGAATTGGCAATAGGAAGCATTTTTTTCACAGTTGCACCTTCAAGACAGTCAGCATGACCTTCTTTACAGACTGTTATGGGTCAGTCAGTGTGACTCCACTCAAGGACTGTCTTTTCGACTCAGCCTCATAGTGACAAATCATGTTCAGCCCACTTCTCAGCTACCAAGAATTTGATGAGGGCAAGGCAGTTTTACCTCCAAGCTTGAAGCACTTTTTGATTTGCTGCCATTTTGAATAGTCTCCAAACAAATATTTTTGGAAGATTGAAATAATTTTTGCTATCAACCAATTCCAAACAATGCAGGGTTTACATTTATGAAAACAAAATCTATTTTCCCTTTTTTAAAAAAATCTCTCATTATTTATTGATTGATTCTCTTAGTATATATCAAAACAAAAATTTGACTGATACTGAATATAGCCATTCTCATTTGCATATAAATTTGACAAAAAAAAATGGTATTTGTTTGGCTTTCAGAGAGTTCATGAGTAAAACTGTATAATGTATAACATTAAAAAATGTGACCTAATTGAATAAATAAACATATTTCATAAAATAAACATGCGTATAAATCCAGCTTTGCATGTAATATACAAACATGCAATTATCCATTTAGTTTGAGCAGGTGCATACAAACTAAAAGTAGATATTCAAAACAAGAAAAAAATATGTTTTCACGCAATGGCTGTATGTAAAAGTAATTGTTTCTGTTTCAATGATAATCAAGCTGTCTTGCTGGTTGCAAATATTCATTTATTGTCTTAGACCAGACAAATTCATTTGTGGGGGGGTGCCATATCTGCCAAAAGAGTGAGAGTAATTTGGAATAATCTCTCATGGAAACTCAATGCTTACCAATTATTACATCAAAAACTTATTCATGCGTAGATTGACACCTTTGTCTTGGATCAGAGCATCTATGCATTCTGCCAAGGATTAGATGTATTTCTAAATTAATTTTGGTGTGTTGTTCAAGCAGCAAAACACTAGTGTTGTAGTTCTATCACAGCTTACCACAGGATCCAATGTTTAAATCAGAGTATATTTCATTGGTTAATTATATATATATATATATATATATAATAAATAAATATATATTAGATATATATATTTAATTCATATAATTTAGACTTCAAACCCTGGGTTTCATAGAGGTTTTTGCAAAACAACAATCAACAGGCAGTTAAAAAAATTAAATGAATCAAAAATAAAAAAAATACAGTCAAAAAACCATTGGGATTTTGTTGGAATCTTTACGTGTGATTGTAAGTGTGTGAATGTGTGCATATGCTAGTGTGGATTATAGTTGTATATTATTGTGTGTATGTCTGGGTTTAAGTGAAGGTACATATGCAGTGCGTTGTTTTAACCAGATATAAATTCGTCGGTGTATCTTATTTTATTTCTCTATGTGTTGGTGACTATAGTTAAGGAACAAAACATCATCACTGCATGTCAAGGGGAATGAAGCACTTAGTTTGACACAAACCCATAAAGTGATTTAGAGACAGCCAACACTGTTATTTTATATATATATATATATATATATATATACACACACATTATCACTGGTTTCAAAATTAATTCTGTTAAGTTTGGGTTGTATGCACTACATATTAGGAACATACAACCCAAACTTAATGGAATTAATTTTGAAACCAGGGCTAATGTACTTAAAATGTCTTTAGCTACTGATGCTATTTATAGAAACAAATTCGAAACGTAAACACTACACAATTCAACAGTACAGATGCTCTTCTTCTTACAAAGTAGTAATGTACATACTAAAGTTACATCACTTTTGTAATACATCCTCCCTGATGATGGCTCAAAGTTGGGCAGAAAGTACTCGGGAAATAACTAATTATGGAAGATTTATCAACCAATTCCTGCTGAATATCATGAGATCAATACGGCAATTTGAAAGGATTGACAAAAAAATATGTAGACAAAATATGTCTATTATGTTCAATCAAATATGTATATATATATGTGTGTGTGTGTGTATACTTATTCATGTGTATATATGAATCTGTCACTGTCTACTTATAAGTATGCACAAATGTATCTATCCATCCATTTCTGCTTATTTATATCTATGTAGCTATTCCAGCAGTTTGCAATTATCTTTCTGTCCTTGCTTATTCAAACATACATATATATATATTTCCATGTATTTATCTCTTCTAGCCTATTTATCTATTTCCATCTATCCCTTCTTATTCACATACACACACACATATATATATATAATTATTCAAGTCTGTTCATACATAGAAGAGACTCCCCATGGTGTAGTGGTTGAAGTACTGGACTGCAGCCTCAAAGTAAGCAAGTTCAAACCCCAGTCTCTAATACCCTTGGAAAAGGTATGAACCCTCTTATCTCCCACTCCAGCCATGGATTGAGTCATATTATTGCTGTCTTTCAACAAGGATTGTTTTGGCATCAAATAACCCATGAAAGCTGATTTGCCATTAAACAAAGAAACCAGACTGAAGTTATGCATTTATGTATTTAACTAGCTATTCTACTCGAAGGAGAATGTGATACAAAGTCAATTTTCAAGTGCCGTCCATCTGCCCTGTTATTTACCAATAAGAGAAAAACAGTTGAGTTCATGCTTTTCCCAAGTGCATTAGCACAAAGGGAAATGCTAAAAGTATTATTCTGCATTTGAATTCAAATTACTGATTTATTTTCCACTGATAATCACAGTTATGCTAACCGCCCCCTCTTTACATATATATATATATATATATATATCTCCTGTCGAGGAGACTTACAATGAACCTTTCTGACACAAGTTCAATAGCTCAGCATTTAAAAAAACATTCATGCCCAACAACACAACTACGGAAAATTCTCACCGACAACACAACAATATTAGAACATCAAAATAATAAACAAAAACTTCAGATTCTCAAAGCACTACATATTAGAAACATGCAACCAACACTTAATAGAATTAATTTTCAAACCAGTGCTAATGTACTTAAATGTCTTTAGCTACTGGCATTAATTATAGAATTACATTTAAAAGCAAACGTCATAATCTTCAGCGGCAAAGACGCCCTTACACAGTAGTAATTATGCTAAAACAAAAGTTACATCACTTTTGTAATAGATCCTCCCCTGATACTATTTACCAACCCCTCCGCTCGGGCAGGATATGACACAAGGTCAGTTTTTAAGCGGAGTTTAACAGGTTTGAATTCAGAGTTTTCCTTCTCCTAGACTAGTTGCCTAACCAAGGCTGAAGAACCTAGTCTGCCCTACTATTTACCCATAGCTGGAGGGAGAATAATTGGATTCATACCTTCCCCAAGGGTATTAGTGCTATGTGAAATGCAATCAGTCTCGTCCAGGATTTGAACTCATGTCGCCGTGTCCATTTCCTACGACGATAACGACTACACCACGGGCACCTCCATAAAATCCTCCCCTGATGATGGCCCAAAGTCGGGCAGAAAGTACTAGGGATACATACAACTATGGACAATACATAAATATATTCCCCCCGAATATGATAAAAGTAATATGGGAATTTGAACGGATCCAGAAGAAAATATGTAGGCATAAAATGTCTATTATGTTTAATGAAATTTGCATTAACAAAGAAATGCTGCCTAAATATACATATATATATATATATATATATATACAATTCTTGTTCATTGTATGTATATACCCCTGGTTATATATATATTTTCTACCCAGCCCCTGCCCAAAGGTAGGATGTGACACAAGGTCACTTTTTTTAAGCTGAATTAAACAGGTTTAAATTCAGAGTTTTCTTTCTCTCAGACCAGTTTTCATACCAAGGTTTAAGAGTAAAGTTTGCCTTACTATTTATCCATAGCTGGGCGGAGAATAATTGGATTCATACCTTTCCGAAGGGTATTTTGGAGATGTGAAAATACAAATCGCCTAGTCTAGGATTTGAACACGGGTTGTTGTGTCCATTTCTGACAATGACGATACTTGCACTATAAGCAACTTGTACACACACACGCACATATATATATATCTATATAAATGTACATTTTATATATGTACATTATATATATATATATATATATATATATATATATATATATATATGTATCTATAATTGTCACAGTGAAAGCTATAATAAACATAATAATCAATGTGTCCATTGTTGCTGCATTGGTTCAAGCTTCAGGGACAAAGTTTCAAATTTCAATTTTCTAATCTACACCAAGCATTTTTTTTAATCTATTTTTTTCTTTTATTTCTTTTCCTTTTTTATATTGTTCTTTTTCCTGACATGCGAAAAAGCAAGAACCCCAATCTGTTAATTTTGTTATCTTTTCCGGCCATCCATACTTGACAATTAACTGCTCTGATGGACATTTTAAATGCTTCTAGTTTGCCCATTAGAGGCAAAATACAGTTTACTTTTTTTTACCTTTATTATAATAAGCAATTTGAAGAGGCATTTGAGATCTGGTAAAAGAAGACACACACAAATAAAGGCAAAATTAACATTAAAAAAAATCCTGTTATACTCATCTAAAAATGTTTTTTTCTGCTTGTATATTTACATGTCATTTGCATAAAAAAAAAAACAACAAACAAATTGGATTCTAAAGAAAAATGAGCAATTGTTTATTTTTCCTTGTTAGATTTTAATGATGTAAAATCAGAAGATTCCAGCCCATAAAAAATTAACTACAGCTGTTAAGATAAATTTGAACCGTTACATTGTTGCCCTGTATACAGCATGTACATCCTGAATGCCACTTGATAGGGTAAAAAGAGGAAATTTTTAAATTGTCAGTGTAAGACATTTTTTCTATCCATTATTTTGAAAAACATATTCAAACTGTTAGAAATATAATCTTTTTAATTGATTTTGGTTACTTGTATTTCAACAACATCGTCTAGATGGCAATATGATCTAGTATTCTTCAGTTTGTAATCAGAATCCATTTTGTTTTCTTTTACTCTGTGTGTATGCTCTGGCTGTTTTGACTTTACAAATTCTGATGATTTGGGAAAATTTAATTTTTGTCTATTCTAATCATAAAAGCATTGAGCAGACAGCTAAAAATCTAAGCGCAAACTTTGCAAAACAGTTGCATAAATTAGTGGAAGAAGATAAAATTGATTAAAAGAATGATTAAGAATTAAAATAAAAATAAAAAAAAGACATTTTTTTCATGATGCTAAAAATAAATGGACTGCAAAGGGTTTTTGGTGATGACCCCATCCTCTTGTAAAAATGAAATAAACAGACTCTTTTTACTTTACAATGTATTACACATAGGTATGGTTTTGGTAGCTCCATTAGAGGAGGCATGGAGTAAGTACAAGTTTGCAATTGGTATACTTTCTCAAATCAGCAAAACAAACCATTACTATTACTCCTATTAATATTATCATAAACTTGATCCTGGCTCAATGCTGAATCTGTAAGAGAACCTAGGTTGGATTGAGTACATGTCTTTAAAGTTACAGTAAAGATGACTTGAGTGTTCTCTGAGACACATGGTTTGGTTCAGGTGCTTGGATGTACAAGGGAAGAAATTGACAGATCGAGTATTGTGGCTTGGTTCAGATGCCAGGCTGTACAAAGGCTGAAATTGACAGATCGAGTTTTGGGGTTTGGTTCAGGTGCTTGGATGTACAAGGGAAGAAATTGACAGATCGAGTATTGTGGCTTGGTTCAGATGCCAGGCTGTACAAAGGCTGAAATTGACAGATCGAGTTTTGGGGTTTGGTTCAGGTGCCAGGATGTACAAGAGCAGAAATTGACAGATTGAGTTTCTAGCACCTGGATTACCAAAAGTGGAACATATCAAATTGACACTCAGTGAAAGAGTGGCAGGAGTACTTGGGAGACTCTTGGTGTCCAGCGTTGCAGATACAGGTTGGTTGGTTGGGTTTTATGGCATATCAACCTTTGTAGGTAATTTAAAGCCAAATCCATTTTTATGTAAATAATCAGTTCTATTTCAAACAATTCAGTTTAGCATGAGTACACAGTTTAATTGTTAATTCAGTTTAGTATAAGTACAGATTTTGCTTACACACAGTTAAATGTCAAAACAGTTCTATATTAAATAATTCAATTTAGTGTAAGTATAGTTTCAGTGTCAAAAACAGTTCCATTTCAAACAATTCAGTTTAGCATAAGCATGCTATTTAAATGTAATTACAGTTTAATTGTCAAAAACATTTCTATTTTAGCTATTCAGTTTAGTCAAACAGTTCTAATTCAAACAATTCAGTAGTTAGTTCTATTTGATCCATAGATAGGGCCCAATTAGGTGCTACCATTCTCGGCAAGAGTGGACCTGGGAGCAATGGTAATGAAGGGGTACTCCACATTCTCCAAAGCTCCAGCATCACTGGAACCTCACCATCAGATTGTTTAGTGTCAAGTCGAAGACACTTGTTTGGGGCAAGGTTCTTATTTACCCCTCTGCAGAGAAGCAGTTGGTATATTCTACAGCCCCAGCCGACTGGGCAAGCATTGCAGACAAGAAATTGGTTTAGCTTCTCCATATGAAACCTACAAGATTTAGAAAGGGCAGGTAAAATGCTTCACTCTTTGATATAAATAGGATAAATACTTTTATATTAATCCACAGCATCAAGTCAAGTAGGAAACCTGCAGAAACAAAAATATTATGGACATAAAAAAAAGAACCATTTAGAGCTTTTTCTTGAAACCTCATAATAAATGAATAAATGATCCATTGGGAAATATAAGGTTTTTCTTGATTCTTTATCTTATCATTGCCCATTGGTTAATCGTGTTGAAAAGGTTGTTTGGGTTTTATGGCATATCAACCTTTGTAGGTTATTTAATGCCAAATTCTATCTATATGTATATACATTCAACCAAGGATTTCTGGACAAATACTAAGTAGGTAAAATTTTCTATAAGCAGGATTTCATTTGTTTGCACATGATTAACCTGTTTTAATTTGTCATATTTATTCATATAACCCTGTCTCTCGTAAGAAGGACAGAACATCATCTATTTTGACGTTTTCAAACAATTCGGTTAAACTAGTCACTTTGAAAAACCGCTTTCTGATGACAGCAAAAGCTCTGCATTCTATAAGAATGTGTTTAACCATGAATGTTGTCTGACAGGTCAAACACTGTGGTTGTGGTTCCCGTTGCAGTATGAAAGCGTGAGTAAGCCTTGTATGACCAATGTGTAATCGGGATATAACAACTTGTTCTCTTCTTGATTTTCTAAAAGCTGGTTTTCATTCTTCATTCAAGGTGGCTGAATTTGGAAGAGTTTATTATGAATGTTAATGTCCTATTGTTGTTGCTATTTTGTTTGAGGAATTTACTGATTGTCGGTTTCAAATCGGTATATGGAACGGAGAGAACTTCAGGGCTTAGATGTGGGGCTGATTTGGCTGCCAAGTCAGCTCTTTCATTTCCACTCACTCTGATGTGACTTGGAATCCAACACAAAATTATTTTTTTATGACTAGACAGTGAGTCTAGTCTAGTGAGCAGTTTAACAATTAATGGGTTCTCCAGCTTTTTATTTTTCAGTGATGTTAAAACAGAAAGTGAGTCAGAGAATATAATACATTTGTTGTGTTTGTCCCTAGAAATGATGTTGTGGGTAAAGTCAATGTTGAAAAGGACTTTGATTGAAAAAATACAAAGTCATACATGATGTCATCAAATGGAAGTAAAACCTGAGACCAACAAAAATAACAGCAAGAAGTCAACAAAAAGTAGAATTTCTACTATCGACACAGAGACTATTTTTGAGATTAATTAATTCTGCAGACTATCCCAAAAGTTGTTCTTAGCTTTGTAGCTGAATGGACTGTATTTGTAAGCTTATCTAATTAGTATAATGATTCATTTCGTTATTACTAATAAATAAGAGAAACTCCCTGTTCGCAGTAAACACAAGTCAAAAACCCCACTAAGCATACCGCTCCTTTCTGCTATATAAACTCAACAGTCGTTGACTATGCCAGCTCTCTCAGCAGCTTGGTGGTCTCTTTAGGCAAGATGTGTATGTGTATCTTGGGTCATTGCACTTTGATAACAGTCAACACATAGTCCTACTTGAATCAACAGGGTACCTTTATCAATCCTTTTCCACAGCTCCTGTGGGACCCACAAGCAGATGCTAATGCTTCAACCAGCAGCCAACTCAGGATCCTACCAATCACAGCTGAAATCTCAAAACAGTTCTTTTCAGAACTAAAATCCAACGGTCTCTCAACTGCCTTTTTCAAGGCTAAATTACAATAGTCAGTACCTGCTCTTTTCAGAGATATTCTGAAAATCACCTGAGGACAACCTCTGGTTCTCTTTCTTACAGCCCTTTTAAGGGTAGTAAGATTTACCTGCAATAACTGACATGATGGAGCAGTTCTTTTCAGAACTAAAATCCAACGGTCTCTCAACTGCCTTTTTCAAGGCTAAATTACAATAGTCAGCACCTGCTCTTTTCAGAGATATTCTGAAAATCACCTGAGGACAACCTCTGGTTCTCTTTCTTACAGCCCTTTTAAGGGTAGTAAGATTTACCTGCAATACTTGACATGATGGAGCAGCAAACTTGATCTGCAGCAGCAGTTCCAGTGTCTCAGTCTGTAGATATCTCCAGACCCGCAACAGCTCAATTCCTGCATCTCCACACTAACCAATGATCATACGGCAGCTGTGTGCCTCCCCAATATGGAGCAAAAGCAATTCACAAACTTTCAGCGACCAATTCACTCAGAAGAACCCCCCTTTCCAGTGATCAAAGAAAATGTGGAGAATCTGAAAAAATGGTTACTGGAACAATTTGCTAATTCAGCGTTCAAGACTGATGGGCAATTCCCCGCTATGTCTGGTAAACCTGCACATATCAGCAGGAAGCAGTCCCTAAAGCTAAACACAGATCTACACCAGTCTACTTGTGTGTCAGACTACTTTCAAGTCAACCAATATTTGACAAACATGCCGACATCGACAGATAAACAGCAACATCCCTTCCAGAACCAAACCAGATGTGCATGGCAGCTCAGACTACACTTTGATCCAGGAGTAGACCAACCAATGCTTCTCATGTATGATTTACCAAATAAAAGTTTGGAATTTCAAGTTTACCCTCTTTTCTTTGTCATCTCTGCCTAGTTTCCTTTCAATTGCATTACTTCTAAAAAAGTTTGTGTGATCGACCGATTCATTGGCCCAGCAACAACTTTTATAATTGTTTTAGATGTGAACGTGTAATTACACCAACACAATGTTATAATTTAAACTCTTCATTTTAAATTTCTATAAAGTCATCAGTTTCTCAAGATGTGCTGAAATAACTTTCAAGTTCATATTTAACTGAAGGTGGTTTGGATCAAATTTTTAAAGTTTCTTACCATAGCCTGCAAAGAAATTTCACTTAAGGCATACACACAAGTGAAAGATTTAAACAGACTTTTTGCCACTCTTCTCATTCTTAAAAAAAGCCTTTGCCACTCTTTCCAAACTATTCTAATATTTTATGAAATAATAACAAACATACCAAGAAAAACAAATACAGAATAAATGTACAATTACAAAAAAAGAAATCTTGAATTGCAAAATTGAAGACTGAATCCTGTGAATTTTATAGCTCACTTTTATTGTTAAATATATTTTAGAGAAAAATTCAGTTAATTTTTTTATGTGAGTATTTCAATATGCAGTAGGGCTATCATTGTCAGTTTGTGAGAAGGTTGAGAGTGATAACACTATCATAGCCAAGGATAATTATAAAAGTTCTTTAAAGAAAAAAAAATGTTTATTAAGATGAGTTATTTCCCTTTAAATTTCATATGTTCACATAGTTCGTTTTGCAAGATATTTGTTGATTGGCTAAGAGGTTTGGTTGTTTCAAAGCTGACAGTTTTTGAAGTGCCAAAACTTGAAGTAAAACAGTATCTTGTTTGGATTGGGATTTTTTTTCTCGTTTTTTCTGATCAGTAGTGGCTAGATAACTGAGAAAGATTTTTTTTTGTCTCTAGTAAAGGAAAACAAACCAGTTCAATAGAATGCTACTCCTGCAGACACAGGAAAGAGTTTTAAAAAAGTTCAAAGAGCAAAGACATAGTAGTTTTAAAAGTAAATAAACAGATTTTTTTCACCTGTGACCAAAAAAAAAAAAACACACACAACTTTAAAGTACATTTTTCTTATATTTTTCTTGTAAATGAAAAGAGTCTATTTTTTTCCTTTCTTCTTTTAAGAAGGACAAGTTTTTCTCCATCTATGGCATCGAATAAAAGAAAATCCTCTGTCATTTCTAAAAACCATTTTGTCTCTTGTCCATAGATGCTCACACACCAACACCATTCATAACCATTTTATTTATTTTTTAAAAACTTTTATCATTAGTCTTGTTGGTTTTTACTTTTTTTAGCCTTTGGTATTCAAATGAATGAAATGTCCAAGTTGGCTTCCAGCTGAACTCCATCAGACCATAAACAAAGCAACTTCTTATTCAATGAAAAAAAAGCACCTCTCCCACCGCCAAAAAAAAACAAGTTATTAAAAAATAGACTCAAAAACATTTATTTTCAATTTCATTTTTTATAACAACCAATTTTTATTAGATATTTGAAAATTTTCAAATAAGGCATTTTTTTAAAACAAAATGCAATTTATGAAAAAATTATTAGTTTTGTTCAGTTTAGGAGCAGGCTGTGCAGAAACTTGGTAGAAGTGGCTGCATTGGCCTACCAATTTTATGCTGGATGTAAACCCAGACAAATAGATGTACACATAGACATGCATATATATATATATATATATATATATTGTAACAGTGTTGGTTGTCACAAATTCACTTTGTGGGTTTGTGTTGAACCAAGTGTGATATGATTTGGAGAGTGCTCAGTAACTATGATAAATAAATATATAATAGATTTTATATATTTAATGCCATGGAAGTTTGTTTGCGACCATAGGTTTCATGAAGTTTTACAAACAACAATGATCAGGCAGATAACGATGATAATTATTGTTTGTAAAAC